>OZ005680.1:58888179-59488179 GCA_963930675.1 Gnaphalium uliginosum | reverse complement strand
CCCGTAAAAAGCACCAAAATACTAATAAGTAATAACCGTATAAAACATTAATGGATAAAAGATATTAGTATACTACCTTCTAAATCGAACAACCAATCGCGAGTGCATAACAAAGCCTCGGCATTTTCTGACTATAATGAGCTTCTATATTTATTTATAATTTGACCCCCAATGCTAAAAGATGACTCGGAAGCAACAGAAGTGATCGGAATACTCAATAAGTCACGAGCCATAAGAGCTAATTGTGGATACCTCCCTTGATTATCCCTCCAATAGTGTAAAATATTAATATCTAGTTTTCTATCAAGTGAATGTTCAACTAAATACTGATCCAGTTGAAATTTGTCATTCTCGGGGTTGCTAAATTTACTTTGATATGAATCGAATCCATCCAAATCATCCACAACATCCTTGGCAACTTTTGAGCTTCCTATGAAATCAGGCATCACATTAAAACATATCTCATACTCCTTGTATAGCTTCTTCAAACCGTCAACAACACTTTCTACTTTTGCTTTAAGTTGGTCATCCTTGAAGCTAAGTTGATCAAAACAATATTCCACTATCTTCACCTTGTATCGTGGATCTAATATAACTGCAAAAGACAAAACCATACTATAACTCTCTCAATACTTGTCGAATTTGACTTTCATCTCATGTGCATTCGGCAAATTTAAATTTTCTAGTCGCACTTCCTCTAATATATTTGACCGACTCTCGAACTTTTTCAGTGGCACTTTGAATAACCTTCAATCCTGATTGTACAATCAGATTTAGCACATGCGCTCCACTACGTATATGCATAAAATCCCCCTTACAAAGCAACTCACCATTTAAGGTTAAATGTCTCTTCAAAGAATTGACTAAGCCAGTATTATATGATGCATTTACTAATGTAATTGTAAAAACTTTTTTCTCAATACCCCAATCTTTCAAAAAGTTAATCATATACTCAGCTAATAAGGTAACACTGTGCGGAGGGGGTATAACTCGAAAATTCAACACCTTTTTTCTTAAAACTCAACTCTCATCAACGTAGTGAGCAGTCAATGACATGTACCCATCGGTAGTAATAGAAGTCCACAAATCGGATGTAAAACAGATTCTTCCAGTTATGCTCTCTAACTTGTGTTTAAGAATCGCCTTTTCTCTCTCAAAAATTTTTAGGACATCCGCCTTTACTGTGTTTCTTGTTATGGTCTTTGTATCCGGATGTAAAAAGCTATGTAAATCTCTCGTTGCCTCATGTTCAACATAGGTAAATGGGTAGCCATGTTTGATGATGGAAATTGCCACTTTCTCTCTGTAAACCGATTGGTCTAAACGAATACGCTTATGTGGTGGAGCAGACTCATCAATGTTAAAACACTTAGGGATATGTCGTTTCAAATTAGAAGTTCCAAACTGAGCCTTAATCAACGTCCCACAGCCGGTACATCTATCTTGCTTTTTTTGTCCATCAGGACTTAAAGGTAATTTATCAAAATAGTCTCATACATGAGAACGTTGTCTACCCGTTGTAGATGAACTAGCATCTTCTTCGTTCTCTCCATCATCCATAGGTCCTTGTTGAACATTCTCTGATATAATGACCAATTTTTTTCAAGAACCTGTTAAAATAAAGTTGGACAACATAAGCATTAATATTTATTGAATAACTAAGATACATATTGTAGCATATGGTACCTGATCAAAGAGATATAATCTTAAAAATGATTACTAAAGTCAAACATGTTAGGAATTAGTAAATAATATTTTCATTTGTTTGGAAAATAAAATCCCAAATTTTATGGACTAATTAGGCTTTAAATTAGTTTTCTTTTCTTTTGGGATATTCTCTACAACATCAAATTGACCATATGTATTTTTGAAATGCAAAGCTTTTATTAAAATGGAAATAAAAACACCTCTCAATAATAAAGAGAGGGCAAACATATTACAGAAGAAGGATCACCAAGAAGGAGACCCCAAAATACAACACTTTTTGTAGGCGTCGGGTGTTTTGCTTTGATCAAATTGAACATATTATTTCAAAAGTCATACAATCAAACAATAACAAATTCATTATCACATATATATACAATTACAGGAAAAGAACTATTAGGGCAAGTAAATCGTTGAGTGAGTGAGCAATAGAGTACCTTAATTGTTGTAATCAGGGATTGAAATAAAATCGAGAAGCAGCTCAATGTGATGATTTACTAACAGCTCAATGATTTTGATGAAAACCCTTCGATTTATTGCGATCTATAGTGAATTCACCCATACAAAATTGTTGAAATCAGTCCATTCGTCATCTTCGATTCTATACGGGATTCTATACATTGAATTCTTTCTTGTGCTTTGGGATTTATTTTGACCCGCTCGACCTGTTAGTTCGACCTAATGGACCCGCGAAATATGTTTCTGGACCTTCTCATGTTTAATTGGACCCAATTTTAGATAGGCTTTATAATATTAATGGACCCAATAGGTTTGGAAAAATTACCCATGGGACCTAATAAAAAATAAATGGGTCGACTTTGCCGGTATAATTTTGTACTAGATACAACATAATTCAAAGTTCCAAAGAGAATTTACACTCCTACAATTACCAAGGGTAATATCCTATTCACAACCTATTCATACTAAAGAGAGATGGTTAAGTGGTTAAATAAGATAGCCTTTATAAGGGAGGTCACCAGCTCGAGGCTTCCACCATCTGTTTTGTCATTTTTTACATTTGCTATTTTAATATGAACATAATATATACCCATATTATATTATTTCTTCTATTTCATGTTCTGCTCCCTCCTTTCCTTTTCTCTAACTCCAACCTTTTATCCTAGCTACCATCTCTCCTCTTCTACCAATTTGAGTTTTTTGCTTTTAAATAAATACAAGTTTTTGTTTGTTAGTGTATTTCATTTTAATCTTCTAATCTTTACGTATTTTTATTTTTATTTTGTTGTATGATATTTGCAGGTTTTGGGCCCGGCTTGACAAGTTTTAAAACATGTTTGTTTTCATTAGATCAAAGGATATTCTAGCAGACATGTTCAAGTGCATGTAGGTGTTTTGTATTTTGTGTTTTTCCTCTCGAATTTGTGTGTTTGAGTATTTGTATTTGTTTCCTGGAAATTTGTCTGATGGTTCCTAATATTGTTGGTTTGATTTGTTCATTTGTTGTCTCTAGCGGGTGGAGGATGATGAAGATTACATAACAAAATGAGTTGTGTATTACAAGCTTGGTAATGTTACTTTATCAGAACTTCTATGTTTTAGTTATTTATTATATCTAAGACGACAACTCAAGTTTTGTTCATATTTTTAGATTGCTCATAATTTCTGTAGGCGGTTGAAAGTATGAATTTGTAATATGTAGAATGTGTTTTGAGTCGATAGTTTACTATATGGTTGGTAAGAGATTGAGGTAAAACTCGGTTTTTGTTATTTGTATTACAATTTTGAAATTAATTTGTTTGATTCTTTTAAACGCTAATTATTTGTATTAAAGGATATACTTAACCTAAAAATAATTGTGTGACAAAATAATGGATTAAACCAACAATAATTAATTTGTGTTTGTCGAGTCTAATGAAAGTAAGTGTTATATAATACTGCATAACAATAACAATAGTATAAACCACTTCTATTACTTCGTAATTTTTATTAACCGCATAAGCTTTGGTTTGAAAGAGATGTAACTTTTGTTGTAGTTTGTGTTCGTCTTACTTTTATAAAATGAAAAAGAAAAAGAAAAAGAAATAGGATGATCAATCGCCAATGTACTTTTAGAACTTTAGGGATGGTGTGTGAAAGGTGAGAGTTATGATCATTGACTAATGACTCTAGGACTCTATCTAGAGTTGGTAAGGGAGAAGGTATGGCTGTACGAGGTGATAAAGAAGGTGAGGGGGTATGCTATGATTGAAATTGTTGGATTTACTCGAACGAAGGAAATTTAACCATTCGTGAGAACTAGATGCAAATATAAAATGCAACCAATAATCTCTATTTATTTATTTTGAAATTAAATTCATTTTATATTTTGCATATAGTTCTCATTGTTCTCAAAAATTGTAACTTCTCACATAATCCTTACCATACACACACACACACACATATATATATATATATATATATTATTTTCGTTTTAGGCAAATAAATTTTGAGTTTAACGTATTCTTTCTTTTAAAATAACAAATTAGGGATATCAAACTTTTAAGTATTAATTTATTCGTCCATAAAATATACTATTTTAGACCCCGCCGCAACGCGCGGGTAGAAAAACTCGTTGTATACAACATCTAACTATAACCAAACCAGCTTGTGTAAACGAACCGAACGTTAAGTAAATAATTCGCGAACTGTGCGGCGGGAAGTTATTTACGTTCGTTCCTTTCGTGATATGAACGAACATGAACAAAATTTTATGTTCGTTTAGTTATATGAATGAAGGTCTTGTTCGTTCATTTATGTTCGTGAATGTTCGTGAATGTTCGATAGCTTGTTCGTTTGTTAACGAATAGTTTAATTAAATAAATAGATATTTTGTATATCTTATTATAATCTCATCTAAATTCTAATTATAATAGTATTAAACATTTAGATATTTTTATTCTAAATATAAACCATTTAGATATCTTTATGTGTCACATTTTCCTCTCACATTTCCCTCAAATCGTACATACGTTCACTTGGACCTCTCTCCATCCACTACTTCCAGTCTCTCGCATTTCTCACGCATATTTGTTCGTTTATGTTCGTGAACAAACGAATTTTCTTAGTGAACGAACATGAACAACAAAATCTGTTCGCCTATCTGTTCGTGTTCGTTCATTTGTTTGAATACAAATAGGTTTCACTCGTATTCGTTCGGTTCGTTTACAGGCCTAATTACGAGTCACAACAATGGAGACAAATTGAAGGGCAAAACAGTAATTTTGACTAAAAAACAGAACTCAGCTACCATAAAACCAGAGCTCCACAAGTAACCAAGATTTGGGGCAAACCAAAAAACTCAGACAACAAATGTAAACAAAAGATGCAGCGGAGGGAAGGGGATGTTTTTAAAGGGTTGTTACCCCCATCTGTCGCCTATGATCTTTGATTTGCCCTCACATTTCAACAACCCATTTTTATTTTCTGGAAACAAGAATAGCAACTACTGTATTATTTTAGAGTAAATTATATTTTTGGTTCCTGGATTATGAGCTGGATCTTGTTACTGGCCTTTGGCTTGATTGATTCTTGATGATCACTTGTTTCTGTTATATTCTTTTCATGTTTTCTTCATGAAAAGATTTGGATACTGGTTCTGGTTTGATGTTTTACTTATAAGATACTCCTGTTCAAACACATTATGCATGAAATAGTAACAACAATAATTAGAGGCGATGATGATGATGGTTGGTGCATATGTTGTTGTCTGAGTTAATCGGTCAAAGTTGAGATGCACCGTATCTTGGCGGGGCAATTTTACGGATGTTTTGTGGTGGAAATTTGATGTTTTTACCATTGTAACTGCCGTGATTTTTGCAGCCATGGCGATTAGATCCTCTTTGTTCCGATTGTTAAAAGATCTGAGCCTCCTATTTTATGTCTAAAAACTTTTGTTTTGGTTTAATCTTTCAAAATTAATAAAAAAAAGTCCATTGTAAAAAATAATGTCAACTATAGTATAGTTTAATATATTTTGAATTGATTCTTAACTTGAATGTGCAACTGTATAAATGTGTTTGACTCAAAACCCTTACAAATCATATCTTGATTCAAATTTATCTTGTTGTCACTATGTTTCTGTTTTTGTTAATTGTTTGTTGGGTGGCACCAAAACTACTGAACCTATCAAGAACTTGATCAAAGAAGTGTTGACATCAAAGTAGAGGTGGCTATAGAACTCATGCCATGTGAAAACCAAATGTATAATTTCCTTGCTTTGATTTTCTTTCATTTCGGATTTGTAGCATTTCCTTGATTGATCTGGTTTTACAGTTGATCCATCTTGGCCACCACTGCAGCTTGAGTTTTATCCAATATCGATTAATTGATCGTCTAATGGATTCTGCTCTATCCAATCGACTTGTTTCGAAGGAGCAATAATATCATTGCTGATGTTGTATGTATAAAGCTAAATTCTTCTATAATCTGTGAACATATTGAGGATCCATGAGATTACTAAGTCATTCGTTCTTCCCCTTGCACTTGTTTTAGGTGAATCGCTTTTTGGTTTATAATACTCACTAGTGACAATCAGATCTTGTAAGCTTATTTTTCATGATGATGAACTGATTTCAACAGTGTCGATTTGATTCACTTCACGTTCAGGTGCAGTTTCAGTATCCATTGATTCCATTCCAATTGCTGTTGGAGTGTTGGACTCATTATGGTTTAGGTTGTTAGATAGCAGCTTGAATTTATATATCTTCAATTTTTCCAAAAAATTAGTTGTGTTGAATTTATATATTTTCATATGTTCTAGATAGTTATATTAGTTTTTTTTAACATTCCGATCTATGATTACAATGTAAACTGATTTTGGTATAAGATTTGAGGATTTCACAAAATAACATTCATATTCATATATTACAAAAATATTAAAGGAAAAAAAAACATCATATCTTTCGAAATCTACTATACCTTGCGAAATGGGTATTTTAGTCTTGCGAATTTCTAACTTACTTTAAAATAACACCTCTTAAGTTTATCAATTTTAATAAAAAGAACTTAAATCCTAATTCAATAGGATTACTTGATGTAAAAATAATTAAATTTAAATAAGGATGTTAACTAAATTAATTTTAGATAACTATTACTTATATCTCTTTTTAAATTTACAAATCCACCTCCTTGATCGACATGTAAACCATTTGTATTACATTTTACCTATAGTAAAAAATAAAATAGATATTATTAATTTAGCACATATTATATTAATATCAGTCATTAATTTAACATAAGTATTTACAACATCTCATCATAAATTATAAATATAATATAAGAAATGAGTTTATAACCATTATGAATACAAAAATAAACTTTCATTTATAAAATTCAATTTGATCACTTTATTTTAGTTAACTTTTTAAAAACACCTCATATATGATAATACTTAATGAAAAGTTTATTTGATAAATCATTTGTTATTTTGTAGTTATAATATGCATTATTTACATACTTAAAAAAATCAAATAGAATTCAAGACTCGTGTGTATACACGGGTTTAAACTCTAGTTTTGTATATTCAAGTAATTATCCCTTAATAAATTTGTACTCCTATTGTCCTATTCGTCGTGTAAGACCACTCCTAATAGTGACTGAAACTAACTAAAAACGACTGTTCACGTCAGCGTCATGTCAGCTTTTCCAAAAACGAAATGAAAACTGACAGACTTTTGTCATCAGTGATTGGTCTTCATTTTTTTTAGGAGCCACTAATTATTTAATTAAATATTTAAAACACAATAATTAAAAAAACACATTTCATTAAAACAAAAACATTTCAATTAATTAAAAAAATATTACAATAATTAAAAAAAAACAAACACTACAATAATCAACAAATAAAAAAAAATACTAGAATTGAAATAAAGTAGTCTAATCCGAGCTCGATTCTTCGTCTTCGTTTGTGGCTTCGGGTTCGGATTCGCCTTCGTCCGAATCTTTTCCTCCAAACACCGGCTCATACATTGTTACCACATCTTGCCGAGCGGGTTTGATAATTTTGAGTTCCTTTTTTGACGCAAACTTTGACATATATTTACAAAGAAAACTCAAAACTTTGAAAGAAGCTTTTTTGTTCAAGTTTTCGGTAATTGTTGCAATTGCTTTTTGTTGCAATAGGGCGTTATTCTTAACCGCGGAAAGGGTGTCATGTTTTTTGTCTCGTACACTTCTTGACGAGGAACCGACGTCCGATGAACCCGAACTTTTATGCGCCTTTCGACCCGGTGGACGGCGTATTGGGTTGTCTCTGAACAACCTTTTCATATTAGCTTCAAGATACGATGGCATCGGGATGTCGTCCGCTTCAAGATCGGTGGGTTCCGGTTGGAATGCACGTTTATTGCTCATTACGCCCGGTTCGCCAAGAATTTTGGGTAATATTTTTGTACATTCCAACATGATTCGTAAATGAATTTTCGATTATCCGTTTGTTGCTTAAAAGCCTTCCCTTCCTGGTCGCATTTAAAACATCTTCATCTCCGGCACCGCTTTGAGGATGAATCTCGTTATAACCCTTGAAGATGCCTTGGAATACTTTTACGTCGTGCGAAGTTTTATTCCACTTGCCCGTAAGTGAATTAAGGTTACGTTTTACGGGCACTAAAGAATTTGTAAGCTTTTTGGACTTTTTTCTAAAATACTCGTTTGATTGGGAGTTTCCTTGTACGCTATTTTTGGAACAATGTATCCACTGTTCGGCCAATATTCTTGCTTTTTCGTCGGTCCACTTTATTTGAACCCTTTTTTGTTTTTTGTCTTCAGGTTGGGTCTCGGGTTCGGATTCAGGTTCGGCCTCATTCGAACTTTCTTCTAAATTTTGAATTTCGGGTACGGAGAAATTAGAATAATGTGAAAATTGATAATTCGGGTTGGATGTGTTTGGTCAAAATTGTGTGGTTGGTGAAAATTGTGGGTTTGATGAAAATTGTGGGTTTTGCGAAAATTGTGACGTTTGGTACCACCCTTGAAATTGGTAATTGTTTCGAGGGTCATCGGGTGCAAATCGGTATGGATTTGCAATGGGTGTGAAACTTGCAAATCTCGTAGGTAGAGACGGGGATTGGTAGCTTTATTGAGTGGATAACGAACCCGTTGGTGAAGTTGGATTTGATATCGGATTGTTCAGTAAATTTTACCACATATCTTTCGTTATATTTTGTGGCTCTTTCTTTTTGTTTTTGGGTTTAGACTTGTTATTTTTAGACATTATATAGTGTATTTGTATTTGTAATGGAGGTGTATAGAATGTTTAAAAGTTGTGTGAATTGTATTGTATGAAATGATTTAAAGTAGTGAGAATTGTAGTGTATAGAATGTGTAAAGGAGATGTGAATTGTAGTGCGAATAATGAGTAAAATAGAGTGTGTATTTATAATGAAAAAATAGTGTTTAAAAAAAAGGGTCAAAAAAGTAACCGTTGGTTACACTAATGGTTGATATAAATCATCGTAAGTAATTTATATGTATATTATATGTGGATATATACATATATATCATAAAGAACTTATATACATACATACATATACATATATATATACATACATATATACATATATATATATATACATATATATATATATATATATATATATATATATATATATATATATAGGGGAGTGTACAATAGGGAAGTAGAGATCTAGGAGGAAGGGGGAAGTGAATCTTGACCCTTGAATCATGTCATTTAAAAAAAGAGTGGAAGGGCAATTAGGTAATTGTATAAATAACAAAATTAAATTATATTAAGAAGAGAAATACGATAGCTATTGAAAATTCATCTATGTTCCATCAACAATTGAATAATCCGATTACAAAAACACAAATTCATCCTAAATACATGATGAAAATCATGATTAGCGCCTGAATCGATTCATAACAATGGCCGAAATTTAAATTCATCGTATTCAAAAAATCTGGATTTTTTGATTTTGCAATTTTTGTGCGTAACCTTTGATTTGCGACATAAAACATGAAATTAAACTAATTTCATCATACAAAACATACAAATAAGGACGTAATTGAATTATATACTTGATTCATCACTGAATTTCAAAAACTCGGTTTGTTACAGAACGTTAATATTCATACTGATGAATGATAACCCAATGTATTGATGAATCTAGTGATTGTTAATTGTTGTTACAAATTGTTATTATTCAAGTTATATTAAGTTATTAGTATGTATCACCCATTGATTGTGTTCAATACTTGATTCATCACTGAATTTCAAAAACTTGATTTGTTACAGAACGTTAATATTCATACTGATGAACGTTAACCCAAAGTATTGATGAATATTGTCTAGTGATTGTTAATTGTTGTTATAAATTGTTATTATTCAAGTAATATTAAGTTATTTGTATGTATCACCCATTGATTGTGTTCAATATTTGATTCATCACTGAATTTCAAAAACTCGATTTGTTACAGAATGTTAATATTCATACTGATGAATGTTAACCCAAAGTATTGATGAATATTATCTAGTAATTGTTAATTGTTGTTATAAATTGTTATTATTCAAGTATTATGAAATTATTAGTATGCATCACTCATTGATTGTTTTCAATACTTGATTCATCACTGAATTTCAAAAACTCGATTTGTTACAGAATATTAATATTCATACTGATGAATGTTAACCAAAAGTATTGATGAATATTGTTTAGTGATTGTCATTTGTTGTTATAAATAGTTATTATTCAACTAATATTAAATTATTAATATGCAACACTCATTGATTATGTTCAATACACTCTCTTTTTTTAAGTAGGAATATTCATCCCGGTGAATATTAATCAACGTACAGGATGAATCTGAAGAACAGATACGCAAATCAAATTAGAAATTAGGGTTTCTAATTCCACAATTGAAGATAATGAACATCTAAATTTTCAATTCCAAATGTCCGAATTCACCATTTCGTCATAATTCAATTATTGACGATATGATTATTTTGAGTACCTAAATTGAAAAGTTGTGGTTGAATATGATATAAATTCGAAGATCTAATTGTACTTGAAAAGCTAAGTTGTAATTTTGATGTTGAATCTGATAAAATTTCAAATTGTAACGTAATCGTGATTAGATTCTTGTAAGTGTATTCATCACAGGAACACTATTTCAGATTGAATAACTGAGAAAATTGAAGATGAAGTGGATTCATATTCAAATCATAAATTGAATTTGAATCGAAGATGAAAATAACGTAATTGCTAATTGGAGATGAAAAGAAAGTAACTGTTAATCAATTGGAGAATCAAGATGTTGTATGTGTCTTGAGGAAGGAGAAAGTAGATGACCAAAAAGCCCTTGATGTACAATTTCAATTCAGTGGGAAAGTACTTGCCGGGAAAATTGACGGGATAAAATCTATGGTGATGAATGCACTTCCCCCCTTCTTCAAGTTCTAGAGCTTCACACTGGATCATCCTCTCTCTCTCTCTCTCTCTCTCTATATATATATATATATATATATGTGTGTGTGTGTGTGTGTGTGTGTGTGTGTCGGTTCCAGGGAGAAAGAAATTTAGAAAGAGAAGAGGGAGAAACAATCTGATTTAGTATTTTAGTACTATGATTCAAATTTTTATTACCTATAACCTTTGAATCATAGAAACAAAGGACTAAATCTTATTAATAAAATATTGAAGCAAAATAATAAAATTATAGTAATAAAAATTTGAATCATAGTTATCAAATACTGAATAATATTGATTCTCACTCTTCTCTCCCTAAATTTCATTCTTTTTTGATCCTCTACTATATATATATATATATATATATATATATATATATATATATATATATATATATATATATATATATAGGAGTGAGATAAAGAGAGAATGTTTTTTAGGGAGAGAAGAGAGATAATGATTTTTTGTTACTATGATTCAGTATTTTTATTCGAAGATTCAATTTTTTATTACTATAAACTTTTGAATCATAGCAACAAAAGTCTAATCTTATTAATAAAATATTCAACCAAAGAAATAAAATATAAAATTCTATTAATAAAAATTTGAATTATATCAATAAAGTATTGAATCATAGTAATAAAAAATCTTTCTCCCTCTTATCTTCCTAAATTTTCTTATTTTTTGATTCTGTTACTATATATATATATAGTTATATTTGTATATTAAATAATATTTGTGGTTGTTCGAGTTATTCGGGTTATTTGAATTCGAATGACCGAATAAGCTTTAAATTTAGATTATTCGAGTTTGGCTTCGATAGTTGGTTATTTGTGACACCATGGTTTCCAACTATGACCAAAAGTCCAAAACACCCTTGCATCTCATAACAATGAAGACTTGTTGACGGGCAAAACAGGAATTGTGAGCAGAAAAGCAGAAGTCATCTTCCATAAAAGCAGAGCTCCACACCAAACTAGATTTTGGGGCAAACCAAAAAAACTCAGACAACACAAATTAATAAAAAAGGAGGCAGCAGAGGGAAGGGGATGTTCTTTTAAAGGGTTGTTAATCCCCCTCTGTAGCCTATGATCTTTGATTTGCCCCCATTTTTCAACAACCCTTTGTTTCTGGAACAGGATAGCCAGTGGTATATATATATATATATATATATAGAGTAAATTACAGTTTTTGTCCCACTGGTTCTCAGTTTCAGTCTTGTAGACTGGTTAAACTGTTGATACTTTCTGTCTTCTGTTTTATTTATTCTAATAATAGCTCGACGCTGAATCTAATCTTGTTGTTTTCATCTACTCTTTTCGGAATAATTGAACACCCCATGCATGAGGTGAGACATAAACAACAACAAATTCAGAGGCGATGATGATAATGATGGGTGAATATGTTGTTGTCTGAGTTAATCGGTCAAAGTTTGAGACTTACCGTATCTTGGCGGGGTAATTTTACGGATGTTTCATGGTGGAAATTTGTATTTTTACCATTGAAATAGCCGTGATTTTTGCAGCCATGGCGGTAGATCCTCTTTGTTCTGATTGTTAACAGATCTGAGCCTCATCCTTGTTTTTATCTAATTTATTTTCTCTTGCATGTTTATTTTGATATTTTCAAAATTTTGGGATTTGATTTTGGACTAGTGATATAAATGTTTTCATGTACTATAATTAATAAAATGTTAACTGTACTATAATTTAATTTACTTTTTTAACACCATTGTGCAACTGTACTAATGTCTTTTGACTTTTTGAGTCATAACCCTTATTACATATGATTTATGTTTATCCTGTTCACGTTATGTTTCTGTTTTTGTTTGTTGTTTGTTGTTTATTGGCTGGCATTAAAACTAATGTGCCTATTAATAACTTGTTGATCAAAGAGGCGTTGACCTTCAGTACCAGTGAAACAGCAGTTGATCTTTGATGAGGAAATAGAGACCATTACATAGACTGCCCCGTGAGTCCTACTGTGTTTACGAACAATGCGTATTAAGTGAATTGTACCATTGTGAGTGCTTAAGTAATCAATTTGCTAACAGAGAATCAGATGAGATTGTAACTAAACTCACGATTGTAATGTGACTATTTGAGGGTGTGATCTCTAGAGGTTTGGTGAGTCGTTTAATTTCGTGCATGAAGTTGACAACCCGAACATAACTGGACATTAAATTTAGATGTAGTTACGGATTTGGACTACATGCCATGTGAAAACCAGTTATATAATTTCATTCCCTGGTTTGTGTTGTATTAGGATGAGTAGCATCTCTTTAATTGATCTGGTTTAGTATTTTAGTGGTTCTGAAGTACATCGTGAGTTGTATTCACTTCTGATCATTTGAATGTCTAATTGTCTTGCACTAACGTGATTGTGATCGAATTACAGTAACCTTTTTTCAACCCTCTTTGTGACAGTAGGCACCAAAAATCCTCTTTTTGAAGTTCATTGTTTTTCTTTTAGTTAAATTCTGACCATTGAGAAGGTTTTTGTGTATGAGGTTCCTGGTAACATTTTCCCTCTGATATTCCTCTTGTTGGATGTTGCTATAAGCTTTGGCAACGTGTGGTAAACTGCATTAGTCTTCTTTTTCATCATTGATCAGTGCTGCCTATGCTACATGTGCAAGGTAGTTAGGTAACTAACATTTCTACCATCTTTATGCATTTAACTCTATAGTATGTATAGAACTTTTAAAAAAATAGTCAATTTATGTGGTCAAAAACACGGAAAAAACTTACAATAGACGTTTTAGAAAGTTAACCTCATACAATAGATGATCTAAAAGTTGAGAGTATACAATAGTAAAAGGTTAACGAAACAATAAACTCTAACATATATGATCAGATGAATCACGAATGTAAATATTGTACTCACAGTTTCCGATATATTTACTAACAAATAAAGAATGGAAGATATAATCCGGAATGTTACACATAAATATAATTGATTTTTACATGTTCATTCCAATAAAAAAATAAGTTTGAGCATGAAAGTGTTGTGACAATACTACAAAGGGTGTGTTTTGCCACTTTAAATTTTGAGGCTTTTGGACTTCTAGTTTTCAGAAGATCAAACCCTCAAAAAAATTAATCAAACTAAATTTGATGGTTTTTTTTATAAAAAAAATTAGCACATAGAAGCCTTTAAAATAGAAACTACATAAAGTACAGAAGTTACTAATGACTTCTCCAATCACATATTCACATGCTCCAAGAAGTTACTAATGGCTTCTCCAATTACATGCTCCAACTCTACCTAGTTACTTATGATCGAACACACCCAAACTATTGCAGTCCCCATGTTCCAACTATGACCAAAAGTCCAAAACACCCTTACTATCTCACAGCAATCAAGATTTGTTGAAGGTCAAAACAGGTATTTTGACTAGGAGAAAGCTGAAGTCTTCTACCATAAAAGCAGGGCTCCACACCAAACTAGATTTTGGGGCAAACCAAAAAACTCAAACAAATGTTGAAAAAAGGAGGCAGCAGAGGGAAGGGGATGTTTTTTTAAAAGGGTTGTTACCCCCCTCTGTAGCCTATGATCTTTGATTTGCCCCCATTTTTCAACAACCCTTTTTTTGGAACATGAAAGCCAGAGTGATCCAGAATATATAGCAGTCTTTGTCCTGGTCTCTTGTGCTGGTTTTCAGCTTCTGTCTGGTATACTGGTTGAACTAGCGATCTTTCTGGTTTCTGTTATATTTATACTACTACTACTTGTATATTTTCTTCATGAAAATAAGTAGGACGTTGATTATGATCTTGTTTATTTCATCTATCCTTTTCGAAACAATCAAACAAAGGCGATGATGATAATGGTAGGTGAATATGTTGTTGTCTGAGTTAATCGGTGAAAGTTTGAGATTTACCGTATCTTGGCGGGGTAATTTTACGGAAGTTTCATGGTTGAAATTTTGTATTTTTACCATTGAAACAGCCGTGATTTTTGCAGCCATGGCGGTAGATCCTCTTTGTTCTGATTGTTCATAGATCTGAGCCTCATTATTTTATATAAATTCATTTTTATTTTTATTTTGACTTTGATCGTTTACAATAATACTTTCATCTCTTATTTTTGGGATTATTTAAACAAAAATAAGAAAATGCAATTTACGTATGGTCAAAAACATAACGATGGAACGTGTGGTACGTAATATATAATATAATATATTTATAAAAAGAATAAATGAGTTAAAGGTACTTGAATGATTTATCAAATCAGTATACCTTATTAGATAAATTTACTTTTACTTCTAACAGAAAAAGTTATAAAAGTTAATTGAAAAGGTTGGATTCTAAGCCCATTAAAGGTAGGTATCCCTTATATTTCCCCAAAATAGACGATGTCTTTAGTGGAATTTATTTTTATTTGTTTACAATTTAAGCTTAATATATTAAATATTAATTTATTAACCATACACAATATAAAAAGAAACAAACTAAAATTGAGTTTAAAGTTGTTAGAAAGAACTTGAAAATAAAAACAAAATTTGTAAACCACAACAATGTAACATCTAATCTACTCTTAATCCGACCAGGGACATTTCAATCAAGTAATACGATTTTGCTAATGTACTTGGTATTATGTTAAAAAATAGACAATCGTAATGATATAAGTCGTTAACAAATTATAACGAATTGTGCAATAGGAGATTCTTTGAAGCTCGTTATCGACGTTGAATTTTCATCAACGTATTTAGGTTAGAAATGAATACGATTGAGCAAAAAGATATGGAAATTAACTAATTACAACACTTAGTTGGTCAAAATTAGAGACCAAAAATACTATATATATGCTTCATGATCAGTGTTTACACCAAAAATATTATCTGTAATGTTTATTAAAAACTTTAATCTAGTCAAAATTAGAGTCAACGTGTTACTGTAACTAGTCAAAGTCCAGTAAAAATGTGAAGACCTCTGGTTGGACCAAAATAAAACCCAATAGGAATATATAACCTACTGCTTAGTTGAACAAGGACAGATAAAACAAGGCGTAAAATGTTATGTTTTGCTCAAGCGAATGAGGCTCCGGCGAGGGTAATTTAGTAAATCAAATATCTCTCTTGCCATTTGATCTTCCGATCAAATACGAGCCAATGATTTCCACGCCGATTAACCGGAATCATCAACTCTGCCTGTTTGTCCTTCTATCTATCTATCTATACATATATGTATCTCGAATATATATACACGCACATATGATACTACTACTACTGCTGTCTGCTGATGTTGCTTCTGCTACTTTTACTCTCTAATGTTTTAAAACCGGTTTTATAGTTGAGGCGGTGATGATATATGAAAAAATATAGTTGGTTGAGCAAAATCAAAATTTGGTGACCAGATCTGTATCTTGGCTGGGCATTCCAGATGGCAATCATTGTATTTCTGGAATTTGAGATGCAAATTGCAACTGTGAATTGCAGCCATGGCAGATAATGTGGCAAACCAAGCTCGATTACAACAGATCTGAGCCTCCGTTCAACCAAACTTTAATAATTTTCAATTTAGAATTAAATTTGTCTATTATGGTTAGGTTAAGTAAAGTATTTGCGAAATTAAGGTGTAAATTATCTAACTATTTTAGCTACCACAAGTTCACAATTAAATTAACTCGCTTTAAACAAATCCTGTTAGCAAATGTATTTACTATGAAAAAAGGACTCATTTGAAAATTATTTTATTTTTCTTTTCTTTTGACTAATTAGTTTGTGTATTTCTAGGAAATGCAAAAAAAAAAGAAAAAAAAATGGTGAACTTAATTAGAACATCAACGAAGATCTTCGACCGGGTGTTGTGAACACCGATGATGCAAACCCATTGGTTAATTTACCTAAACCCAATACTAAAGATGAGAGAAGGAGTATTAGAATTAGTCGCAAACCATCCAAATTTGATGGTTTTGTGTGAAATTGAGCTATCTATACTTCTATATTAGCTACTTAAATATCATATGTTAGTGGAGGAAATACTTGGTAGAATATTTTTATTGAGTTCTTTATTATATAAAGAATATAAATGCAGTAGTAGAGACATACATAGCTTACCATCTAATTTTTATCCTATTTTCTCTCTACTTTCTATTTTCCTTCTCTGCATCTCTACCATTTTTTTCATCTTCACTTTGTAATTACGTAAAACAGAATCACAGGGCATCATTGGTGCTTTCATTGGATATACTCCTAATGGAAGGCTCTGTCACTCGTTCTAAAGCTCTCGAAGAAACCCTAGCTAAATTTGGGGAACAATTAACTCAACAGTCAATTGCTCTCTCTAAATTGGAATCGCTAGGGCAGACTGTTCAACGCCATTCAGAAGCTCTCGACAAGAGCTTTTCGCTCTATGATGATATGCAAAAAACCCTCTCATCTCAACAATCTCTTTTATCTGATATCACTGTTCAGATTGGGAAATTAGAGAAGACACATAAAACCCTAACCTTCGCCGCCCCTTTCACTTATTCTGATGGCCTCGTTACAACCACAGTTATCAAAACTCGAAATTCCCCTTTTTTTCTCTGGCTCTAAAACATTAGGTTAGTTGTTCCAAATCGAGCGCTTCTTTACCCATCACCGTACACCACCTAACCAGAAATTGGATCTAGCTGCTTTCTATATGATAGGAGATGCCCTTCAATGGTATTCATGGATGTATTCTACTTCTCAGTTAACATTTTGGGAGAAATTTGCTAGAGATATGGAAGTTCATTTTGGACCATCGTCATATGTTAACCACGAGGCTGCTCTGTATAAGCTTTGACAAACATTGACCTTCACTTCTTATTTGGCTGAATTCGAAGCCCTCTCAAACCGTATTAAAGGTCTGTCCAATGCAAATCTTTTCAATTGTTTTCTTTCGGGTTTACAAGATGATATAAAATGTGAGTTATTCTTGTTAAAACCAACTAGTCTTTATGAAGCAAATGGTATGGCTAAACTAGTTGAAGATAAAATTGCGGTAGCCCGTCTCATTACCCATCGTTCCACTAACCTTAGTCAGGTTACTCCACCCTCGAATATGCTTACAAACGCTACTCGAAATTCCCCTTTACCAATTAAATGACTTAGCCCAATGGAGATGGCAGCACGACTAGAGAAGGGGCTGTGTTTCAACTGTGACGAAAAGTTTACTTCTAGGCATCGATGTAAGTCCAAACAATTTTTTTTGTTTACTAGCTGAAGAACAAGTGAGCTTAGAGGAGGATGAACCTCTCGATCTTATTCCCATTGTCATGAATGAACCTGTCAGCCCTCCTATAACTGAACTTGTTAGTTCTCCGAGCACAAATAATCATATTCCTCCTATCTCTTTACATGCTTTCATTGGCCAATTTGTGCCTCGGACCTTGAAAGTTGCTGGTTTAATCAATGGCCAGTCTGTGGTGGTTCTAATTGATGGTAGGTCCACACGTAATTTCATTCAAACACGATTAGCTAAGCATTTGGGCCTCTCAATTAAACCTAGCCCACACCTTCAGGTCACAGTTGGGAAATGGGGACACAGTTGGTTGTTTAGGCCTCGTTCAATAGCAACAAATTCTATTGGGTGATACATTGTTCAAGGTGGACCTGTACATCTTACCTACTTATGGAGCCGATATTGTGTTGGGTGTAGAATGCTTGGCTGCTTTAGGTCCAATCGTCTTTGATTACAAAGCATTGTATATGGAAATTATGGACAATGACAAACCAGTCTGTTTTGCTGGATTAGTCAACCCTACATTTTCTCATATCTCTTTTTCTCAACTTCAGATGCAATCATGTCATTTTTCCAATTATTCTTCCATCACCTGATACAACATTATCCGCACACATTCACCCGACACCTAATGCAACCATTGATCAAGCTTTACAAAACCTCCTGAAACGGTTTGATTCTATTTTTTCTGTGTTGATTATCGGGCTGTAAATTCAGTAACTGTTAAAGACCGTTTCCCGATTCCAACTGTTGATGAGCTCTTGGACGAGCTTCATGGTGCCAAGGTATTCTCCAAGCTTGACCTTCGAGCCGGATATCATCAATTACGCATTCAAGAAGCAGATATTGAAAAGACTGCGTTTCGAACCCATCATGGGCATTACGAGTTCTTAGTTATTCCTTTTGGGCTATCGAATGCTCCTTCTACATTTCAAGCTACTATGAACCATATATTTCGGTCGGTCCTTCGAAAATTTGTGCTCGTATTTTTCGATGATATACTCATTTATAGTAATTCTTGGAATCTTCATTTAGAACACTTGGGAACAGTGTTCTCTATCTTGCAAATAAATTGCTTTTATGCAAAGAAGTCAAAATGTGAATTTGCGAGCCCTTCTTTGTCCTACTTAGGCCATATTGTTTCCCATGCCGGAGTAGAGGTAGATCCTACAAAGGTTAGTGCCGTTCAGGAGTGGCCTTTACCTAAAAATATCAACAACTTCGGGGATTCCTTGGTTTGGTAGGATACTACCGACGGTTTGTGGCTAATTATGCCTCATTAGCTGCCCTATTAACACAATTGCTTCGTAAAGATGCTTTTGTTTGGACCGATCTAGCTACTAAAACCTTCAACAACTTAAAACAGGCCCTGATGAAGACTCATGTTTTGACGCTTCCTGACTTCTCTAAACCTTTCCTCTTTCAAACAGATGCATCAGGCTTCGGTGTTGGGGCCATTCTACTCCAAAATGGCCATCCTATTGCCTACTTCAGTAAGCAAATGTCTCCACGCTTACAACAATCTTCTACTTATGTGCGGGAAATGTATGGTATCATGGAGGTAGTTAAACGCTCGAGACGGGTCGTCCATTTAACATTCAGACAGACCATCAAAGTTTACGCTCGTTACTTAGCCAAATAGTTCAAACCCCTGAACAATATAAGTGGCTCACAAAAATGCTTGGTTATGACTTCACTATTATATATCGTCCGGGTACCGACAACGGCCCGACTGATGCATTGTCTTGTGTTTCCCAAAGTGCATTACACTGCGTCAAAACCCATATGTGCTTTATTAGATGCTTTGCGACAATTCTTGACACAACATTCTGAATCTGTAACTTTATTTCAAGCGATTACAAGTTGACCAGCAGATTACCCGAAACATTCGATACGTGATGGTCTTATTTTTTTTTATAAAAAACGAATTCTTGTTCCACTAGAGTCTGCATTGCATCCTATTCTTATGGCTGAATATCATAACTCCCCTGTTGGTGGGCATGCTGGGATGTAACGCACACCGGCCCAAATTTCTACTACTTTTTATTGGCCCAAGATGAGGGAGACCATCAGAGATTTAGTTACCAAGTGTCGGATTTGCCAGGAAACTAAACCATTTAACCGAGCCCCGCAAGGATTGCTTCAACCCTTACCTATACCCGGTAAAATATGGGATTCCATCTCTATGGACTTCATTACTCATCTCCCATTCTGCTCTGGAAAATCAACGATGCTCGTTGTTGATCGACTATCTAAACATAGTCACTTCCTGCCTCTCGGCAAGCAATTTACTGCTCCACAAGTTGCTGAGGTCTTTATTCGTGATGTCATCAAATATCATGGGTTTCCATCTTCGATAATTTCAGATCCCGACCCCGTGTTTATGAGTTCTTTTTGGAAAGAACTTTTTAAATTACAAGGTACCACACTGTCAATGAGTAGTGGTTATCACCCACAATCAGACGGACAAACGGAGGTTGTAAATCGTTGTTTACAGGATTACTTAAGATGCTTTACTGACCAGGATCCTCGCACTTGGCTACAATTCTTACCTTCGGCTGAATGGTGCTATAACACGTCATGGCACTCTGCAATCCAGATGACCCCGTTTGAGGCTGTTTATAGACGCCCACCACCATCTTTATTAGATTACATAGCGGGTACTGCCAATGCCAATGTAGATGATGTTGATGACTTGCTACTAAATAGAACAGAGCTAATCTCTCAACTTCTGACCAATATCCAGCGGGCTCAACTCAGAATGAGACAACAAGCTAACTCTCATCGCACAGATATTGAATTTCAAGTGAATGATTGGGTCTTTGTCAAACTACAACCGTATCGACAATCATCAGTTGATGTACGCCAATCCCATAAATTGTCCAAGAGGTTCTTTGGGCCTTTTCGTATTATGGAACGGATTGGACAAGTCGCTTATCGTCTTGAATTACCGACCCATTCACAAATCCATAATGTGTTCCATGTGTCTGTCCTTAAGAAGTGCTATGGGGATCCCCTTGACAAGCAGCGACCTCTTCCCCTCTTGGACCTTTTCGTATTATGGAACGGATTGGACAAGTCGCTTATCGTCTTGAATTACCGGCCCATTCACAAATCCATAATGTGTTCCATGTGTCTGTCGTTAAGAAGTGCCTTGGGGATCCCCTTGACAAGCAGCGACCTCTTCCCCTACAATCGGTTGATTGTCATCCGTATCACCTGCTGAAGTGTTAGGTTACCGCAAACTCCTCATCCATGACAAACTGGTTGCTCAAGTTCTGATTCGCTGGGAACAACAAGCTCCTTCTGAAGCTACATGGGAATCTGTGGAGGAGTTTCGACAGGACTTTCCTAGTTTTAACCTTGAGGACAAGGTTATTTTGGATGACAGGAGTAATGATGCAAGCCCATTGGGTAACTTACCTAAACCCAATACTAAAGATGAGAGAAGGAGTACTAGAATCAGTCGCAAGCCCATTGGGTAACTTACCTAAACCCAATACTAAAGATGAGAGAAGGAGTATGTGACACCCCTCAAATTTCGGTGTAATTAGGAACATTAATCACGTGCATGTCTTAGGCTAATTCCCTACTTAAGAGAATTCACACTATTTTTATGAGATAAGTCTAGCAAAGCCCAACAATTTTAATACGTAAAGTATTATTATTTTCGTAGTTAGTTATAAAAACGCACGAAACTATAGGAACGAGTCCGACAAATATATGGTGAAAACATTTTTCTAAATAACGTAAATCTATTTTATAATTAAATAGTATTTATTTACATTATATTATTATAGTACAATAATATACAAACGTTTTACGTTTCAAATAAAACGTGTCGTACGGGACAAAAACGCGCGAATCGCGCCTAACAACCGAACGAAGCCCGAAACATATTTCAATAACTTAAAATGAAGTGTTTTAAATAAAAATTCAACCAAAACTTATACGAATAAAACGTTAACGAAAAACTTGAATAATAAACGTTTAACGTCTAAACGAACGACGAAACGAACGGGTAAACGAACACCGCGCGTAACGCAAATTGGAGAATTAATTTAACACACCCACATGGTGGGACCCACCTCAAAAATCTGCCCCCATGTGCCACCCCCTTTCCTCCTCCCCATGTGCACACCTCATGCAAAAACCACTCATTTCTTTCTTCTCCCTAAACCCATTCACCATTCATGCAAATCTTTTTCTCTCATCACTCCCATACTCTCCAACCTCTCACTAAAATCTGCACTTTCTCACTATAAAAATCTGCTCAAACACATCTACATTCATCAAGAAATACAACCAAGAATCTTCACCATTTTGCAAGGAAGATCAAGGATTTTACAAGGATTCAAGCTCTACAATACCATCTTCTTTTCCTTCTTTCATTTTTATTGTAAGAAAATCTTTTCTACCTCTAAAATACTTGAATAATATGTTAAAATTTTCACTCAAAAGATTCATGTCCAAAAACCATGCTAAAAACGTTTTTCATCATCATCAACTTACAAAAATGCAACATGCATTTTCTGTCCAGAAAGTACTCCGAAATTCACCTAAGTGTTTCTCACTCAAAACTTAATGAAAATGGATGATTCAAAGGAGAAAACTCAAGTTCAAGAAGTTAGCTTTCATTTCCAAGTGGTTTTATAATTTTTGGAGTTCGTTTACTATTTTAAATAATTTTTGTAAGAAAACAGGTACAATCTGCCCAGAAAAGTCAGAAAATGACTCCTGGGGTTTTAACCATAACTCGAGATATACATCTCCAAATGACTTGAAACCACCGCCAAAATCTCACAAATTTTGTTAGGTACAAATGTCGTTTAGATAACTTTCTCTGAAAATGCATAGATTTTGCCCAGAAATTAGATCTTGTTGCATGTGTCCAGATTGGTCAATTTTGGACCTCAGAGGACAAACGTAATATTTAAAAATACTTAGACTTGCCTAAAAATTCTAGAAAAATTACTGGAAGTAGTCAAGACATAGGGGAACCTCTGTGATTTTTCTTATATGTTATTTCGGACTTATGATTTTTGAAATCGAGCCAACAAAAATGTACATTTTCTGGAAAATATTGAATGTGGACTGTTTTGGTATAAAAATAAAAACCAATACATGTGGACTTACAAAAAATGGAAAAACTGACTTTTTGTGACATTTAAACATATTTAAGAGTTGTGTAAAAGTTTCGGGTCAAACCGAGTTGGTTTGACCAAAGTCAATGAATACGGTTCGTATGTTAAACGTAAACCGACATATTCAAAATTTAGTTTTAAAACCGAGAACGAACCCCAAATATTTTAGTTCGAAACAAAACATAATAATAATGTCTTCGGGAATTATTATTACAAAACGTCACCAACGGGCCGAACATGTTTTCTAAACACAAACGATAACCGAACAATTGGACATTTCTAGTTGAGTGAACACTAGCATGGATGGTCTACTAAAACATCCACTTACATATACTTATAATATCATGCGTTTAGGACGTTAGGGACTTTACTTGGACACACGCTTTGCTAGCACTCACGTATTTAGCTCACGAGGTGAGTTCACAGCCCCTACTTTTACCGCTTATACATGCTTTCCAACAGGGGTGAAAAACATAGTTACCGTTTTACTATTTGCCATAATCTACCACTATTATATAATTGCTTTCAATGCTTTTATACAACTGTTTATGATCGTGTTCATACTATTGTGCAACTATGAAATGAGTTTCAAACTTTTATACGAACTGTTTACAAAAATGTTTTACTACTTGTGATAAACCGGAGAACGACCGGTAACTTTTGATACGCTGGAGAACGACCAGCATTGTGATAAACCGGAGAACGACCGGTAGTGTTTTACTGGAGAACGACCAGTACGTAATAAACCGGAGAACGACCGGTATTGTGATTCGCTGGAGAACGACCAGCATGTTATAGGCCGGAGAACGACCGGCCGTGTTAAACTGGAGCACGACCAGTATTTGATAAACCGGAGAACGACCGGTACTATTTTGAAAACGCTGGAGAACGACCAGCAACGGATTTTCAAACTGTGTTTTGGGTAACATCCCAACTAAACTGTATTTTGGGTAACATCCCAACTAAACTGTATTTTGGGGTAACATCCCAACGAAACCACGTCTTGAATGTTATGGCAACAACGATTTACAAACAACTTTGGTTTATCAAACTATACTTGCAAACATAAAACCTGTGAATTCACTCAACAATTTTGTTGACTTTTTACTATGTTTTTCAGGGAATTAGCTGCACATGTGAGACTGCATGCATACTTATGAAACTAGGCGACCCACGAAGGATTTAGGATGCCATCTTTTGAAGCCAATGGGATTTCTTTTGTATAACTTAAACTACATTTCTACTTCTACGATGCAATGAATCGTAAACTTTTGTAAACAATTAATTATGGCATCTTAATACATATATGTTCTGCGATAATCATATGCTCTGATTTGTATGAATGTCCAATGTTTACGTCGACACCCCCACTCGAACTAATGCTTCCGCTGACCAACGTTGACCGTTTTTGGGGGTGTGACAGAGTACTAGAATCAGTCGCAAACCATCCAAATTTGATGGTTTTGTGTGAAATTGAGCTATCTATAATTCTATATTAGCTACTTAAATATCATATGTTAGTGGAGGAAATACTTGGTGGAATATTTTTATTGAGTTGTTTATTATATAAAGAATATGAATGCAGTAGTGGAGGCATACATAGCCTACCATCTATTTTTATCCTATTTTCTCTATACTCTCTCTTTTCCTTCTCTGCATCTCTACCCTTTTTTTCCTCTTCACTTTGTAATTACGTAAAACAGAATCACCGGGCATCAGCCGACATTTCGACGTTCTTGAGCATGAACGCTGAAATATTTTTATGCCGCTCTCTTTGCTCTAAGAGCACAAAGAGTGGTTGACATTAAGCTCGGTGTTTAATTGAACATTAAAGTTTAACAGGGGGTAGGATTTCGAAGGAAGTGGTTCAATGTTCAAATGGACCCTAAAAGTTGTTTTAAACCAATCAGAAAAAAAAACAGAAAAAGAAAAAGGAAAATTGATTGCAATCTGCTGCCTTGAACATTAGATTTGAACGTTGAAGTTGAAATTCGGCGGGGAGTGGATGAATGCCGGCGGAAAGTGGAGACGAGAAGTGAAATTAGTGACAAACTTTATGTACGAGGAATGTAATTTACTCTATAAAATGTAGTTTTTATGTACTATAAAAAGTAAAATCCCAAAACTATATACATTTATGATCATATATAACCTTATCAGTTACAATCACACGTCATTTATTTTTACGGTATGCAAATTTACATAATACCATGTAATATTTTCTTTTACATGTATAAATAAAAATATGAAATACGTTTTCTTTTATACGTAACACAATTAAAGACGAAAGTTACAAGGGTTATTAAAGTTTTTATTTCTATAACTAATGTACAAGTGTAAATAACAGAATGTGAGGGCCAAAAATGTAAAATAATAAATTCACTATCCACTGCTCAACAATAAATATGCAAAAGGGTGCGCCATTTTATGGTAGAAACACACAAATTGGGGGTTAATAAACGTCGCTCAGATTAACGAAAGAGGCTCCGGCGAGAGAGATTTGGGAGTTTTTTTCAAAGGGTTGTTGCCTCTCTCTTGCCACAATCAAATATGTTGATTGAGAGCCAATGATTTCATAATCAAATCAATAAACAATAACCTTTATTACGAACTACAAACAGCAATCCTTAATGAAGTTTATACATCGAAGATGGCTTTAAATAGGCCATTTTGCTCTTAAATCCCACTTCATTTTCTTCTTCTTCTTCATCATCATTATTGTTATTATTATTATTATTCATTGTGGTGATGGTGGTGGTGGTGGTGGTGATGATGTTGATGATAGTAGTAGTAGTCGTATATGGTAAACAAAGGCTGTGATGATTGGTGTCTTATTATCTGAGCAAATGTTTAAGGGATATTGAAGATCCGACCCGTATCTTGGCGGGGCAACACCCGGATGGCATAGAATCTAGTCTGTGCAACTGTGTGTTTGCAGCCATGGCGGATTTCGGATCTCAATTTTGTCCCGAACCCCCAATTCCAGATCTGAGCCTAATCGTTTTTTTGCTAAAAATTTTGATTTCTTTATTTCTCAAAAAGTTAGGTTTTACATTTCTATCAAAGCTTTTTGTTAGCTAATTTTAGTTTTATGCTTAAGCATCTGTTTATGCGTTAGTTTACGGGGATATTATTTGTGAGGTTGATCAATAATTATTTAAATCAAATTACACGTTTTATATTTTGTTTCCAACAACTTTTTAATATACATATAAACAGTCCTTCTACTAAAATTAATCCCCTTAGTTTATATACAAACTTCTGTACAATTGAGAGTTAAAATTTCCCCTTAGTTTATATACAAACTTTTGTACAATTGAGAGTATTTAACGAAATTGTGAACTTGTTTTCTAGTATGTTAACTACGTTATTTGTCACCAATTAAGTAACAATCATTTTTAAACGATGCCTATTGTATAAGAAAATTATTAGGAAAAAGTTCCAAAACAAAATAAACATAAAAATGTGATTATAGAAATTACAAGAAAAAACAAATATTTATTCAATTATGGATTTCGCTATTTGTAGGCCTAAGTACTATGTTTAACAAACTAATTTTTATGTACTATGTTTAACAGACTAATTTTTATGGGGTGGTTACATATTTATAATTATAAAATTGACTTTATTGTTAAAATTTACAATTTAATTATAACTGTCCGACGGTTTTTCGGTAGTTGACAGTTTTTTAATGAAAATTATGCTCTTATCTATAGTCATAAGGGTACAGAAAACAATTTCTTTGGATTATCCCATTGTTAAATGTTAACTAACAAATTAGTGAATTATTATAACCATGTTGAAAAAACTAGTAACAATACAACATTCTTGAGTACATTAAAGTCAAAAAAGTAACTTTATATATATATATATATATATATATATATATATATAATACTTTTGTAATAATACTTTGCAACATAAAATTTTTATATCTATTAATAGGTTAGGTGGGCTATTATTTGGCAATCCACGTTTGACAATCCATATCATTTGTAAATTCAGCCAAATAGACCCACTCCTTTCAACTAGAGGTGAAAATAAAAAATCGGTTTTTTTTAACCGGCTTAATAACCGAAACCGGTTATTTGAAAAATCGATTTTAAAAAAACCGAACCACTTTTTATATAACCGAAACCGATTAGATCGGTTATAGGATTTTCCAAATACCATATCCCATTGTTAAATGTTAACTAACAAATTAGTGAATTACTATAACCATGTTGGAAAAACTAGTAACAACACAACATTCTTGAGTACATTAAAGTTAAAGTCAAAAGTAACTTTTTATATATTGATATGTTCTTAATATACATAATTCTCTACATTTTCTCTATAAATGGGCATAACACACAAGTTATATTTCTGTTTTCGTTTAATTAGATGGATTACTGATTAATGTTAATAGTTTGTTAATATTGATTTATGCCTCGTACATATTTGTTATATTGTAGGATTGAAAGATGAAGTCCAAATATGACAAAAGCTTGGAACTTGAAGGGGCTTTTATGTGCTTTGACTTAACAAATAAAGGGGATAAACCCCTAGAATTTTTAGTTCCGAGGATCAACATCAGAAGACTCAAACATATCTACGATTCAAGAGGAAGAATTACACACGAGTTAAATCACTTGCTAGCCCGTATGAATCATACTCGAAGTCTATAAAAGGGGCTGTCTTCTAGCCGATAAAAAGACACTAAGAAACATCACACCTCGCCTCCATCTTCTATGTTGTTGCTGCTGCGCTTTTTCTGGGCTCGAGGGCAACTACTCAGTGCAATTGCAATCTACAATTCGTTAGTTGTATCCTTCTTTATAGCCATGTCTGGCTAATTTCTTTTACTTTCTAGTTAGAGGTTAATTTAGGGTTGAATCCAATTGGATTTTGAGACAACTGAATCTTATTTTGAATTCTTTTGAGTTTTTACATGTTCTCAGAATTATTGAATGCTACTGTCTTGAATTATTGAATCTTATCTAATTATCAACACAGTTTATTGCTAATTAGAATTTTGAACCTGTAAATGTTCTCTGTTCTAATAATTAGTAGAAATTAACAATGTCGATTATGGTCAAGTTTTAGATTATTGTTAAGAGAATATGTAATTTGAGTTAGATAAATCGAACTTATGTGTTTATCATTCAAAATTGGTGTTTCTTTAGAGTTTAATGCTATCAAAAGTCAAGTCTTAAGAGCTTGTTTAGGACTGATAGTTTGGTAAGAGAAGTAATCAAAGAACTTATTTTGTTTATCGAAACCGTAAGAAGATACAAGTTGTTAGAGCTTATTAACAACTATAGCCAATTTATTCTCAAGTTTTTGAGATATTTTGTTATCGATGATTTACCCGGATTCAATACTGAATTATACCCTTTACCTAGATCGTATCTTTTAATCTATATATTTATCTTTCACTTGTTTATTGCTTACTTTTAGTTAGTACTTTAATTTCTAGTAGTTAATCGCTAGCAATAAAAAAAAACCCTTTCGTTTATTGAAGAAATAGTCTATACCAATCTCTATGGAATCAACCCTACTTTTGCTATCTACAAATAATTAGAAGTAGGATTTATTTTTGTTGGTTTCGACACCCATCATATATATATATATAATACTTTTGTAATAATACTTTGCAACATAAAATTTTTGTATCTATTAATTGGTTAGGTGGGCTATTATTTGGCAGCCCATTTTTGACGATCCATATCATTTGTAAATTCAACCCAACAGACCCAGTCCTCTCAACTAGAGGTGAAAATAAAACCGGTTTTTTTTAATCGGCTCAATAACCGAAATCGTTTATTTGAAAAACCGGTTTTAAAAAAACCGAATCGGTTTTTATATAACCGAAACCGGTTAGACTGGTTATAGGATTTCCCAAAAATCATATCCCATTGTTAAATGTTAACTAACAAATTATTGAATTACTATAACCATGTTGGAAAAACTAGTAACAATACAACATTCTTGAGTACATTAAAGTCAAAAGTAACTTTATATATATATATATATATATATATATATATATATATATAAAATACTTTTGTAATAATACTTTGCAACATAAAATTTTTGTATCTATTAATTGGTTAGGTGAATAATTTGCCAGCCCATTTTTGACAATCCACATCATTTGTAAATTCAGCCCAATAGACCCAGTCCTCTCAACTAGAGGTGAAAATAAAAAACCGGTTTCTTTTAACCGGCTCAATAACCGAAATCAGTTATTTGAAAAACCGAATTAAAAAAAACGAACCGGTTTAAAAAAAACCAAACCGGTTTAAAAAAAACCAAACCGAGAACCGGTTTTTATATAACCGAAACCGGTTAGACGGTTATAGGATTTCCCGAAAACCGGTTTTTAATCGGTTTTTTGAAAAAACCGATTTAACCGGGGTTTTAAAAAAATTTCAAATGGGGAGCCGTTGGGAGCGGATTTTTGGGGTTTTTTTTTGGTCTTTTGACACCTCTAAACTCCCTATAAATAGTCCTAGTCGGTTTGGGTTCAAAACACCAACAACATTCTATTCTTCTCTCAAAAATCACTCTAAATCTCGATATATATATATATATATATATATATATATACTCTTTGTTTGCGAAAATGGAAAACATACAATCACAAGCTTCCGGTTGCGGTTCCGCTTTCGTTTGTAGCAATGTACGAAACAAAGTTTACACAAACGTTGATGTAGTGCAAGTTTAATCAACGAACCAGAACCCGAAAATTTGGTCGAGTTACGATATGTGCGTTATGAATGATGGAGTGGAAAAGGCTCGTTGCAAGAGATGTGGGAAGTTTTATAAGCCCACATCAAACTCAACATTAAGAAGTCACAAAAACGGGTCTTGTAGAGAGGTTAGTCAAGATGTGTCATAATCGACACTTGGTTTGGATGGTGGGGTATTTATATACGATAATGATGCGCTTCGAGAAGATTTTACGAAGTTTGTCATCTAAGAGGCGCTTCTATTCAACCACTTCGACAACCAACGGCTTATGAATATCATCAAAAAGAGACTACAACTGAGATACCAACAAGTAAGATCATACTACCCTTAGAAACGATGCGTATAAATTACGGAAAACTGCTAAAAAGATATAAATGATGGTTTTCAAAACTATAAATATGGCGTTTCTATTACTTGTGATGTTTGGACCGCACCACATGGTACGGCAAATTCTTATTTAGCCGTTACGGCCCATTGGTTTCATCCCGAGTCTTGGTTATTGATGAGACGTACAATTGCTTTTAAATTGTTTGGTTATCCGCATACGGGATGTAATTTGTGAAAAATTTTAAATGACACTTTAATTGAATATAATTTAAACGATAAAGTTTTTACAATTTTACTAGATAATGCGTCAAATAATACTAGAGCTATGAATTCACTAAAATTACGTATAAAACTATGCTTTTTTTCATTCTCGTTGTGTTGCTCATGTTATAAATTTTTCCGTGCAAGTGGCATTACAAATATGTGCTAATTTACGTGAAAAATTTAAGAGTTTATTAGTAACTATATATAGTTCGAGTAACGAAAGACAAGCTAATTATAGACATTTTCGTGCACAATGTGATGAAACTCCCCTACGACCTTGCTACGATAATAATACTAGGTGGAATTCTACTCACATTATGTTTGAAAATATTTTACGACAACGTAGTATTTTAAATGCTTTTAATGATATGTTTGTTGCTAAAAATAAGGCCATAGCTATAACCGATTATGAATGTGATCGACTAAATGATTTAACTTCGTTTTTAGTAGTTTTTAAAGAGGCTACTACTATTTTATCGGGTGTATATTACCCAACTAGCTCCTTAGTTCTAAACCAAATTTTTATAATGACCGAAAAATTAAAAGAATTTGAAACCTCGACATATCCAATGTTTAGAAAAATGGTTAGAGCTATAAAAAAGAAATTTATAAAATATTTTGGTAGTTTGCCTTTGATTTTTACTTGTTCCGCCGCACTAAATCCAACTTTAAATGTTGGCGGCGTACAACGTATAATCTCAAACAATTATGAAAAATTTAGACTTACACTTAACCGACGACCCGAACTATATAGCAAATGAACTTTCTAAATTTGAAAAACATTTTACAGAATTATTTGGGATTTATGCAACAAAATATGGTCAACAACATAACCCAATTGTTGACTCAATGCGGGCGGAAACATCTCGAGTATCATCCTACAACATAAATATAAACCTTTATAATGCTTTACTTGAAGACGCTACAAAGCGTTTACGAATATCGGCTCCAACAAGCGAGTTAAGACACTATATGTCTACAAACTTTTTAACCACTTTAAGTGTTGAGGAGTTTCGTAATTTTGACATTTTGAGTTGGTGGAAAGAAAAAGAAGTACAATTTCCCATTTTATCCGCTATGGCTCGGGATTTATTATCCGTCCAAGCTTCGACGGTAGCTTCCGAATCGGCCTTTTCAACTAGCGGTAGAATAATATCAGAAAGAAGGTCAAGACTAACCGCTCAATCCGTGAAAAATATCAGAAAGAAGGTCAAGACTAACCGCTCAATCCGTGAAAGTATGTGTATGTTTGAAAGATTACTTGGACGGAGTAGATATGATACAAAATGCAACAACGTTGGAAGACATACTATTAGGTAACGTTGAAGAAATTATCGAAGATGAAGAAGTCGAATTAGGGATATCACCTCCAACGACCGAATTAGATGAAGGTGAATTTGAAGAAGTTGAAGTTGAATCCGTGGATAAAGATGAAGTTCGGGACGACATAACTAGTTAAGTGTATCCGGGTGATAGCAATGCCAAAGCTCGATATACTTTACTACACGATTACGTTTCCAGGTGATGGCTATGCCGAAGCTCGAAATGTATTCGTATTTGTATTTTATATTTTTAGTTGTAATTGTATTGTTTAAATAAATGTTATGTTTGTATTTTATATTTTTAGTTGTAGTTGTATTGTTTAAATAAAAGTTATGTTTGTATTTTATATTTTCATTTGTATTATTTAAATTTTGTTATACACTTATACCGAATTCGAATCCGGAAAAAAATCGAAAAAAAATAACCGATTAAAACCGGTTCAAAATCGAAAAAAACTGATTCCGAACATTTAAAACTGAAAAAAATGATTCCGAAAAAATCGCTTTTAATCGAAACCAATTTTTCAAATAACCGATTTTTCTAAAAGCAGTTTTTAAAAATCAAAAACTGAAAAAAAACCCGATTTTTATGCACTCTACTCTCAACGTAGATACTTCCATAAATGACACTTCACAAGAAATAAGGAACACACAATGACGATGGTGGGGAATCTTATAGAAAAGATGGTCGGAAAATGGGTTGAGGCTCCGGCCAGAGAGACGGGAAGTTTCATAAGGGTGGTTGCCCCTTGCTTGCCTCTACATGATACCCATGTCATGTTGAGTCCATGATACCATTCATCCCCATCATCATCGTCATTAAATCATTAATCAGTAATTAATTAATGAAAATCAACAGCCCTTGGATAAGCGAATGAATGGAAAGATCATAAATTCAGTCTCTATTATTTAAGTCTTGAATCATTCCAACTACCACCACCACCACCACCACCACCTCAACTTCTTGTTAAGGAATAACTCTTCTAATTATTCCGAGGCGATGATGTCAAAATTGTTTTCCGATCAATAATTACTAATCGAGCATTGAATTAAAATTGGGCCGTATCTTGGCGGGGCAAAATCAGAAGGTATGTTCCTTATGATGTACTGGAACATGCAACTGGTTTTTGCAGCCCATGGCGGTGTCCGATCTCCTTTTGCCGATTTCATCTTATAGATCTGAGCTGAGCCTCACTTACAATTCCTAAATTTTTTATTTTTTCTTTATGGCTTTTTTAAAAAAATTACATTTTTATTTTACAACATTTTAAAGTTTATGCTTTCAAGTACAAATCAAACTTTGTTTAATCTGTCTGTCAAGAATCAAGATGCAAACTTTTTTACCCTTTGATATATTGCATAGGAAATGAATTATGCTTGTTTTAAATAAATGATTGAGAACAAAGTATAAGCCAATTTCGAATGCTATGTTCTGTTTAAAGTTAAGTACCACAACATGAAACAATTCGATATTATTGTTTCCTCCAGCTAATTCAGTCAGCAATATTGTTTGCATTTCAAAATTTTAGAAGCTCAAAATAATAATTCAATTCAATTGTATATGGTATGATGATTACAATTTCTTTGATAGGGTTTGGTTTGATACCTGTGATGAACTCGGTCATTTGCAGCTAGAATCATATTAAATGCGTACTAGCTAGTTGAGGTATTTGACACATTCGAGATTTTGCTTTGTCGAAAGAAAAATATCTCGTCATCGTTCTCGTTCCCATGTACCTTATCGTAAAAGACTTCAAATAGAGCAAGAAGAAGGAAGCAACCGGAGATAGCTTTGTTTAAGGACCGGAACGGGCGATTTTAAAAGCGAGAACTGAGATATGAAAGGTTGTAGCCTCATGACGCTGAACGAGACATTCGAAAACAAAAGCGTATCATCATGATCCGGCTTGTCTGTTATATGAGAATACCTTTGATAGAAATCAAAGTTTTGTCCATTCCACTGGTACGCAGGCTGCACCAAAAATTTTTCGTTAAGGTCCTATAGATAAAAACCTGATACGAAGTCGAGTTCCTTCGACATGGTTCTCTCAAGCACCATAGAATACTCTATTTGTTCACCTGTGTTGGTTTGGGGTATGGTCAGTACACCAGGAGGAGGATCGCCCTTCCAATTCGAAGTTTTTTCCGCTATTGACTAATTATACAATCTATTTTTTAAGGGAACTCGAAATATCATAAGTTTGAGAAAACTGATGCCCAAAATCTTCTCCTCGTATCTAAGCGGGCATGGATATAACAATCTGACTTGAAACTGTTTGAATTTGTGCTTATACGAACAATGTTAAGTTTGCATCGCATAATCAACCTTCTTTTCAGCACTTTAATGTTACTATAGTTTATTAATTTTGATAACCAAAGCCCTTAAAACAATAGTTAAACCTACTATTGTAAGAAACTTTCCATTAATAAACACTAAAGTTTCTATAAATACATAATAATGTTATTCAAAACATGAAAAGTGAGTTATAATTATGAAGCTAATTGTGATTATTAATTCTCACATTTTATTTATAGTATGCTAAAGCATTGCCCTTGGGCACTCTTTATCAAATTCCATGGTTTATTAGTATTTTTTATGAATCAAACTTATATCCTACTATTTGATCCTCCCATACACTATATCCTTATCCTTTATCCTTGTAATACTCCCTCGGTCTTAAAATAAGTGTTTACATGTTCATTTTAGTTTGTCTCAAAATAAGTGTTTACTTTCAAAAGTAATATGTTATCTTTACCATTTTACCTCAATATTTTTTTTTCAAAACTGATACATGAAAGTCTGTGCAAAAAGTAAGAGTAATAGTGTTATTTTCACTACCAGATAATATAATTTCTTAAACTTTGTGAAAACTGATTATGAACTTATTTTAGGACGGAGAGAGATGTGTATTTGAATAACAAACTTCCTTTAAAACTTGGTACATAAAATAGAAAGCATATTTTTTTTCTTTTATGCAATTTGATTTGTATCGCATTTGAATAGCTTTCAATAAAAACTTTCACATGTATATGATGATGATATATAGTCATTTAATCATCGTAAGTTAAATTTTTTCAAATAGGATCGATAAAAAAATGTAGAAATGATCAAATTTAGTTTGTGTAATTTTCACAGAAATTTAGGTAATATATTCGCAGAATTTACCAATACTCATACAGTCATAGTAGTCATACTCATACTCCACGGCCCAAGCCCAAGCCCAAGCCCAAGCCCAAACCCATCAACGGAAACTCGTGCCAATATTAAATTAACAGTTTCAACAACCCGAACCCAAAAAATTGGGGATCTGAAGAAAATGATGCTCGGAAAAACAAACAAATAAATAAGGCTCCGGCGAGAGAGACGGGTGTTTCTTAAGGGTTGTTGCCTCTCTTTTGCCACAACATGATCGCCATGTTGAGCCGATGAGTCTTCTCCCCATTTTTTCGCTGAAAACAATCAAAACAACCCTTGAAATGAAAAAAAAAAAAGAAGAAAAACATATATAAATACATAAATAAATATAGATACTAGTTACTTGTTTCTACAACCTCGATCTCTCTCTCTTTCTGTAAACATAACTCCATAGAGATATGTTTGCATGTGAGACTGTGAATTCAATATATGAAGTTTTTTGTTGAAAGATGAAATTTGGAGATGGCAATGATGATGTTAGTTTCTGTATGGATTGTTTGTAATCCGAGCATCATAATCGGGCTTAGGGTTGAATTCGGCCCGTATCTTGGCAGGGCAACCCGGATGGTAATGTGATAAATTGCAACCGGTGTTGTAGCCATGGCGGTGTCTGACCCCTTTGTTTGACTTCATATTTACAGAATCTGAGCCTAATTCTCTTCATTGCAGTCATCGAATTATTTTTTAACGAAAATAAACATTTAGTCGTTATTTTTAAGCTAAACTAGTCCATTCTTATTGTACTGTCACGGCATTTTTTGAGATTTAAGCATAATTGGTTGACGTAATTTTCATAATATTTAACCCAATTTTCACCAAATTTAGATTACAATATGATAATTTGACATCCAATTGTTGAAAATACGACCAAAAAAACCCTGCTCAAAGCTTAGTTGTATACCACGAGCAGTTGCAAGGAACTTGGTCATTTGCTATGGGGAGAAACATGAACAACGCTAGCTTAGGAGAGGTTATTGAGCCCGAATTTGGGACAAATCAAACTTCGTGTTATTTTTTGATGCAAGTGTTCTCGCTTTGGACTTTAGTTGAAACGACTTCAAACAATCGTCTATGATGTCTCATCGCAAGCGTTCCCTTGGATGTGGTTACAACCAAATGAATTTTATCAATTTCAACTTATTCTGCAATTCGAGTATTTTGATTTTCATTCAAGCCAAGTTATTTTAGAGTTTAGACCTTTTTTATGAGCGTTGCAAAATTAACCTATTTGTTGGCCTTTTAGACGAAACTTGTTTGTGTTGGCAAGTCTTTTTCATGGATCTAAAGTTTCTCTTTGTGTTTGGATCCTTTCGTATTAATCTACCCCGTAGTTGAATAATAGCCTATTTTATACAATACTTTTACTATAAACACAAGTGAGAATGACAATGGGAATCTAATGTTGTGCAACATTTGTGGCACAAGTACATCTTTTGATATAATTCAGTGGCCAAAATGTGAAACTTGTTACAAATTAAAAAATCATCTGACCAATATACCCTCCTACCCATCGCATTAGCCAAGTCTATACCCCAAGGACACAAATGGAAATTAATGAATGTCCACTATAAATTTATCAGTTACAATAACAGAAACACAAATATTGGGGATCTGAAGAAAACGATGCTCGGAAACACAAATGAGGTTCCGGCGAGAGCGGCTGGGTGTTTTTATTTAAGGGTTGTTGCCCCTCTTTTGCCAAAACATGATCTCGTCTGATTATGTTGAGCCGATGAGTTTCTCCCCTTTTGATTTAGCTTAAAAACAAACAACCCTTCGATAAACAAAATCATAAAAATAAAACATTTTATATCTATACTATATACTTCTATATAAAGAGCATTCAGGCACTTGATCTCATGGTCTCTTTCTCTATCTCTCTCTATATATATAGATGTGTGTGTGTTTGTGTGTTATAACTTTATATGCACTAGGTAGATGGCAATGATGATATTGATTTCTGTATGGATTGTAATCCGAGCATCGTAATCGGGCTTTGGGTTGAATTCGGTCCGTATCTTGGCGGGGCGACCCGGATGGTAATTTGAGAATTGCAACCGGTGTTGCAGCCATGGCGGTGTCCGACTCCCTTGTGTCTGACTTCTAATATACAGATCTGAGCCAAATTCTATATATATTTTAATTTAAATTGGTTGGTTTTCAATTATGAGTTGTATCAATTAAATTCCAAACATTACCAGCAAATTTAGCAGAATTTGATTGCAAAGTTTTTGATGTGGTTTCGGTTTGTAAATGTGTAGGAAACGAGCTGGGAATCATAATGGAAACCCGGTCATTTCTTATCTTCAAACAAGGTGGGATTCTAAAAGCTCTTAATTCAGAAAATTATCTTTTTTTAGGAGATATAAAACATTGAAACAGAAGTATTCAAAGTACGAGAAATATTATACTTACAAAATTTGTGTTAAAAAGTGATTAAAAATGACTTAGAAAGTTGAATAGTTTAGGGTCTGTTTGGCAAAACTAGTTGTAGCTGTAGCTATAAGTTGTAGTTCTAAGCGGTAGCTGTAAGTTGGAGCCGTAAGCTGTAGGTTTATTTCTATAAAACTGTTTGGCAAACTAGCTGTAACTTGAATTGTAAAATGATATAAAAGGACATCAATATAAAATAATATAAGTGATAAACAAACTTAAAAACAAGTTTAACAAATAATATTTACTATATAAAGTATTTGAATGTTGAAAATATTAATCCTTTCTACAGGGATGTTAAGTTTTATTTTTATAAAAAGTTATGATAGATGATCGCAATTAATATCGCGAAGATGGATGTGTTAGTTCGACACAATGAAATACTTCTCTTGTTAATTATTTAGAGCATCAATTATTTGAAAATAAAATGAAAAGGAAAAAGTAAATTAAATAAATAACTAAATAAAAACATTAACGGAGATAGGTATAATTAAAACACAATAGTAGTAAACTAGTAATGGAGCATATAAAGAACAATTAAAGGAACGTAACGAATTTAATTTTGTTTATCGAGGATATCATTGTAATTTTGTTTATAAAAAGCTCTACAAATTTTTGAAAGCTTCTTTTGTTAACTTTTCAATTTGGAGCTTTTCAAATAAATTAAAAGCTAAAAGCTCTTATCTTCAAACAAGGCTTTTTATACAAAGAAGCTTTTATTTTTAAAATCAAAAGTTAAAAGCTCCTAAAAGCTCTTAAAATCTTCTTGCGAAACAGACACTTAGTCTAAAATCAATGTGTATTATATTTAAAACATGAAGTTTATAATGCTGTCGGTTATTAACGTTACTAACATAGTACTAACATTTAGCAAGAAGATTGTGAAACTTGCTAATTTTAATGATTACTTTTGTGACAAATAATTAAAGTTCTTAAACTGATTATTGGTAAATTTAGTTTGTGATATATTCGTATCATTGTTATTGACGTATTTTACACGATAAAACCACATTTTGTGAAGGGCATTGGTGTATGGACACTAATAAGTGTTTTTTAACCTATTTTTTAATTATCTTTTGATCCTGAGAGAAAAGTTTAACGTAGATAAAAAAAAAATGTGAAATGGTTAAATGTAGAATGGAAGAACCAATAGGATTACTCAATTTCAATTACCCATTTTCACCTTTATTTCTAAATCTAAATATCTCACGAACCGTATATCATAAATTATAAAAATTACACCGTTAAAATCAACGTCTTTTTATCTTTAACTAGAGATCTCATATGACACACTTCCGACGATTTTTTTTTCGTTTTCTAATGGGCATGTGAAATTCGTAATGTTAATGTGATTTAACACTCACATGCGAATATATTTACAATCAAATTATAAGTTTTAAATCACTAGCTATAATCACATGTGAATAATCAAAGTTACAAATTATAAGTTTAAAATCACATAAAAATAATTTATTTGATAATTTAATTGGTTCTCACATTCTACATTTTTTTAGTATTCTACATTGAACCCACCTCTTGATCTTGAAGTATGTAAATCTGATAAATATACTTTTTTTCAACCCTTTTTCCGATACCTGAAAAGCCACGTGCTTTTTGACTAACATTTATTCATCTCTTAACTATTCCTCAAAAAGTCAATTGTTAATAAAGAAAAAGAAAATATAAATTTTCTCATATTTTACACATAAGTGTAATCTATATTTGGCAATGCAATACGTTAAACAAGATTAACAAAATAATCATGATTGTTAGTTATTAGTTGATGTTTAGGCTATATTTATATAACTAAATCTACTAAATATTGTATTACAAACTTACTTAGAATAATATTTTACAGAAACAGTACAAAAACACTATCAATTACATTTCTCAAAATCACTTCAGTCATATTATATTACAGAGTTCTATAGCCAATTTATCTCGTGCACATTTGTGGTAATAGGTAAATATCTAATTTTGCTAGATGATTTTTTGATAAAAACCCAATATCTTGACCAAAATAAACATACCTTTTTTGTAATCTTTTTGTTTGAGTTTTTCTTAATCTCTATTGTTTGAGAGTTATATAAGAGAAATTTGAGACATAGAGTAATATTAGAGAAATTTTGAACTAAATTTTGGGTAGGGATTGACTGGCCGCCAGATTTGAAGGAGGGTAAGGGGGAGGCGCACCGAGAGGATTATAGAACTCTAGTTTCTTTATTAACCTAACTTAAAATGGGCCTTTTAAATGTATTAGTGCGATTGTCAAAATTGAGAGATTGATCAATCCAAGCAAAGACGAACATTTCTTTATAATTATTCAACCATACCGTATTTATATAATTCAAAACACCTGAAAGGTAAAGTTAAAAAGATACATAACTCAAAACACTTGAAATCTCTAAATTAAATATTAAATGTGAACTATATAACTAGGTTAATTGCATATCTTTTAAACATTGATTGAAGTTTTGTGTAAATTTTCATGTATATGATTGTTGGAGAGTTTTCTAATAATTCTCACAGTGAAGTAAATGATTTCCAATCACTGCGTGACCTCATATATATGACCTGCATTTCTTAAAAATGTTTTGGCTAATATGCCATCGACAAAGCAATCGTGTAGCGTTCGGAAAAACTTGCATGCATGCATTTATTAAAGCCAACTCTCTGTCCAACATGGAAATCGCACTACCAACATGGTTGAGAGTCAACATTTCAAGTTACAAAAATACTTGGAATCTCCAAAGTATACTCTCGAAAAGTTTGTCGGTTGTATTGATCAAATTGTGTAGGACCAACGTACAACAATAAAAGAAAGTTTTGAAAAGAGCAGAATTATATTGTATTCTAAGCACAATTTACCAGTTTTTAATTTATAGCGTGGGTTTATTTCGAATGAAAGCCCTAGATTTAATACTAGGAGAGCTTCAACGGTCGAAAGTTCTTCAGTTGGACTCTTTCAATTGTGGTTGTCAACTTCGGCACAGTTGTGGGTTACCGTGTCATGCGTACTTTCAATGTACATGAATTCATGTCGATATACACTGCTAGAGCCTTTTTATTAATATCTTGATATTCTAAGAATCATAATTACAATGTGCTTATATTGCAATGCAGGTGAGTGTATTCTCTTGTATTCATTTGATATTCTAAGAAGTCTTTTAAGAAAGCTTAAAGATTTATTTGATCCAAGTGCAACTACTCTTAAAGAACCCGTAGTCCAGAAAAACACTCGTGGACGACCAAACTTGAATCAACAAAAGCAAAAAAAAAAAGTGTGCCGCTCCTATTAATCAAAAACCTCGCCGACATAGTTATTCAAGCACACCAAATTTGGTTAGGTCAAATTCGAAAAAGGAACTGGCAAGGCATAGTCCATATGTTAAAAACTTGAACGAGGATCCATACATCTTCCATCTTTACATTACATCCATACAAAATGTAATGAGCGACGGAAATTGTGGATTTCGGGCGATAGCTGTTTGTCTTGGGTATAGCGAAGACCAGTGGTTAAATGTTTGACTTCAGTTGCTGGACGAGTTACAAAATGGATATGATACCTACATACATGTGTTTGATACATATTTCAATGAACTTTACGAGTCGAGTCCTTGTATTGCTCAGAATCGCGTGCACCACGGCGAAAATGGATGATTATGCCTTACACATCAATCTTAATTGCCTACAAGTTTGGTATTATCGTCCATTGTTTAAGTATTCAAGGTTGTATGATTTGTTTCCCTGCCGGAGAGAGTTTCAACATCATCGAACTCTTACAATTGCACATGTACATGGTAACCATCATGTGATGGTACAACTACACGGAGAATACCCAATGCCTCTCATTACGCCATATTAGTTACTATAAAACACCATCTGCAGCTGAATGTGAAATCATATATGCATCGTGTCTAGAATATATACTCATTTGGAGCCTTGTAATTCTGAAAAAGTATTTGAAATTGTAGAGGATTAATAGATAATATATTTGACATTTTTGTATATTTTTTATTTATGTTCTTTTATTTTATTATTTTTATTTGTTAAAAAAAGTAGTAGTTAATCTCTAATTATTATAATTAGATTAATTAGCAATCATAATCTAATGATTATTTTATAGTTTGAAATTAAAATGTCTAATTATAACTATAATGATTAAATAATATTTTTATACTTATAATAATTAGAAAGACATAATGATGGCTCTAAGCCTCTAATTGTATACATATAAATATATAGGTAATTTCCATATAGCACAATTGTAAAATATGTTAAGCTACACCAAGTAAAGTGTTCTATTATTTCAAATTATCACTCAACTAGAAATGAAGTAGTAGTCTCAATTTTAGAGCATTGGAATTGCTAAACTCGTAGAGCTCAGAGCATTAAATATCGATATTCACATTGTGCTGTTCAAAAATAATCTTGAATTAACTAACAAGGTATATATGATCAAATTCAGTTTCTAAAAAAAAAATGATATTTAACCAATGTACCTCCTGCTTAGCCCAAGCCCAAGCCCAAGCCCACATTCGTAATTTTTTTAAGCCCACTATAAAGCAATGTTTCAGAACGCAAAATACACGCACAAAATTGGGGATCTACTGAAGAAGATGCTCGGAGAACGAACTAGGCTCCGGCGAAGGAGATGGGGTGTTTTTAAGGGTTGTTGCCCCTCTTTTGCCACAACACGATCTCATCAGATCTTGTTGAGCCCATGTGTTTGTCCCCATTTTTTCATTAAAAATAAACAACCTTTCTGAAATAGAAAAAAACAAAACATGACTCAGTGAATTGAGCGCGCAACCTCTGTCTCGATCTCTCTATATCTAATCTAATCTTCACGAAGCTTAAATTTTATGGTAACGTTTGGAGATGGCGATGATGATATTAGTTTCTGTATGGATTAATTGTAATCCGAGCATCGTAATCGAATATAGGGTTGAATTCGGGCCGTATCTTGGCGGGGCAACCCGGATGGTAATATGAGTAAATTGCAACCGGTGTTGTAGCCATGGCGGTGTCTGACCCCTTTGTTTGACTTCACATTTACAGAATCTGAGCCTATTTCCCTTCACCGAATTTTACAGCATCTAATGATAAATAAATATAAATATATATTTAATATATGCAAGCAAAACATTGAAAAAAGGTATCAAAATCTTACTTCTATGATTCTATCTAAAAAATTGAAAATTCATTTTTGCATCAAAATTAAAATATTACTGAGTAAAAATAAACACAATATTCAAAGTTTTGAAAGATTTTAAATGAGTAATGAGGCTCGGATGTGTTGTAATCGAAATTTGGTGTCAAAATTGGGCATGGCTGCAATCACAGTTGCATGTTGTCTCCAATTTCAATATCTGAAAAAAGACAACATACCATCTGAAGAAATTGCCCAGCCAAGATACCAATCAGATCAACAAACTTCCGGTTTTACTCATAACATTTTTTATTTTTATTTTAGTCATCACAGCCTCTTAGATAGAACAACAACAACAGCAACAGCAACAGCATCACCAGAATCATCATATTCATCATCATCATCATTATCAACTTCAATAAGATGAAATTAGTACCTGTTCATATTTTTGAAGTTGTTTTTGCGACATTTATCATTTTTCTTTAGAATAACACTTATTTCAAAGCGAATTAATGAGAGAGTTGTTTTTTAATATTCGGCGGTGAAATCATGGGCTTGAATATGATCGGTGATGGTGATCAAATGGCAAGAGATGGGCACAACTCTGCTCTAAAAAACCAACATCTACTCGCCGGAGCCTCATTCACCTGAGCAAAACATAAACCGCCTTTTTTCATTTCATTTCATTTGGGGTTAGGCTTTGTGTAGCGTATACATAATTTTCTATTGTTAATGGGCTTGGAATTGGGCTAACGATACTGGATATAAGCCTTCGGCTAGATTTTAATTTGCTCACAATGAATAATATCTTTGGTATTAGGGGGATGTTTGGCTTAATTTATGCGAGAAAGTTTAAATTTTTTAACTTGTTAACTTCAGATGTTAAAAAGCATTCTTCTAAGAGCAAAGGAAGTGTTCATTTGATCACTCTGAAAAAAGTTAGACACATTAGTGCCACGTCATTTTCATAATGAAACCATACTAAAATTAACTTTCATCCGTAATTATTAAACTGAAAATTGAACCCACATTTACCTTTATAAATAATTATACACACACACAAAATAAAACTAAAAAAAGCTACCATTCAAAATGGTAGTCACTATATTGATTAAATAATTATTGACAATTATTTTGAGGGGGAAGTGATTACATCAGTATGATTATTGACTATTCTGTACCACATCACCCAACTCCCTTCACTCGAAGTTTCAATGAGTTAATTTCATTATCTAAACATGAAAAATGAAATATTTCATTACATTAAATCTAATCTAAAGAGTAAAGGTTAAAAAGTAAATTAAAAAAAATAATAACAATAAAAATAAACTAAACACCCACTAATAAAAAAAATATGACTGTGATACCATCTTTTAAAATCAATAAGGTAGTGTTAGTTTATAGATTAGTCAATTAAATTCAATCTGAAATCACTAATTGTTATATCTATTTTACTTGCTTTACAATATAAATCTAAAATCTAATATTATTACTATCATTATTATATTATATTATGAATTATTACAAAGGGAATAAAAAAAATTAGATTACGATGTATTTGGTTTAAAAAATTTTAGTTGCTTTGAAATGATCGGGATATTTCATTTAACACATGACTCGAGTTTCAATTAGATTTTTGTCACAATTTCTAAAGTGCATATTTATAAAAATCTTGGTTCCTGTACGCAGTGTTTTATAGTAAATAAAATATGCAGCCACCAAAATGTGACACCTGTTCTTCTCCGTTCACTTCCTTCGTCTACCTTCTTCTCCGCTCCGCCCTATTAAGGGTAAATGTTAATTTCACTCCTTTTCACATCAATTACTTCCATCTCCGCTCCGCCCTATTAAGGGTAAATGTTAATTTCACTCCTTTTCACATCAATTACTTTCATTAAATCGTCCGTTTACTCCTATCTATATAATGATTTCTTTCTATTCATTACGTTTAATTTTTTCGTAATTCTTCAATTCCATATCAATCTTCAATCGAAAAAAGATGTCTACTTTCATTCTAGAATCTACAATTCCAATCGATGATGAGGATTTCGATTGTGAAAGTATGAATTTTTTAACTCTGTTTTACAAATTAGGTCAACATTGTTTAATTTGTTTTAATTCCGATCAATTAGGTTAATAATTTCTATTTTTTTGCCGATTTTATGTTATATTGATTAATGTGATCAATTTTGATTAAATTTTAGTTCTTTTTGTATTTATGTGATCAATTTTCAATTAAGTGATACATGTTACTGTAGTAATACACAATACAATTTTTATTTATTGATGATGTTTCATATTCTTTGTGTATTTGTTTAGTTCATTATGATTCATGTTATACACATTGCATCAATTTAAGATTTTTTGTTGTTTATTGTGTATTTTGTGTTGTTACATGCTTTGTTTGAATTTTTTATGAAGTACAAAATACAATTTTTATTTATCGATGATGTTTGTGATGCTGTTTATTTAGAAGATCTTGTTGTTAATGTACATAAGTTTGGAATCCAAGTGCTTAAAGCTGATGGTAAAGTTAATTGAATTCCAGATGTTGAGTATGGTTTCAAACTTGTCATAGGTATGAAATTTGTATCGGTTGATCAAGCTTATCGTTTTATTAAAATTATGGTAAAATTGGAGGATTTGATGTGAAGAAAGGTGGAGAACATAATCCTAAAAAGGTTGACCCTAAACTTAAATACTTTAACTGTGCTAGAGAAAGTTATAAACTTGTTGCAAAATCGAAACCAGAAGTTAATGATGCACAAGTTGATGAAAATAAAGAAAATGTTCAAGTTAAGACTAAAAGGAAGAGAGCAACTATTCGATGTGGATGTCAAGCTAAGATTAGAATTAGAAGGAATCTAGATGGTTTGTATGAAGTTTTTGTGATTGAAGAAGAGCATAATCATTACCTTATAAATAAGGATGATGCTAAGTTCTTGAAAGTAAATAGACAACTGACCTTTACAAAGAACTTATTACATCATGTTTCAAATATTAATCTTGGGCCGGTTAGAGGATTTAAATTGATGAAGGAGATATACGGTGGATTTGAGCATATTGGAATCACATCAGTTGAGTAAAAGAATTTTAGACGTGATATGACAGTTTTTATTGGAGAATGTGACTGTCAAATGGCTGTTGAAAAACTTAAAAGTCGACAGGAATTCAATCCTGATTTTGCTGCTGAGTATTTTACTAGTGAAGATGGTTCTTTGGGTAAAATTTTTTGGGCTGATCCTGATGCTAGACACTTCTATTCTGCTTTTGGAGATATAGTTTAATTCGATGCTACATTTAGATCCAATAGGTAATTATTCTATCTTTTTTTAACTATCTGTTATTATTTTTATATAAGTTACAAAAAAGTTTTATGTAATATTTGTTATTGATAATGTTTATTGAATTGTAGGTATAACATGGTTTTCGTGCCTTTTACATGCATTGATAAACATAATAGGTGTATTACATTTGAATCAGCTTTGCTTTTTAATGAAACTTTTGAATCTTACAAGTGGCTACTTCAAAAGTTTAAGCAAACATTTATTACGGATCCTAACGTCTTGGTTACTGACCAAAGACCAATCAATGAGGAAAACAATTGATGAGGTTTTCTCAAATTCAAGACATAGACTTTGTATGTGGCATATCATGAAAAAGCTATTTTCAAAGGTAATGCTTACTAATTTGTTCATTGTGTATCATTGTCTATTATCTAAATAATTAAATGTTTAAAAACTTTGATTTAACTTTACTATTAGTTATAGTGTATTATTAAGTTACTTGAAACTTAAAATACTTATAATATTCATTATTTACAAATTATTGTAAGTTCAGTAAGTAAGATACATACTTTTTGTTATTATAATATTGAAATACTATTGTTCTCTGTGTATCATTGTGAATATTCAAACTTATTGTTATTTTATTATGGTTGTTCATTGTGTATCATTATGAACATGACAATTTATTCTTTTGATATTGTAACATCCACCCTAAGGGCCTAGTGATCCGGGTAAATTTCTAACTTTAAATTTATTATTTAATGTGTTAGGAATATTTGATATGTTATGTTTATTTGATAATATTAGTCAAGAGATTAATTGAGTTATTGTGACTAATAAATAATTTATTGTTTTAAATCGATATAGTTATCGGTACAATAAAATAGTTGGTTTTCGTAAATGGTTTTAGGTTCCAGACAATAGATTAAGAAGGAAACTAAAATTGTAATGGTATTGGGTTAGACTAATATATATATATATATATATATATATATATATATACATATACGTTCTAAAAACTTCTAAAACCTTCTAACCTCCTTTCATTTCATATACTCCCTGCGAATTGAAAACCAAAAATTAAAGAAACTCTCTGTGAAGAATTATAATCACCTGTAGCATCACCATCTTGTGTTAAAATCGAATTCCATCATCATCATCATCATCTTGTTTCCTGTGAGTAATTAGTGTTTATAATTTGTTTTTTTATGAAAATTAGCCAATTCATGAATTGTTGTGAAATAGAAGCTTGAAATATGTTATATGATGATATTTGATGTATTTAAGTTGTTAGAAAGCTTGTTAGGATGTTTGGAAGTCGAATTTGTGAGTTTTGGAAGAGAAAAGCTCGGTTTCCTGGTAACAGCATGTTCGGTTCGCGAGTTTGCAGAAGATGAACTCAGTTCGCAGTGCTTGGCTGCGAAGCGAACTGAGTTGTTCTGCGAACCGAGAAATCCTGCGAACCGAGTTATGGTTCTGCGAACTGAGTTGCCCTGCGAACCGAGATTTGGTCTTGCGAACCGAGATTGTTGCGAACTGAGCTGGGTTGCGAACTGAGTTTGCTGCGAAGCGAACTGAGTTCTTGCCTTGCGAACCGAGTTGCGAAGCGAACTGAGTTCCTGCGAACTGCGTTTGCTGCGAAGCGAACCGAAGTCCCTGCGAACTGAGATTTTAAAATTTTGTTTTGCAAATTTTGAAATTGCGTAAGTGTTTTCAGGGTCGCGATTGAGTGACAAATTTCACTAACTCGGATTGGGCCGAAATTCGCATGGTCACTCGAAAACGACCCAATAATCAAGGCTCTATTTTAAGAGCCTAGGCAGTTTTTGGCCTTTCGGGGTCATCTAAGGGTCGAAAATGGCATTTTTCGGTTTTCAACATCGTTTCGGGACTTTCTGATGTCGCTTCGGATTGAACGTTTGTTTTCTTAGACTTCAGGATTTACCTGCTTGTTTAAATATGTTATACGAATTATGAAATGAGTTACTAACTCATTATTTGTTGTATTCTCAGATAAGCAGAAGACTCAGTAATATTAGACTTCTGAGTTGATTGACTGAGACCGACAGGTGAGTGGATCTGTGATCCTCAGTGTGATTTAGTTGTAACATGTTTGGTTACAACGGGTGATGTAATACTACTGTTGATAGACTGTTTAGTCTGGGTTGTTTATATTATCCATGATGATTATGGATTATGTGATATTTGGCCACTGGGCATATGTGAGATGTATATTCAGAGGTCAACACTGGTTGGGCTTAGTTACTATTGTTTGGCCAAACAGGGGTTCCTTATACACATAGTTGATAGGAACTGTTGTTGGTGAAGATAGTAACAAGCTATCGGTTAATCACTGTATTGGCCTGCAGTTGATTTTAAGTGTTCCTTGGAGGATACCTCAGGAAACACCGGTCCTCTTTGACGTTGTGTGTTTACGATTATTCGCTGTAAACAGATTTGTTATTTCCGAGTTAGACTGTTGGTTACAGTTCTTCTCACTTAGCCGTGTGCTAATCCCACCACCCTACTTCTTGCAGGTTAATGTTTGATTAATTGATGGGCAAGAAGCTTTTGGTTTAATGGGATGTTTGACGACCAGCTACTCTGATTTTATTTTGATACATAATGTTGGGAATTGTACTGTATAACACCCAAACTGATGTATGTTTTATGTTTTTTTTAAATGATATAACTTTAGCATATATTGTAAAAGTATGTTTTGACCAGACGCTTCCGATATTTCGAATATAAAATGATATTTAGAAAGTGGGGGGTGTTACAGATATAGATTGGGGTTAGGTTGTATAAAGACGAAAAATTCAAAAAAAGGCTTTGTTCTATAGCATGGACTCACAAATTGGATCCAGAAGTGTTTTAACGTAAATGGGGAGAAATTATGAAGGATTACAAACTTGAATCATACAAGTGGCTCTCTACAATGTTTGATTTGAGGTACAAGTGGATTCCTGCATATTTTAGAGACCAACCAATGTCAGGATTGATGAGAACCTCTTTCAGGTCTAAGAGTGAGAACCATTTCTTTGTTCAACTCACAAATCCACATTTGACTATTGTCGAGTTTTTTAGTCATTATGAAACTGCAATGGATTCTCGGAGGTTTATATATAAAAAAAAGTCAACATAACTCTAGATACAAAACACCTGATCTTAAAAAGAGATGTATATTGAGAAGCATGCAAGAGAAATCCGTACAAGAATAATTTTTTATGATGTTCAAGATAACTGTAACACCCCAAAATTTAACATATTCATTTATAAGTTGATATATACAGTTTAACAGTTTCAAATTGTTTGAAGTTATTTAAATAATAAGTCAGAAATGAATATTTAAATGTTGTATACTAAAAGCGTGTTAGACAAGAAAGATTAGGAGTGTAAATACACGAATAAACACGGGATTAAAACAATTAAGCATACACACACATACATAACATATGCCACACACATACATGCTCAGATACTTAAAAAAAAACATAGTTCCCAAACCTTCTAGAGAGTAAATTCATGAGAAAGCACAAGAGGAGGAGAAATCAGCTCATCACCATTAAATTGATCTTAGAAAGGTTGAATTATATCTCTTCCAACCATCTCTAACCTAAGGTAAGTGTTTTTTTTTTTTTGTCAAATTTTGACCTAAAAAGTTAATTTGGGGTTGTAGTTTGGGGAAAAGTCACGAAGTGGTTAATTTGTACCTAGGGTTTTGTCATTAGCATAATTATATACTAATAGAAATCATTAAATTAAAACTATGATGAGTTTTGAGTTGTTTAGTGAATTTATAAGAATATGATTAGGTGAAAGTGGGTTATATGTAATTGATGTTAGAATGGATATAGGAGTTGCTGTCAATTCTTAACTAAATTAGAAGTTGGATTCTAATAAACAAAGATAACCCACTAGTTGTTGATTTAAAGAAGTTGTTTTGATGATGCTTATGGTGATTAAGGAATAATTAATAGGTTGGAGAAGATGAAGTTGACTTTTTAGAGTCAAAGATAAGATTTTATTAACTTAAGTAAAATGGTGTCAAGTTGTTACACTAAATTGATAATTTAAAGAATGATTTAATTAGGATGTAAGGTTGTTTGAATTGAACCTAAACATATCAAATGGTTGTGGGTTTGTAATGGTGAAGATAAACTTTAAGTTGAGTTGAATTAAGCCTGTATTGTTAAAAATCTCGTTTTTGGACAGCTTATACGCAGAAAAAGGGGTCATTTTATAACGATCATAAAAGATAAACCATAGCTCCGTTTTTGATGTATAATATATCGTTGAAAAGGAGTAAGAGTCTACTTTCCGTTGATTATGGCCTTGGTGCCCAAATCTGACTTTAAGTTGTCGAATAAGTGGGTTAAGTACAGCTGTCTAGTTTTATGAAACTTAAGAAAAATGTTGTAAAAGTATTGATTAAAAGTAGAAAGATGCATAAATTGGAGTTAACTTATAATGATGAATTGGGAAGGGTAGTATGGTATATAAAGTGGTGATCTAAATAATCATAGTAATGTTTGAATTAAGTTGATGAAGTTGTGGTTAATTTAACTTTGAGAGTTAAACGGGTCAAATTATGTTAAAAAGAGATAAATTAATGATGGAAAGGGTTGTAAAGGATGTTATTAAATTTTAATATGTTGTTGAATTATATGTATATGTATCACAGTCACACTTACAAATGCATGCATATGGTGCTTCTAAAGCATCAAGTTCATCCCACAGACCTTTAATTTTATGGTAGTAAATTTCAATTGAACAATTTTGTGGTTTCAATTGTGCTAGGTCATTTGAAACTTGGTAGATTCTGTGGCTATCAATTTGTGAGTAGTGCTCATGCAATTCATGCCAAAGTGATGCAGCAGAGTTCACAAAACTCAAGTTATTGCAAATTTGATCGGATAAAGTGTTGAAAATCCAAGAAATTACCATGTCATTTGCCATTACCCAAAGCGCTTTGAGAGTTGAATCACTTTCTGGTTCTTTGAGTTCTCCATTAATGATCTTCAATTTGTTGCGAGCTCCATGTGCAATCATCATTGACCTCTTCAATGTATTATAGTTTTTTGATCCAGCGAGTCTTTTAGCAATCCATGATGATCATTAGGATGAAGTTAGAGAGGATGCTGTGCAGAATTAACATCATCTATTACTGTTTCATTGTTCGGAGTCGCATTAGTCATGATTTGCTTGATTTTGATCTAGATGATGGAGTTTGATTCAAGAATTTGATAAATTATGTGAACTGAGTTGTGTTTGACATTCAATTGTGAAAATTAGGTCAAAATTCAAGAAGAAAATAATTGAGAGCTGAATCTGAAGGAATTAGGTCAATAATCAGAAATTTGGCGAAGTTGAGGTGAATTAATCAGCTGAAATCAATCAATTAATTGATTGTGTGTGAGCGATGGAAGAATTTCATGATGTTTTGTGGTGGATCGAGTGTAATTAGATATTATCGTAATAATATAAGTTAAATAACGATTATTTGTTATAATTACGTTATTTAATAAAATGTTTTTCACCAACGTCCATATTATTTGCGTCGGATTCCATCCGATTGAGTTCGCGTAATTAATATTAATCACGTAAGTGCGTATAGTACTATATACAATGTGTTACCTCTAATTAGTCCTATTTCACACTAATTACGAGTAATAACAACCTATCTTAGGTATAAATGATGGTCTAATTTGTCGGGTGTCACAGATAGTTAAAAAAGATAAAATAATATAAATGAAATACAATTACCTATTGGATCTAAATATAACATCGAATGAAACTATATCTTCAAAAGCAGAATAAAAGTGTCTAGCATCAGGATCAGACCAAAAAAAGTCGACCCAAAGAACGATCTTCAATAGTAAAATACTAGCAGCAAAATCAAAATTGAATTCCTGCAGACTTTCAACCATTTGACAGTCACGTTCTCCAATAAAAACTGTCATATCACACCTAAAATTCTTACACTCAAGTGAACGGAGAAGAAGGACAGATGTCACATTTAGGTGGCTGCGCATTTTGTTTAATATAAAACACTACATACAGGAACCAGAATCCAAGAGGCAGAATCTAATCCAATAATAATATCTTTCAGGAACCAGAATCCAACAGGCAGAATCCAATCCAATAATAATATATTTCATTTTTTATCGCCAATTTTCTAAAGGGAAGATATGTAATTTCTGATCTTCAGTGTTCAAGCAACTTGAATGTCGGGACCAGTAGATACTGACGTTCAGCCACTCTCCACCAATGTTCAACGCCAACGTTCAAACTCAATGTTCGGTCAAAAACGCTAAACCAAAGCTTTAACCTTTTTGTTTTTCTTTTCTTTTTTCCCGTTTTCTCATTTTTGATTGGTTAAAACTATTTTTGTAGACTCATTTGAACATTGAGACATTCCACCTGAAATCATATTCTTTTAAACTTTATTATTATATTATATTATTCACTTGAACATCAAGTGAACATATAGCAAACGCTCTTACCAAATAATAAATTATAAGGGGTATTGATTAGTGTTTCCATTTTTTTAAGTCATCGCTTTAACTTCGAGCCCAACATGGAAAAGATAATTTATAAAAGGATTTTGTTAACGTGTGCACCCGTGGTACACTTTAAGAAGCATTTAATAAACTCATAATTTTCTTAAATATTAAAATTTGTAATTAATATATGCATAAAAAGGTAATTATTAGATTAAATTAATGAGTATTAAATGCAAATTATAATATTTAAGAAAGTTTCGACTTCATTAAACACAACTTATCGTGTGCCACTGGTGCACACGTTAGAAAAACCCTTTGTAAAATCAAAACAATACGATTTACCGTAAGGTCAATCGTAAATGGTAAACGCATCATACACAATCAAAATCAATGTAGAAAAGAAAGAAGTAAAATCAGCTAGAATAATGATGAGGCTCAGATCTGTTAACAATCAGACCAAAGAGGATCAAACCGCCATGGCTGCAAAAATCACAGCTGTTTCAACGGCAAAAACATCAAATTTCCACCATGAAACATCCGTAAAATTACCCCGCCAAGATACGGTAAATCTCAAACTTTGTCCGATCAACTCAGACAACAACATATTTACCAACATCATCATCGTCATCGCCTCTGATTACAAAAAGGGTATTTTGGTCATTTCTGTTAAGAAACAAGGTCACAACTCAGAAGCCGTATCCCTTCATTTTCAGTCTTTCAGAAAGGTAAGGAAATGGAAAGCAATAGAAAGATCTGTATATCATTCTGCAATTACAGAAGCGATAGATCCAGTGAAAAACCACAAGGACGATTTATGCAATTTACTCTTTATGTAGGGAGATTCAGACTGAAGATCCTTTACATATAAAAAAGGGTTGTTGAAAAATGGGGGCAAAATAAAGATCATAGGCTACAGAGGGGGTAACAACCCTTTGAAAACATCCCTTCCCTTTGCTGCCTCTTTTGTTTATTTGTGTTGTCTGAGTTTCTTGGTTTGCCCCAAAGCTAAAGTTTGGCGTGGTCTTTGGTTTTATGGGAGATGAGTTCTGCTTTTTAGTAAAATTCCTGTCTTGCCCTTCAATGTGTCTTCATTGGTCTGCCAATTTGTCAAAGTGAATTGAATTAATTAGTGTCGTTCACAGTTCGGATAAAATCGAATTATCCAATTGAATAATTCGGATCGGACTATATGGTTTGAATAATTAAAATTTTGGATTGGCTCGGATACAACCAAACTTATTATTTCAGATTACGGATTGATTTTGGTTTGTAAACTACAATCCAAATTATAAAAAAAAAACCAAATAAGAAATAAATATTAATTTTTCAAACATTTCACACACACACACACATATATATATATATATATACACACACACACACAAATGCAGATACATAATAGTTTACTAAATTATTAATATTCTATAAATATTTAAATATAATACTAATATATAATAGTTGATGCTAGAGATCATATTAATTTTTGTAAATGTGATAAATAATTTCACAAACACTATAATAAATAGTAAAGATGATATTAATTTGAACTTATAAAAATCAAACTTAGTATTATCCATTTTCTACATTTTTGTTATAATATCTAACATACTTTTAGCATATATATGTGAATGTGTTTGGATATCCAAAAACCAAACCGATCCATCCAAATAATAATTCGGATGGATTGGTTCAGTTTTTGAATTTGTTTGGACGGATCGGATTCATATTTTTGAAATCATAATCCATTTGGATTCATGTATATGGATCGGTTTTAAACGGATCCATCCATTTGAACACCCCTAGAAGTAATACAAGGGATTAAATGCATTTTTCGTCCTTGTGGTCTTTTCAATTCGCCGATTTTATCCTTGTACTTTTTTTCTGCTGAGATCTATCAAGTTTTGCATTTTTCATCGTTTTCCGTTAAAGTTAACAAAAAGAGTGTTAAGTCGCTATAAAATGACCAAATTACCTTTCTTCTTCCTCAAATACACCAACAAACCCTAATTAGTACTTTCAATCTGCAACATCATCAAACACAAACTTCACCGTTTGATGTTATCAAACAAGCAGTAGCATCACCATTAAATTATCATCATCTTCATCATCACTTCTTTGTATAAACTATCACACCCTAAATTTAAAATTAAGAAATTAGCAAATGATTTTTAAATCACACATCACAACTCAAAAAGTAAAACCTAAATTCAATTTATAACATCATAATCAATAAACAGAAAGAACACCAACCATTACACACCATACAAACCCAGATCTATTACAAACAAAAAAAGCCTAATTCAAAACCCAAATCAATTATAAAATTAAAAAACGAATTTGAAGTTTATTCACTCAATTTCGTCTTCAAAATCTGGGTTTGAACCCAATCACCGGCGGCCAAACACACCCAAATCTATAGTTGTGTGCCTTTGCGGTGGATTTTGTTCTTTGGTCGGAAAACGAGGTGGCTGTGGATTCGCCAAGCACAACCGCCACCAGATCCGACGAGAACCCAACAACCATCGCGGAGGTTGTATAGAATCGTCGAGGTTTAACCAGACCCAATCGGTTTTGGCTGGAGATGGTACGGATGATGCCGGCGGCCTTTAGACGATGGTGTTCAGATCTGATTTGGGGGGGGGGAATGGGGATTTGGGTAGAGGAGATTGATTTTAGAAAAAATAGGGTTTTCAATGAAAGGAGTGGAATGTTCGGTTATGTTAGGAAGAAGAAGGGTAATTTGGTAACTGCATAGCGACTTAACGCTTTTTTTGTTAACTTTAACGAAAAAGACGAAAAATGCGAAAATTGATTAGTTCAGGAATGATCTCAGCAAAGAAAAAAGTACCAGGACAAAACAGGCGAATTGAAAAGATCACAAGGGACAAAAAATGCAATTAACCCTAATACTAGTTTAAACTCTATAGTGAGTGTTGGGTGGATATAAAATGACAAGAATTTAGTTATTATTATCATTATTATATAGTTAACATGATAATAATAATAAATAAATAATAAATAATAATAATAATATAACATGAAATCACAATGTTTAATAACTATTTGTAGTTAACTTTCAAAGTTTTTTATTTTTTATGATTACTAAAGTTGAAATTTGAGAATCAGTTTTAAATAATAAGAGCTCCAAAATCATTAATGAAGTGTTAGGGATTGCTTATTCGTAAGCACTTTTGTGATTAAAAAATAAGCAAGTGACTTCGTACTTAATTTTATTCATTAAAAAATAAGCAGATAAGCACTCTTTTGAAAAGTGTTTGTTTCAGTTTATCTGTTATAAAAATTAGCAATAAGCTGATAAGCATGTATAGTAAGCAATCCGAAACACCCCCTAAGATTGTTTGCTAATTAAAAAGTACAAACATCTTAATACATTAAAGTATAAAGTACAACATATGAATACATGTATTTCACCGCGTGACACAAATTGCATTCTTAGAACATTGAGATACAAACGGTTCAACTTAAGGAAAAAAATTATAAGAGTTCTCAACACAATGCTCTAAAAACCAATACTACTTCAATAAACAAATTGTCATGAAATGAAAAGCGTAAGATAAATGAACCAAAAAAGGAATGAAATAATTTTTAATACGTAAACTAACATATCAAAATACATTTATGCAAGATAATAGAGTGAACGTTAGGGTTTTTTTTTTCTCAATTAGAAGTTTTAAGAAAATGGAAATAACTTACGAAATAAGTGGTTTATCAGCTAGGTTACGACTTAATTAGAGAAAAATATCAAAACATCTTAATGGTCTTTAGCTGATCAAATAATACAACTATCGCTTTTTAAGACATTATAAGCTCAAACAAAAGACCCTTTAAATATGTTTGATGAAATCACATATCTTTACGGAATGGTTCGTTTCATTCTTAAGCTGTAAGCAAGTAACCAGTAAGGAATTTCATATTCTATCACGTTAAAAGGTGTAAAAATGGTCAGTGACGTATGAATGAATCAAGATTCGAGAGGTTCAATGGCGGGTGAATAGAAGTATAGATCGAACAACAATAACAACAAGATCAATGAATATTGCACTCTTATTAACCATAACCGGTCTCAATAACCGGTCTTAAGGACAAAAAACAAGAACAAAGAAAATAAACCCCACTTTACAAGAAAAACACTCTATGAAACTATCACTAGTAGCCTGATAGGTGATGACTATTTACTCACAACAATACCAGAATCGATCAAGATGATAAAGAAATACATATCAGGGTTTGAAGAACAAACGAGAGAGAGATAAAATTTGAAAAAAATTAAAGAAAAAAAAGAAAATAATGCCATATACAATTTTGGCATTTTTATATATTTACAAAACAGATCCTGCAAAATATAAACCAACATACTTCACCCCTTGAACCAAGTATTCTATAAACTTTTGTTACAAAACTTTCAACTCTTCAAATAATATCCTGCAAATATAAATATCATATATATATACGCACAAACTATTCCAAATAAGATTACAAATTAAGTCCTTATTTTATCATAATAGGATCCGGTAATAAGTCACTATTTAGAGTACTGTTTTGGGTACACAATGATCACATTCATGGTACTTTCAAAGATGAAAGATGTAGTTAATACATAGGTTAATGCAAATGTGAAAACTACAATGATCACATTCTTACTTATTTTGATGATCTACAATGATCACCGTTTAGATACCGTCTCTCTCGTAACCATCGATCATACGACGAGGTTTGAGGTTAGGTTGTCGATGGTGACCGTCACTTGGGTGGTAATGGGTATAGGTATATTAACCTAGAATACATTCAGCCCACAATTATTAAGGAAAGTCCTAACTTCAACCTATAAGTGTTTAAAGAAATCCATGACCCAAAATCATATCATGATAGTTCAGTACGTTTGTAGTTGAAAACATATACAGGTTGCTCAAGCACATATACATGCTGCTCAAGCACATAAGCAAGTTGCTCAAACACACAAGCTGCTCAAGCACACATCTTGACTGCTCAAGTATGAGATGCATGAAAAAGATACTAATGTAAACTCCCCTTATAAATATTAAAATTTACGTAGTGAAAGGGCATCCTCCAAAACTCAATCAGCTTTGGTTATAATTAACCCAACATCTCCTCTTAAACCTCTAACAAGTCGAGTTATAATCTACTCATAGTACATCCCCTTAATTACCCTTCTAGTCAAGTATATGATCAATGATCTTACTCACTAAGTATCATATTGAGGTCCTTGTAGACCTAATAACTTTGGCTCCAACCATGGAGCTAGTGGCGTAAAACCGTGATACAACATGAGTTACCAAAAAAGGGAATTGCCACCGAAATTATCAAACCTTCCATCATCCTATTTTTACTCTAATTAACACCCCATTATCCTATAGTGGAACAGAGATACAAGCCTATAATTCTAACTTGTAAATCCTCGTATCAGGTGGTGAGAATTATGATAATATAGTGGTGAGAATTATGATAATATAATGGTAGAACATTTTGTTGCATAAATTAATAGGAAATATTTCAAATAATGTTCTAAACAATGAAATATGTTTATATTCTTGTTACATATGTTTGAAGTTTATCCTAAACAAATGAAAAGGTTTTCTATGAAACGTCATGAGTTATGGTCTCGTTCTTTTTGGTTTTTAGTATCATCTTTTCCTAACTAATTATTTCTTAATTAGTTAAACATACTTTGTAAAATACAATACAAGTAAAAAATGTGCTTTTATTTCGAGCCAACATGGTAAAAACATTGGTCATAAAAAGTAACACATAAAAATCATAGGCTCAATTTTAAGTGGTAAACGGATCATACACAATCAAAATTAAAGTAAAAGAGAAAGAAGTTCAGCTAAAATAAGGACGAGGCTCAGATCTGTTAACCAGTCGGTACAAAGTGGAACAAACCGCCATGGCTGCAAAAATCACGGCTGTTTCAATGGTAAAAAATATCAAATTTCCACCACAAAACATCCGTAAAATTACCCCGCCAAGATACGGTAAGTCTCAAACTTTGTCCGATTAACTCAGACAACAACATATTCACCAACCATAATCATCATCGCCTCTAATTAAGAAGGGTATTTTGGTCATTTCCATGTTTAAGGTGACACGCAGCATCCATGTATTTTCACTCTTATAAAAGGAGGGAAATAAGAAAAGAAAATGAAAGCAGTTGAATGATCTATGTATGTATACATCTGGAGATACAGAAAGCCAGAAACTGTAGATCCAGTGAAAAACCAAAAGGATGATATATGTAATTTACTCTTTATGTAGGGAAAATCACTGAAGAGTGAGGATCCTTTTATTTACATATAAAAAAGGGTTGTTGATTGATTTGGGGGCAAATCGAGAATCATTGGCTACAGAGGGGGGTAACAACCCTTTAAAACGTCCCTTCCCTCTATTGCCTCTTTCGTTAACGTGTGTTGTCTGAGTATTTTGGTTTACCCAAAAACCAAGTTTGGTGTGGAGCTCTGTTTTTATGGAAGATGAGCTCTGCTTTTTGGTTAAAATTCCTGTTTTGCCCTTCAATGTGTCATGGTTGTGGTACAGTACGATTTATGCAACTCGCCTATAAAAATAGTTTACAAATGTCACAAACTAACAACAAGGATACTATTTGGAGTTTTTTTATAGAAATATTTTACACTAAATTGACAATATCTTACAACATTGATGTAGTTGGTAAATTGAAAGCTAGTAAGATGTTTGATTTTCATTCCAAATGAATCAAGAGGTTCTGCGGCATGCTTACAGTTTGGTTAGCAACATGACAGTCAAAAAACACACATCGATACCCACACATAGCTCGATACAAGCACACATGCATTTATGCTCATTAATCAACCATCTTCGTAATTTACTAGTTTAAAGTCCTTGAGCAAGTCACAATGGACATTATTATTGTTTCCTAGCCATTTCTTTCAACTTTTGCTCCACATAAACGGCACATTACTATTTGTTTGACGAGTTAAATTGGCCAACTGATAGAGACCATCATCTATCTATACTACACATATTTAGCATTACAATCTTTTAGGCTTGGTAGAAGAGTATGCACATTTTAAGATTGCTTTCATATGGAATAAGTCACAACTCTATTTAGGCACAAATATCATTTTTCTACTTTGTAAGTTGGGCGATTGAACAAGAGGGTAAACACACAAATGATACATCACTCGAAAAAAGATGGGATACATGCCAAATTGCCGGTGAACAATAAACAAGCGCACACTAAACAAAAAATTTGATGTCAACAAGGCAAACATATGAAAAAAGCACAAAACTTGATTAAGAACTGTATTAGTTATGAATGTTGATCCAAATGATTTCTAAATTGCACAGTGAAGTTCAAAATTATTTCAAAGTAAACTAGATAACACAAAAAAATGGAAAAAAGAAACTAAAAATTGTATCTGCAAATGTTGAAGCAGGCTAAGAGATTTATGAGAATTCAAATGGGTACCAAAAAACCTTAAAAAAAAAAAAGCTACTTCAACGAACTATTTCAATATGATCAATAAACAGGATAAAACAAAAGATAAGAAAAATATTTCGTTGAAACTGTATGAGGCTCAGATCTGTAAAAACAATCGGTACAAACTGGATGAAACCGCCATGGCTGCAGTAATCACGGCGGCATCGAATGTTTCAACCCGCCGGAAAATTGCCCCGCCAAGATACGGTATATCTCAAAATTAGACCGATTAACTCAGACAATTATAAATAGAAATTCATCATCACGGCCTCTATTTTATGATTTAGGGCAAGCGTTACACGTATCACTTCCCTTTGGAAAAATAAAAAGAGTTAATTGCATGGATGGTCCCTGAGGTAAAACAACAACAGCAACAATAATAATAACAATAATAATAATAATAATAATAATAACGGTGAAGGTGTTGATGATTGAGGTGGTGTGGAGATGGATATCGCTCTCAGAGAAGCTGATCCATCGATCGATCACATAGGAATAATATATGTATATGTATATGTATATATATCTAAGAAAGGGTTGTTGGAAATCGGGGGGCAAAATAGAAAATCATTAGCGACGGAGAGGGTCAACAACCCTTGAAAAACATCCATTCCCTCCGCTGCTTCATTTCTTCTTTTTTATTGTCCGAGTTTTTTCGTTTGCCCCAAGCCCTAAACCGAAGAAGATGATCTGTCTTTATAATCCGTGTTCCTTGAATTTCCGGTTTTACCCTTCTCCATAAGTGGAAAAGAAAATATCTTTTAGGTTTTTTTATAAAAACATTTTAGAACCAACAAGGTTATAAGCAATTTTAGGTGCATTTTGACGTATACTAAGGACGTGCTTGGTTCAAAATTTGAGAACGGTAATGGTTATGGAAGAGGGAATGAGAATACTAAAGAATGCGATTCATTAATATTATCTTTATTATTGATGTTGCTTGGTTCATACAATTATGTGTAGCGGTGATAAATTGAGTCAAATCAATTTGACGGGTCAAAAGTACCCGACCTAAATCTAACATGATTTGATAAATGGATTGCGGGTCAAAATGCTTACACGATCAAAATTACCCGTTTAGGAAACTGGTCAAACGGGTAAATGAGTTGACGTGTTGGTTTCGGGTCAAATGAGTAACATATAATAGTTGCTTTAAGGTTGGTGGGTCAACCCGTTAATCTGAAACTTGACCCGAGTCCGACCTGCAAAATTAAACGGGTCAAACGGGTTAATGGGTTGACATGGTTTTCAGTTAATTCGATTTGGTGTGTTAGTTTCGAGATGACCCGTTAACCCGAAATTTGACCCGAGTCCGACCTGCAAAATTAAACGGGTCAAACGGGTTAATGGGTTGACATGATAGTTTGGATTAATTCGGGTTGGTGGGTTAGTTTCGGGTAAAACGGGTCAAATTCAAATTTGACGAACTGATCCGTTAACCTGAAACTTAATCCGAGTTCAACCCGAAAAATTAAACGGGCTGGAGAGTTTAGGCTTAGCGGGTTGATAGGTCAAGATTAGTATATAAAAGTTAAGTTAGAATGGTTATAGGTAATGATACTCATTATCCCAATTTGATGGGAAATGGGTAATTACCCACCAATAGGTAATGAACGATTCCATTGCACTATTATTCATTTCCTTTCTCATTCTCCACCCCTTAATACCTCCGACAAGCTCCGAAGTGTTAAAACACCTTTTTTTTTTTTGGTACGTATATGATTGCATACTTCTAACATAACTTGTTAGTTCATATATATGAACGAGGGTTAAAATAAATACTACTATATCTCAAAAACCAACATTTAAATTGGTTAGCATGATTTTCATTAAAGACAACTATCGTTCGAGAACATATGATTATTAGTTTAATATCTCGACGATGCCTCGAGAATATGATTGTCTTTTCGATATTACGATAAGAATTAAAACATGTTTATTGTAATAAAACGATAAGGAGGTTTTCTTTTCAACGTTTTAAGAACAACTTAAGCATGTTTATATGTTTGGCCTTTTAAATTGTCAAAGGGTAAATAGTAAGCCAATGTAACATATAAAGGTGTTGAGAAGTTGTTTGCCGTAATGCATATTGTAATAGATGAAAGATGAAGTTAATACATACCTTAATGCATATGTGAAAACTACAGTTATCACCGTTTCCAATTAGTTTGATGATCAACAAAGACAAGCAACAAAAGATGCAAGTACTGTTGAGGGCCTTGATGTTCCGACAGCAGCTGGAATAGCTTACTGGCTGGACCAAAGGGCTGCCATTAGCAGTGAAATAAATGTGTTTATTTTTTACATGGGTGGTGGACCTATGTCATCGATGCTAATGGTATACTTCATGTTTTTGCGGAGGAGATGATAACTCATCAGAAAAACAAAATCACTATCACAGACAATAAGAGAAATCTTACGAAGGAAGTATTGGAGAGGATGTTAAAAGATGCAGAGAAACATAAATTTGTCCCTAACCTCATCTTCCACCGTCTTGCTCGACTGATTTGTGTAAGTTTCTTCCTTCTTGTTATTATATCCACAAGCATATTGATTCACATTCTGTACCACATCACTCTACTTTCTCTAATCTCTCCTTTTTTCCATAAAAATTAAATTACAAATATACATTCGTTATACATTTGAACATCATTGACGGTTCATCGGGGAGCTCATACTGCCATAACTGTGTGTGTGATGTGAAGATGATTTTAGAAGATATGGCTACAAGACATGAAGCACCAGCGATTGGAATCGTTTAGGTACAACATACTCGTGCGTAGCTGTATGGCAACTCGACAAAATTGAGATAATCGCCAATGAACAACGCAACAGGACCACACCTTCTTGTGTTGCTTTCACTGATACCGAGCGTTTTATCGGGGATGCAGCCAAAAACCAAGTCGTTGTCAACCCTGCAAACACCATATGTTAGTCATGCGGCTCAACGTTGGATTCGAATATTGCCTTGTTTGGTTTTATAATGAAAGTAAATTTTTAGCACATTTGTTTTATGTAATTTTCAGATGTTAAAGGACTTGCAGGAAGGAGCTATGATGATGCCCATGTACAGAGTGACATGCAAGTTTGGCCTTTTAAAATTGAAGAAGGAAAAACTAGTAAGCCAATGATCATAGTAGCATATAAGGGTCTTGAGAACCTGTTTTTTGCGAAAGAAATTTCTTCCATGGTACCTTCAAAGATGAGAGAGGTATCTAACACATACCTTAATGCAAATGTGAAAACTGGCGTGATCATCCTTCCTGCTTATTTTGATGATTTACAAAGACAGGCAACAAAAGATGCTGCTAAAGTTGCGGGCCTTGATGTTCTGCATCTGCTAAATGAACCGACAGCAGCTGCAATAGCTTACGGGTTCCACCAAAAGGTTGCCATCAATGGTGAGGTAAATATGCTTATCTTTGACTTGGGTGGTGATACATCTGATGTCTATCTTGTTACCATCAATGACGAGAGGTTTGAGGTTAAGGCTGTTGATGGTGACTCTCATTTGGGTGTGAGGATTTTGATAATCGAATAGTGGAACATTTTGTTGCAGAAATCAAAAGGAAATATAAGAGAAATATTAGAAAGGAACCAGGGTGTTGGGGAGGTTGAGGGTTTCTTCTGAGAGAGCAAAGAGAAATCTCTCTTCAGTAACGCTTACTTCCTTAGAGATTGACGGCTTGCTAAATGGTGATGATTTTTCATAAAAAACTACTCGGGCTATATTTGAGGAGCTAAATATGGATTTCTTTGACGAGTGTATGGAAACTGTTAAAAGTTGTCTGAAAGATGCGAAATGGAGAAGGGTATGGTGATGAGGTGGTACTTTTTGGTGGGTCAACAATGATCTCCAAGGTTCAACGAATGCTGCAGGATTTTTTGATTGCAAGGACCTTTGCAAGAAGATTAATCCTGATGAGGCTCTTGCCTATGGTGCAACAGTTTTGGCTGCAAATATGGGTGGTAAGGGCGATAAAATCGTTCAGGATTTGATATTCTTGGATGTCACCCCTCTTTCACATGGAGTGGAATCACCTGGAAAAGTCATGAGCGTTTTGATCCCAAGAAACACACCCATACCTGTTATGAAGGAGCAACATCGTCGCACAATTACCGACTACCAATCTAGTTGTCGGTTTAAAGTTTATCAGGGTGAGAGAAGTAGATCAACGGACAATATTTTACTAGGTGAATTTAGACTTTCCAGTATCCCTAATATACTTCAAGTTTCAGCCGAGGAGCTGATAACTCACCAGAAAAACAAAATCACTATCACAAATGATCAGAGAAGTCTTACGAAGGAAGAATTGGAGAAGATGTTAGATGATGCGGAGAAATACAAAGTTGAAGATCAAGAGTACAGAAGAAAGGTGAATGCCTATAACGCTTTGGAGAAATATTTTTATCTTATGAATACAAAAGCGAAAGATGATGAAATCAGGAAGACGCTAAGTCGCAAAGAAGTGAGAAAGGTGGATGATGTGGTGGAGGAGGCAACACAGTGGCTCGACATAAATAAGCTTGCAGAAACAAATGTGATTGCAGACAAAAAAGGGAACTGGAAAGTGTGTTTAACTCCATAGTTGATCAGTTGGGATGATATGGGGCCCTAACACGTACCAAAGTCTATGATCGATGTTGCTGCAAGAAATCTTGTCCTATGAAACCTATCAAAATCATATCAGTAAGTATTTATAATCCTTTTGTACAAGGATGGCTAGAAGTTCTTTTTCTTTTGTGTGTGCTAATATGTCTCAGCTTTTGTGACCTAAGAATCTGCTTAAATCTCTATACATGCATCTGCAGCTATAAGATCTTAACTTAATAATAATAAACAACAAAACAAATAAATAAATAGATAAATAAGAAAACACTAACCTTTGAGAAAATCAGATTTCTTACACGCAGACCTTCCTTACTTGGAGGCAAGTACTCAAACTAGAGTACCTCTAATGGTTCACACCCACGAACCTAAGAGAAAATTTCAACTCCTAGGGTCCCGAATTTAATCGTGTAAAGTCTTACAAGGAGTAGAATTGAGAAAGAGAGAATTGAAGTTGAACACCTTGAAGTCATGGCCTACCCCCTATTTATATAGGGAGTGGGAGACAAAAGTTTGTTCCCATGGCCGACGTGGGACAACCTGGTTTCGGCCTCCAACCGCCGGTTGAAATATTCAGCCGCCGGTTGGGCTAGCTTTCTGCCCAAGTATCCGAGCCACGACCCGCGTGCTCCACCGTCATGCTCAAGCCGCCGGTTGAATATTCCAACCGCCGGTTGAATTTGACTTCCAGAATTTTCCTTTTTAGTTTCTAATTAATTCATCAACTATGATAATTAATAAACCAAATAATTAACTATAATATTAATTCCAATTAATATTAGCTCTAATTTATTTCTCTTTAACTGTTCGTTGAGGGCGATCCAAAAAGAACTCTACTTTTAATGATATACTTACCAATTAGTTATGAACTTGAACACTATATCCAACAGTATATTGATATTATATTGATATGTGATATGCTGACCAATGTACAGTTTCTATTGCCTTACTTGTTCGATAATGCTAAAATTTTAATTAATTCCTACTTGTGTGAGGTGTCTTTGTAGTACCACATATATTTGGGTATGCTGATAAATTTTGAAACCCAAACAAACCATTTTTACCTAGGTAAATAATTATTATTATTTCCAATTAAGTGGATCGACTATAACGCAAGTTCTCTGAACTGGTTTGAATTCGATGATCGTTAGTTAGACCTAGTGATGGAATCCCAAAATCTGCAGAGTAATAAAATGGAATTAAATGATTGTAAATAGTCAGCTATATATTTTCTCTATTATGGTATGATTTTGACTTTCGAGTTAATAGTTGTCTTACTGCAAGTGATCATCACATATTGGTCTTATTAATATACTAGAGATTCAGGTCGTTGCATATTGGTTCTGGATTGGTGACAATTTAAAGCTTGGTTACTTCAGTTTTGCCACCATCAATTCTAATTAAGTCAACTGTTTCCTCCATTACTCTTGAACACCTTAGTCCGTAGGTTCTTGGAATGTTTTTTAGCACCAGGGATTGTTCAGATTCTTATATAAATATGACTCCCATACCTCTCAATGGCGCTTTTTTGTCCAGTATTGGTGTTTGTGTGGCTATCATCGGCAAACGTCATCTTTGTAGCAGCACATGTTAATCAGTTTTTCCTGCAAATTTTTTGGCTTTTCTGGATACAAATACTTTCAAGCTTCTACAAGTGATATTATGGTTAAACTGCATCTCGTAATCGATAGAAGATACATATTGTTCAATTTGGTCCAAAAGATGGAAGACTAGCCTTTTGAATGTCAAAATCTCTAGCAACCTAACAATGTGATTCTTGACGCGATTCGTGTTGCATGAATTAGTTGCAAGTTTAAGGATCAATTACATGTACAGGCTACTATTTCCTGATGCTCACTGTTAATTTTCATTCACCTTGTTGAATTAGACAGCATAATACATATAAACCATATTCTGGATGTTCATAATCTGTACATTTGTTTTGTTCTCCTAAGTTGGTGATTGAACAAATATAATGTTGAATCTCTATGAGAATACCATTTGACACGTCATGTCTTTGTTTACTAAAACTACACGTAGATCACATGTCATCAAATGAATAAATTGAAATAGAAAAGTCATTTTAAACGACAAAATTAATAATACTTGCAAGTGTGAAATATTAAAAATCCCAAAACGCAAATTCATAATTGAATTTGAAGATGTGAAAAATTCCAAAAATCAGAACTTGGAAAGAAAGTGATAACATTATTCATTTTATTGATTTATTCCCCAAGAAACGCTAGAAATATCTAACCGATAACACGTCATTCTAGAATCATCTATAAAATTCACTTTAACAGGTGTAAGGCTATTATTTCGACACGTCATCTTATCAAAAACCCTTCATTATTTATTTATTTAAACCCCCTTAAAACTATTTCTCATTCTCATCCAAAAACACACAAAAACAACAATACCCTAAAAACAGAATGGCAAAGAAATCAATGGAAGTTGTAAAAGGCGTAGATCTAGCAAAATACATGGGCCGATGGTATGAAATTGCTTCATTCCCATCAAGATTTCAACCCAAAAATGGGATGAACACAAGGGCTACATACACATTGAAAGAAGATGGAACTGTTAATGTTCTGAATGAAACTTGGAGTGATGGTAAAAGAGGTTTCATTGAAGGAACTGCTTATAAGGCTGATCCCAAAAGTGATGAAGCTAAATTGAAGGTTAAATTTTATGTGCCACCTTTTTTGCCAATCATTCCTGTTACTGGTGATTACTGGGTTCTGTATTTAGATGATGATTATGAGTATGCTCTCATTGGTCAGCCTTCCAGAAGCTACTTATGGGTATGTTTTTTATTTTTCTGCTATTAATTTTATTTTGATTTATGTACTAGGTTGATGTTAATTTTGGGGATTTCTTTGTTTCATGTAGATATTGAGCAGGAAGAATGAGCTTGATGATGAGGTGTATAATAAGCTGGTTGAGAAGGCCAAGGAAGAAGGGTATGACGTCAGCAAGCTGAAGAAGACGGCACATACAAACCCACCGCCGGAGGTTGAAGATGCGCCGGCGGATACTAAAGGGATTTGGTGGTTGAAATCTATTTTTGGTAAATAGATCTTGAAATACGAGAGATGATTTCGGTATAAGTTGTTAAAGCTTACGTTTTGGCGTTTCTGTGTAATGGATAGTGCGTTTGTGTAGCTGATGGTTTATTATGACTATGAAGTTTACTTAATATATGTTAATGTAAATGTCGGTGCTATGGTTGCGTTTACTAAATTTTGTAAGCTTGAGTTTTTTTATCTAATTCTTTATGTTAGGAATGAAATAAATCAGCTTTTGTAAAAAAAAAATTAAGTATTTATAGGACTTTTTAATTTAAAACATCGTCGTCATCAGTTTATAATCCTTTACGTCTTGCAAGCTTGTGTGCAATCAACAATAATACACACGATTTTTCGTTGTTTTTTACGAAGCCCTTATCTGAACTAAAATCCTGACCACCTACCGCACATATTACATCACGCTATGTACACATTCAAGGCTTGAATTCACAACTACGCTATGTACACATTCAAGGCTTGAATTCACAACTACGCTAGGCTTGAATTCACAACTACGCTGTTTGGGTAAACGGATATGTTATGCTTCAAAGCGGATGGAATGAACGTGGTTGGAAAATGTTATCGGGAAACCAAAGAGGAGAGCAGTTCTGTTCTTGGTGAGTAAAGAATATGGAGAGAACAAATTAAATCTAGTTATCGGTCTTGGGTTGATCCTTTGGCAGTTTGTTTTTCTGGTTGCATTGTATCACACCGAGCATTGATATGTAATTGTGTGTCACAATGAAACGAAAAAAATGAATGAACGAGCAACAAATAGATTTTACTTTTCAAAGATGTCGCAGCGCTACAGCGTGTCTCTGTTGTGCAAGAGATCGAATACAACAAAAAGAAAGAAACTGAAAATGAGTATGGAAGTAGCAGGGAGCTTTAATAAACGAAATCAGAAATTGACTTTAAAAGTAGCAGGGGAGTTCTAATAAACGAAATAGGTTGATTTCATTTCCAAATCAGACATTGCTTGATTTATATCTCATTTGATCGTTATGACAGTACGTTTGTGAATGTCGTTTGAGGAACAGGAAATGTAGAGATACAGGATAACCGTGAGACCCGTATAAATGTAAGTGCAATGTACGTCCTTCCTATACTTCCATGTATACTCATTCTGTGATCTTTATTTCATCATAAAATATGTCGCAGTCTGCTGATGCATATGCCTGAGTGCGTCTTAATACGACATTGCAAATAACTTGTCAAAGAGGTAGTAATGGCCATACTTGAATTTTTGCTTATGCTTTCCCCGCCAAGTATATAGAGCTTGGAGGGGATTAATTTCTCTCCCACATTTATTTGTCAGGTGCATCAAATTTCGATGGCTCTTGTTCATTCCCTTTATGTGGTTGAAATACATTTTGGCCAGGGCAAAGGCTCTGTATGGATTGAGAGCCCAACGGTTGTCTGGAAAAATGATTATCAAACCAGGTAACATATTCTGAACAGAATATTATATACCGAGTAAAACGCTAATCAAGGCGCTCTCAAACTTTCACTATATAAGTATGACACATTAATGAAGCTAAGTAATAAAACAATGACCCTAGACCCTTTGGATCAACAGTTACGTCATGCCTAATGATCAAAATACACTTGTAGTTGGCCTTAGATTCTAAATCCCTTAGACATTTTCTGACTGAAACTCCATGACGATATAGACTTTTAACGATGGCTCAGTTAGTGACTCATATTTTTTCGGTAGGTTTAGACCAGGACAGTGATGGTGACTATAGTGAGAATACAACAAAAGGAAAGAAACAGAAAATGACTTCAGAACCTCAATTATCTCAATTATTCTTGATAATTGCCAACACTCCTCAATTATTCATTCCCTGTTACATGTGGTATCTTCCTTATCTGTTACACTCATCAATTATATAACCACCCACAATCTCTCCTTTTATTACAAACATTCACACACAAAGTTTCAATCATGGCCAAGAAAGATATGGAAGTTGTAAAGGGGGTTGACTTAACAAGATACATGGGAAGATGGTATGAAATGGCTTCATTCCCATCTAAAACTCAGCCTAAAAATGCGGCCAACACACGGGCTACTTACAAGTTAAATGAAGATGGCACTGTTCATGTTGTGAATGAAACTTGGACTGGTGATGGCAAAAGAGTATCAATTGAAGGGACTGCTTATAAGGCTGATCCTAATAGTGATGAGGCTAAATTGAAGGTGAAGTTTTATTTGCCACCATTTTTGCCTATTATACCAGTTGTGGGTGATTATTGGGTATTGTATCTTGATGATGATTATCAGTATGCTCTCATTGGTCAACCCTCGAGGAATTATCTATGGGTATGTTTTCAATTATGGACATTTTGTTAGTACTATTAATTTCGTTGATTCTATTGAAATTTGGTAGTTTTTATAGAAGTTGTGATGTGTGTTTGTATAGATTTTGTGTAGGCAAACTCATCTTGATGAGGAGATATATAATCAACTGGTTGAGAAGGCGAAGGGAGAAGGGTATGATGTCAGCAAACTGAAGAAGACAACACAAACCAATCCACCACCAGAGACTGATGAAGCACCGGCCAAGGACAAAGGAGTGTGGTGGTTGAAATCGATTTTTGGAAAATAAGCCCACAAGAAACTCGTAATAAGTGACTATTTTGGGTACTGAATTTTGGTGGTGTTGTTTTCGTGTGGTTTTCATGTGTCGAGAATGCAGTACATGGTTAGTGTGTTTGTGTACCTATTTGTATATGTTACCTAATAGTGTTGTGAGATGTATGGAATTGTTGTTTCCTTGAAAGCAATTTTTATTGAATCTAGTCAATTTTGAGAAAACCAATACTTGTAATGGAATGTATGTGTGGCCTGCAAGTTGCTAAAACTAAGGGTGAAAGAAGTTAATGACAACCAGAAAAACTCAACTTGAGTCATAGATCAGTAAGAGATTCAGTATTTCGTGGTGTTATTAATTGATTATGTCAAAGTGTGAAGACAACATTTATTAAGATCAACTTATATAAAGACTGTCATGTTGACAGATACTCCATAAATCATTTAGTCCTCATTTAACAATTGCAAATTGAAGATGACAATACAAACAGACCGACTGTGGGTGATTGAAGTATTTCGACTCTACGATGTCTTGGATTATACGAAATCAACAATCGGATAATTCAAAGTAGCACTCTGATTCTAGGCACTATAAAGAAGAGAATACACAAAGTGATTGTACTGTTTTGTGTTTGTAAGACCAATATGTAATTGTGTAATCAAGATATGATAAAGAAGTATTTTAGACACTCATAAACGACTTATCTATAGATGCAAGTTATTTTTGGTGTTTAGCAAACCTTTTATGGTAGTTAGACATAAAGAAATATCACAAGTGTTAGTGAAAAGTCGCAATAGTTTAAGAAAAACTCGTACCTTTTTGTTCCCGCTCAGCACACCGAATGAATGTTCTTTTAATTGGTGTTAGCATGTTATTTTCACGACATATTCAACACATATTATTGCTAAACTCAATAATGATCATTGATTCAATAATTGTGTCAAACATAATATAAATACACTAGAAAGCGTAGATGAGCTAAACCCAATATAAAATATCCATATCTAAATAACAATCCGCTAACAATTATGTCATCAAGGAGCTCTGAATCATATTCTACCAGTGTTGCTTCTACAAAATCACATCACGAATCTCGAATCCTACAATGTTCAGAACCGGAATCATATAAGTTCATTCGAGTGTGCACTTTGCACTTCTTAGCCCGTATTACAACTTTATTATATAGAATCTAATATTTAGTCTCAAGTAAATCATAATTATCTAAAATACACGATGACTCTAAAATCTCCAACAGAAAACCGATTAAATAAAAGTGCTTTTGTACTCCAATATTTAGAGGAGCGTTGATATATTTTACGTTTTGATATTTGGAAGTTTGTAATTTAACTCTCTGCATTTTTATGTGTGTGCATAGGCCCAAATATGCAATAAAATATGAATCTGAATAAACTTTTAGGATTCTTTATCAACTTTTTCATTATACGCTTTGAATACATTAGGATAGAACTTTTAAACTATTTGTATAGTGGTATGCAAGTTAAAATTATTTGTAGATGATGAATTTGGTGACCGAACTATTCAGAGTTATAAAAATATATATCACATGTTTTTAATCATAACAAAAAGTCACTTATTGAACATCTCTACTTTCTAGGTATGGAATATTATTTGATTTGATGGATGATAAATCCTCCTAAAAAAAAAAGTTTTCTTTATCACGGTAGAATCGATGAATTCCCAATTTCTCTCATCAATCAAATAAACGTCTGGTTACTCCATGAGATCTCACATATTGACGCAGATAACTTAATTCAAAGATGACAAGGAGATCTGGGTCTTGTTTGATAATATTTGCAGTGATTTCAGTATTATGTATATCTGGGCCAGCTCTTTATTGGATTATTCAAAGGGGGTTTTCTTTCAAACCCACCACCACTTCTTCTGTTTCTTGTTCTCCATGCATCTGTGATTGCCCACCTCCACTTTCCATTCTCAAATTTGCTCCTGGTAAATTTATTGTTTCCAATCTCATTTTTCTATACCCTATTCGATTTGGGTATTTTTTTTTAACTTCATTTATAGTTAGACTTTATGATACCCATTTGTTGTGTTCTGTTACTGACTTACTGCTAGTGTTACCAACTTCAAACTCCTGTTTTGTTGTGTTACTTTTTATACATTTTTTTTCTTCGGTTTGTTATCATTGATTACAAATTAGGTGATATTTGATCTTGGATTTGTGAAAAGTTTCTAAAGTTATTATCTGTTTTGTTATTTGGAGCTTGATATGTGGTGAAAGATCTGTGTTTTAGCCTTTTAGGTGCTATAATGTTACTAGCTTCAAACTCCTATTTTGTGTTTCTGTTGTTTATATACATTTTCCCAGTTTTTATCATTGATGAGATATTAGGTGATATTTGATCTGCTATTTCTGAAAAGTTTATAAATTTATTTTCTTTTTGTTATTTGGAGTTTGATATATGGTGTAAAATCTGTACTTTAGCCTTTTAGGTGCTACAAAATATTTTATCTCTGTTGAACACACAAGAGTAAAGGGTTTTATTACTGCTTGTTGAATTTGGAGACTGTGATATACAACCATAGGATTCGTGCATTTGTGTTGCCAACACATTGCAGTGTTTAGTTATTGTAGGAAGTAAGTCACAGGTACGCAAGAAAGAGCATCTTCCTTAAATCAGGTCACTTAACTGTCTTTCATCTTATTATATACATAAGAAGTTTGCGTAATACCATATGCTTTGTTTTAATACATTAATTGTTACCTGGTATTTGAGGTTGAACTAGAAGAAGCTATACATGAATTTCTTTCAATTGTTTGTCTTTGCCTCTTTATACTTTTGAGTAGTACTTTTAAAGTTTAATTTATTCTTATGTTTATTACATTGGATTTAGAGCTATCGCAATTGAAATATCATATACGTTTACAGATTAAAGTATACTAAAAATGCTGTATCCTGTTCATTTTATTGCAGGCTTGGTCAATCTTTCTGTAACAGGTGAGAGCTCACTCTATTAGTATACTTTACATTCTTCATTACTTACTGCCATAAAGTACCAAGCTTTTGCCATCGCATTTAGTCGCTTGCACACATATATTCTCTCTGAGTGCGATTGTTCATCTTTGAATAGCCTTTGTATGACATGTAATACAATGATTTTGTTGCCACAACACAGATGGTGGTAATCATTTGCACACAAATGTTCTCTCTGTTTGCGATTGTTCATCTTTGAATAGCGTTTTTATGACATGTAATGATCTTGTTGCCAAAACACAGATTGTGGCAAGGATGATCCAGATCTCAAAGAAGAAATGGAAAAGCAGTTTGTGGATTTACTATCGGAGGAACTTAAATTGCAGAAAACTGTTGGTGAGGAACACATACGCCATATGAACGTTACATTTGGTGAAGCAAGAAGGGTGGCTTCCCAATATCAAAAAGAGGCTGAAAAATGCAACACTGCTACTGAAACCTGTGAACAAGCAAGAGAGCAAGCAGAGGCTTTGATGAGACAGGAAAAAAAGATAACTTCTTTATGGGAGCGACGCGCTAGACAACTTGGTTGGGAAGGGGAATAAGTATTTAAATACTTATTTCTTCCTATATATGTTACTGTTAGTATAGTTTTCAGTTTATACTGCCGTACTTTCTGCATCTAACATATGTGGTTATGGTAGTTGTGTTAACTGTAAAGAGCAGCCAAATGTGCTCTGATGATCAAGTTATAGATCATATGTGGTTATGGACATTTGTCAGCTGTTTTAAGCGAAGGTCGAGCCTTAATATAAAAAGTAGTTGTTCACGTTTCTGTATTGCAACTGATTATTACTCACTCCGTCTCAAAATAAGTGTTTACTTTTCCATTTAGTCTGTGCCAAAATAAGTGTCAACTTCTATATTTTACCATCAATATACTCTTTCTTAATACTGATAAATGTGAGTCTGTGCAAAAAACAAGGGTAATAATGTCATCTTCATTGACATACAATGTAATTTTTTAAACTTTGTGAGAACTGATTGTGAACACTTATTATGGGATGGAGGGAGCATACAATGTAATTTCTTAAACTTTGTAAAAATTTATTGTGGTCACTTATTATGTGACGGAGGGAGCATGCTTTGGAGTTACACGAATGCACGAATAAAAATTTATTGTGGTCACTTATTTTATCTTTGCTTACAGATCCAATAAAATGTTGTTCAAGTAGTGTTTGTAAAAGTGATATTGGGTAGTAATGAGCATGAAATGTGGAGATGGATACTTCCTGTGTAAATTGTTAATGGGTTTGGAAAGTAATTGTGGTCAGCAGCAACGAGATCAGCAAAGAAATGAGGTGCAGTAGAAATATTGAAGCTTGTGTGATAGTAGGATGTATGCATTCTGTTAATGTAATCGAGTAGCAGTGGTCCTAAATGGACAATTGTGTTTGTATATAACTATGTCATGTAATTGGTGTATATTAATAAAATTTCTGCTTTTCTAGAAAAAAAAAGAAGATTTAAGATACAGTACAACTGAAAATGATAAATATATCTTAAAAATACACATATTCTGTTATTTATTTTGTGTCGATTATAGAATTGAATTAAATCTATCTATCTATAAAACAAAATTTTAAATTTCTTATGTGACATGTTTAGGAATAATTATTGCTTATGTGACATGCTTAGAAACAGTTAATGCTTACAACCATATCTCTTCTATATTTGAAATTTGAATAATGAATAATAAGCAAATATATCTCTATTAATGTAAGTATATCCCTATTACTACATAATGTGTATCCATATCATTTAGAAAACCACCAACAGTTTTTACACGGTTCTTTCTATCATATATATAAATTACACATTAAACCATAATGATAAACATAATAAAACAAATAATTGACATTATGTTCTTTGTATGTTCATATTGATCAATGTCTTCATCTTCAACCTTTAGTATCATACTTTATTGCATCAAATTTTTATGTTTATTTTGCTTACATATAATGGATGGATACATAGATTGTACGTATAGCCAATATAAAACCCACCAAAGTCAAGTTTTCAATCAAAGTTAAGGTCTTTCGATTGTGGCAACAAAAAGGATATAGAAGGAAGAAACGGTTCCAGATTATGAAACTAACTGTCATGGATGAGGAGGTTTGGAAATCTATTTTTAAATCATTATTAAAAACATGTATTCAAAATGATAGTTGTTACTTTTGTCATTCACAGGATTATGATCGGTGCTACCATGAAAAGTGAGTTAAGGCCAAAATACTATGGTTCTGGAGGAAGAAGGAAACTACATCATACATGATATATCAGTTGTTGAAAATAAGTACAAGTCCATCCATTTTTCACATCCTTACAAAATCGCGTTTCTTATAAAACCATCATTAAGTTAGCCCCACAACCAACGTCATTTACAAAGAAGTTGTAAGTCCGGTTGTGTTGCGGATCGATAACGAGGTTATCTAAGGTATTAAGGTGCGGAATCCCTCAATACTAGTTATAGGATCTATAACGAATTCTTTCGCAATATATTAGCGAATCAATTGTCTAATTGCTTCGTATCAATTATAACGAATGTTAACGATCAATACCTAGCCTTTAGAATACTTAGAAGTTCTCTGGAATCGCAGGGCAGCCGGTTGTCGAAATGGGCAAAAGTCCTTTAGGTTTAAAACCTAATTTACACTTATACTCGTCTCGGTTCGCAGGTTACTGGGCTCTGCGAACTGACTCAGTTCGCAGCCCATATTGGCCCAGCGAACTGACTCGGTTCGCAGGCCATTTTTGTCCTGCGAACTGACTCGGTTCGCGGTCAACCTTGGTCAACATTTTTCAGCATTTTGATATTTAACTCTAAAATGTTTACCAAGCAATATATTTCATTTACAATTCAAAACCAATGTACCAACTTGATTACAATTACCAAAAGTCTATTACAAGCTAGATCTGTTGTCACAAAACATGTCTCAACAGACTCCCCCTTGACAATAGCTCTAGCATCTTTAGGTCTTTGTCTTCAAGTTGTCTTTGGTAATCAATTGTAAATATTACTACCCGCATATATCTTCAGTATTTCCAGACCCATAAAGGCACAAACACAAATAAATTATTAATAACATAAATTCTTTCATTGATTTCCCTGAATCAATCCAAGAATTTCCTTATTAATCCCTTTTGTGTATTTAATACCTATTATAAACACATTATATAAACTTATAAATCTTTTATTGATTACCTTGAATCAATCTAAGATTACAAAAGTCTTATAATATAAAATATACTTAGCAAACATTAATTAAATTTAAACATTAATGTATTGTGAACGAAAACGATCACCAAACATTCAAGTTTACAATTAATTAATAACATAATTTCCAAGACTAAATTGAACAGTTATATTTCCAAACTTAACTATCAATTATATCTTTAAATTATATATATCGTTTGCAAGTTATAACGTATTGCATAATTAACTTGTCAAATAATAAATCTCAAGTCTAAAATGCATAAGTCATAATAGAAAATCTGACCGCCGATATCAATCGGGACACGCCGCACGACTATGTATAAGTCGGAAGACTTTCGATCATTATTCTACTTAACTTTCATTAATAATAACTTAAACTATTTCAAACATATTTAAATTGTAATTTAAAATCTCAAGTCGAATATATAAAAAAAAAACTTTTAAGTTACCAGAACCTCCTACACCAATAGACTCCCCCTGAATCATAGTTAGCTCACCATTCGTTGAAGGACCAGTCGGCTCTCTATCTTTCTGTGAATCATAGTTAGCTCACCAGTCGTTGAAGGACCAGTCGGCTCTCTATCTTTCTGTGAATCATAGTTAGCTCACCAGTCGTTGAAGGACCAGTCGGCTCTCTATCTTTCTGTGTGTTGGGATCATCATCTGTATCATCACGTCTCTTTTTTTAGCAGTTCATCAGCTTTGCATGTCTCATGATATTCAATATCTCCCCTTGAGACGGCTTGTCCTTCAACAAATTGTTGACAAGACTTTGCAATCGATCAAGCTGTCTTTGCTGATCTTCAGACTCTATGATCGAAAGCATGTGAGACTACTGAACTTAATTGAACGATTAAGTCTACGAGACTTAATTTTCAATTATATTCTCTAAATTATATACAGTTCGTAAGTCATATTAAATAATCTGAACAATCATACCGCCGATAAAAAAATCAGAACACGCCGCACGACTACATTAGAGTCGGAAGTCTTTCGATATGAAGGAACAGAATTGGTATGTCATATGTATTTAACTTATAACCGAAAGGCCTTAAGTCGATATATATAACAAATAATTAACCGTCTCAACTTGTAGTTTATTTGTAACCATAAAGATCTCAAATCGAAAACAAGTCTAAACGTATAACAGATAATTAACAGTCGCAACTTGTAATTTATTTGTAAACATAGAGTTCTCAAATCGAATACAAGTCGAAAATCTTAAATTTGTAAGCTGAATATTGACTAAGTCAAATGTTCAGTTCGCAAATCAAGGTTGTTTCAGTTCGCTATAGTCAACAAAAGTTAACACGACTAAGTTCGCTATAGTCAACAGAAGTCAACAAGTAAATTCGCTTCGCAGTCAACGGAAGTCAACTTGTTCAGTTCGCTTCACAGTCAACGGAAGTCAACTTGTTCAGTTCGCTTCGCAGTCAATGGAAGTCAACTTGTTCAGTTCGCTTCGCAGGTCAACCAAAGTCAACAAATTTAGTTCGCTAAGGTCAACCCGAAGTCAACTTGTTAAGGGGTTTATGTCATATTTATTCAACACGGAATGATAAATTTCAGATTAACTTACTTCCAAAGGATAAACAAAAATAAAAGACGTAATAAATAAAAAATCAAACTAATGAGTGGTATCAAGTACCATTTTATTAATAAAACAAAAGGATAAACACTACATATTTTTGGTGTTAAGAATTTATCTGCTTAGGGATCATATTAGGAAGAATAAGCTGTACCTTATAATTTATCAACCAAGTCTAAGAAGATTGTTAGTAACCATATCTTATGAAATTCAAATAAGTTACAGAAAAATTACAACTTAACCATTTATGAACTTATATTTATAAGATTATAACTTGGTTACCTTTATCCACATGAAATAACACGTTCTTTGAACATACAATTATATTAATGAGAATTTATTATTCACCAAAGTGAACGTTCATTTGTCATCGACAGTTCAAGATGATTACCGATATTATGATCCATATAAACAAATTATTCAACGATTTCCAAGCAAACCTTTAATGTTAGTATGCATGTTAACTAGTGTGGGCCAATAAATGATATACTGAGAAATCAAGTATAACTCATTACACTGTATCATTTATGTTCAAGGTAGAGGTTACTAAATGATGCACTTTTCGTAACATATAACATATCCTTGAGTTATTTGAAGGTTTTTGACAAACATCAAACAGATTTTGAAGATACTAGAGGTTCTAGATCTGTACGAAGTACAACAGAAGATCCCTTAGTATGAGCAAAATAGGTTTGAGACCATTGGCGAAACTAAAGGCTTCAGATTTGTACATAGTACAACAAAGTCACCAGTAGTTTTGCTAATAGTCATTATTCTAACTATTTGTCAGTTCATATATTCATATTTTGATAACAGTGTATGACGATACTATCAATCTCAAATTAAGACTTATGTCATACATCATATAATAGGTCACACTGGATAACATGCAAGAGAATTAATGCCTATTAAATGCTCAGAAATCATAGCATAATTTGCCTACCAGTACATCATATAATGAATCTGTCTAGACATAAATTTATTCTTATCCAATTATAACATGTGGAGAAAGGTGTATAACACAATAAATATAAGTACCGTCCTGGTTGTAAAGATGTAACTTTAATGTGACTTACCAGAATCTACTAACATATCTTAAGACTTATACTTATTATTATTAAGCTTATTCTCCCAATGTACTATCACTTCCCAGCAAATAAAAACTTAAACTTTTTATGATTTATATTCTTTTTGTACTTTATAGAAGGCGATTCCCCTTAGGTAAAAAGCAATTGAATGCCATACGCCATCCCCGTTTTTTTATTAATATAAGACCCAAAAATAAAACTTACTAACTATTTTATACTCCTTTGGAAGATTAGTTATTCTGGATTCCTCATTCCGTTTAGTTGAACTAATGTCTCAAAACGCGCCCTGTCGAAAGCTTCAGTGTATAGGTCTGCCAAGTTGTCAGAAGAGGTAACTTTGACTAACCTAATAAGCTTCTTCTCGACACAATCCCATAACTTTATTGAAGACACGTTTGTTTGGTGAAATAGGCACAAACCTAGGAAGTATCCTTCGTCAGTCTTCTCACCAAATTTGTGTTGATTGCTAGTCTTCAACAAAGTACATGAAACTTCAAAGGGTTCAAATCCTTTTAAGTTTGGTTTCTTATTGTTCAAAAGCTCATAACAAGTCTTGTTCTGCTTTTTAACCGTAAGAACTCTGTTTAAAACATGACATGCTGTAATCACCGCTTCTGCCCAGAAAATGACCGGAAGCCTTGAATCTGCAAGCATTGTTCTAGCTCCTTCAATCAACGTTCTGTTTTTCCTTTCAGCAACACCGTTCTGTTGAGGTTCATACGATGCACTGAATTGATGTTGTATTCCTTTGCTTAAGCAATAGACATTGAACGTTGAATTCTTGAACTCTGTTCCATTGTCACTACGAATTCTCTTAACTCGTGTTCTATAGACATTCTCTATTAGATCTAGGAACTCCATAAGAATACCAGGAGTCTCATCCTTAGATCCCAAAAAGAATACCCAAGAGAATCTAGAGAAATCATCTGTGACAACTAAACAGTACCATTTGCCACCTATGTTTCTTTTGCTTATTGGGCCAAAAAGATCCATATGTAGCAATTCAAATGGCGAGGAGATTGAGTTTTCAGTCTTAGATCTGTGTGGTTTTTTATGTTGTTTTCCTTTCATGCAAGGAACACACTTATCTTCAGACTCAAAACGTTTTTGTGGTACACCCAGAACTAAACAATTCTTGGTTATATAATTCATTTTTCGAAAGTTCAGATGAGCCATTCTCCTGTGCCATAAAAGTGCGTCTGCATCTGAAGCCTTGGATAAAAGACATGTAGATTCCATTGAAGTATTAGGAACAGCCATGTTGATGGCATAAATGTCCTTCTTCCTTGGAGCCCTCATCAATATCCAATTTTCCGGAATGATGAAACCCGGCTTCAGGACTAAGGCTTCTGTCTCATTGAAATGTACAGAATGACCTTTATCACAGACTTGGGAAACACTCACTAGGTTGTGAGTTAGTTCTTCAACGTAATTCACATCCTCTAGAGTCAAAGTTCCATTTGAAACTTTTCCTTTCCCAGTTATTACTCCTCCTTTATCACCAGCGAAATGAACTCGCTGTTTCATCCCACCTTTGAAGTCCTTCAGTAGACTTCTCTCACCTGTCATGTGCCGAGAACAACCACTGTCTACATACCACCAGCTGTCCTTGTTCACAGTCTGCTCCTGCACATAACAAGTTGTACACAATTAGTTCTTAAGAGGGACCCAAGCCATTACGGTCTTGGCTTGTCCCTTATCATCCACAATCTGAACTTCCTTAAAGTAACCATAACTATTATTGTCAATAGTCTTGGTAACTGCTAAAGAAGTTAGAGGTTGTTGATGATCTGAAGTCTTATGCCTCTGAGGAGAGTGAGTTGAAAACCTCTTAGGCACATAATCAACTTTATGTGTATGTGAAGTAGAACCACTTTCAAATTGACTATGGTTTCTACTTGGAGTCCTAAATCTCGACGGTGTCTTATCTCTAGGCTTAGTGTCATTTAGAGAATAAGATCGTTTAGGTTTAGGCGGAGAGACACTATGAGTAACATCTCTTTTCAGAATGTTCACAGGTTTACTACCTAATCCTGGTTTGGTACCTAACCTGTCTACATTTGAACTAGAGACTTTTGGTGTCTCATTGTTATTCACGAGCCTAATCGATGTTTCCAACTTCTTGTTAGGACAACAAGAAGCCACATGTCCCTTTTGGTGACATTTGAAACAGGATTTATGCTTTCGTGACTTAACCCCTTTTGCCTTTTCGTGTTCAGTCTGAGTTTCAGACACTAAAGGTACATCTTGTTCCTTAATAACCTTATCATTTATGTCAGTATCAACCATCATTCCACTCGAGACAAAACGTACTTTAGGTAATGGTGTGTTCGTACTGACATCGGATGATGAATCCTTATGAACAACCTTCTGTGTCTCAGACACATCAGAAATTTCAAAAAAACTCAAAAATTTCAGTTCACAGGAACTCAGTTCGCAGTCTCGGTTCGGTTCGCAATCTCGGTTCGGTTCGCAAGAGATCTCGGTTCGCAAAACTCAACTCAGTTCGCAAATCTCAGTTCGGTTCGCAAACTCGGTTCGGTTCGCAAGAGATCTCGGTTCGCAAAACTCAACTCAGTTCGCAAATCTTAGTTCGCAATTCTCAGTTCGGTTCGCAAACTCGGTTCGGTTCGCAAGAACTCAGTTCGGTTTGCAGCTTTCACTTCGCAGGAACGGCTGAAACCCTAAACTCAGTTCGCGAAACGGCTGAAAAACCCAAAAACGAAAAGTCAGTTATTTTTACGATTAAAACTTGTGGTTTTCGATCGTAAACCAAACTAAAAACGTCCAGAGAATGATTTTGGTCGTAAATAAAGACGTAATGCAATAAAAACAACCCGAAATCACACGTTATTATCCTAAATAACCTCGAACCAAAGCGTATCTAGCCTCAAGCTCTGATACCAATTGTAAGTCCGGTTGTGTTGCGGATCGATAACGAGGTTATCTAAGGTATTAAGGTGCGGAATCCCTCAATACTAGTTATAGGATCTATAACGAATTCTTTCGCAATATATTAGCGAATCAATTGTCTAATTGCTTCGTATCGATTATAACGAATGTTAACGATCAATACCTAGCCTTTAGAATACTTAGAAGTTCTCTGGAATCGCAGGGCAGCCGGTTGTCGAAATGGGCAAAAGTCCTTTAGGTTTAAAACCTAATTTACACTTATACTCGTCTCGGTTCGCAGGTTACTGGGCTCTGCGAACTGACTCAGTTCGCAGCCCATATTGGCCCAGCGAACTGACTCGGTTCGCAGGCCATTTTTGTCCTGCGAACTGACTCGGTTCGCGGTCAACCTTGGTCAACATTTTTCAACATTTTGATATTTAACTCTAAAATGTTTACCAAGCAATATATTTCATTTACAATTCAAAACCAATGTACCAACTTGATTACAATTACCAAAAGTCTATTACAAGCTAGATCTGTTGTCACAAAACATGTCTCAACAGAAGTTTTGCAACATTTGTAGTTTTCATAATCTGCCTTATACTATTTATTTATATTAGTTTGTTTAAAACTTAAAAAAATAACACTACTTTATTGGCCTATCTACAAGTAAACTATTCTTTAAACGATTATACATCACACGGGCTCCAAGCCTTGTCAAATATATATGTCGGTTACAATTTAATGGTAAGAATTATATTAGTTTATTTGATTTTAGAAATCAACCCGCTTGACATTTTAACCTATTTTATCATAAAGTTGACCCTCAAAATGTTTTAAAAAATGTGGAGGATTCGAGAGGAAGACCTCATTTAAGGAGAATGAGGAGAAGACATTTTTTTTTTTTTGATGAGAAGACATTTTTTATTGCATTTTTTGGCATTTTTTGACATTTTTTTTTTTGTGATTTACGATAAGTCGGTAACTACTGCATTTTAACAACATTGCGTTTTAATGACACTGCATTTTATACTTATAAATTTTACTGCTTTACTGCAATTTAACATCAATGCATTTTAATATTTACAATTTTGTACTAAAATGCAGTAAAAAATATTTTCTCCTAATTTCTCTCAAATGAGCCTTCTTTTCGTAACCTTACCCTAAAATAATTAGTAACAAAGATATATGCAATATTAGGATGTCACTTAATATTAAAATGTTATCCACTAGTGACAACAAATAGTTTGCCAAACAACAAATATTAACACTAAAAAATAATTTCTCACGGATATGCTAGTCTTAATAATAACTTTGAAGGAACCAAAGATTTGAAGGCCTTCTACTATCGCACCACTTGCAAATCATCAACAATGGCCCTGCTGGCCAGACTCATCATCATATACATGACCCGAAACCATAAGGATCATATCCAAATTCTCCTGCCATAACAGTCGGAGGTTCCTGCTCCGGCATTGCAAACTGCTCCTGCATTGCAAAAATAATCCAGTAAACAACATACTAAAAAAATCTGAGGCAAGTTTAACTCTGACGGAGTTTGACTCATCTTCAAGGGCAAAATGAAGATTGAGTTGACTCGATATTATTCAATGTGAAGAAGGAAAAAAAATACCTTTTTCAACATAATAAGATCATCTAACGAACCATAACCATTGCTTGAAGCAAAACCACCTTGTATGTTCGTGTGGTCCACTAGATAATCTTCACTTGACCGCGTATTGGGCCTCTCAGTCTGAACAATACGATGTGATCTAGAGTGGCTCATAGGACCACTCAAACCACCACCACCATTTGCTGGAGTTGTAGAAGCTAGTGTGCTAAAAGCATTCTGCGATAATTGGTTATAATCTTGTTTACTGTAAGTGCGACTATTTGAATTATGGATTGGTAAAGATTGGTTAACATTCCTAACAATGTCACCAACCAAACCACCGCTACTATGAGCTTCAAGAGGTGCAGCGGCTGTAGTGGTGATGCTAGAACCAAAACCGCCAGTGACAGAAGCAGAATAGCTGTAACTTTCATCAATTGGTAGTTGAGTTGAAGAAAAACTCGATGATTGATTAACATTCTGGTCAAGAAAGCTAGAATTACTTGAAACAAAATTAAAAGATTCTGAGCCTGTAGAAGATAGCTTCAAAGCCGATTGAGTCCCAAGAACCGCAATAGGATCTGTGAAGGTACTAGAACCTGTAAAAGATTCAAGATTTATTTAATTTATATTAAACATGCATCACAAAATTGAGATCTTGCCAATTGATTACCTGTAAACATCCTAGATTCATCAATGGAGCTGAAATCAGCCAACTTGGTACCTATAAAGATTCAAGAATCATCAATGCAAATATTCAAGATTCAATCTTTTATAATTGGAATCGAAATACAATAGTTGGGTACCTGTAAAGGTTCGAGATTCTTCAACGGAACCATAATCTGTGAGTTGGGTGTTCGGTTTATTGCCATATTGTTGATGATCAAGATCAAAAGACGGTGAAATCCCCTGAAAAAGATTTATGTTTTGGTGATTTGGTGGCATTGGGGCAACAATGGGTAGTAGCTTGTTTTGGGTGTGGTTTGGTTGGACCAACGTTGGAGCTGTGAGGCTGTGAAGGGTCACACCAGTTGCACTGTTGAGCCTACCAAGCATGCCAGATGGTGGTGCATAAGCACCATTTGGATACCTTCCCGAAGATGATAATGTTCGAAAATCTCCAAGTCCATCAAGAGGGCTCATTCGCATATATGCAGATGCATCTTTGCTGCCCCCAAATGCAACCACCATGTTAGGTTGATGACTGATCCTCTTCAGGTAAAGCCTATATTTCTGTAAAAAGATATAAAGTTGGCATAATATAATTAACTCCCGAACTCCCAAATGCAGGTTTCCATTTAATAATCTAAGACGGAAGTTTGCCTTTTAACTTCCGGAGTAACTAAAAGCATAAAAAACAGACTTTTCTCCATTTGATTGACAAAAACGGACCTTTATCCATCTACTACCCAAAAACTGTACCTTTTTTCCCTATAACTTACAAAATAAAACACACATTTTCTCTATTTTACCCCCAAAAGCCATAAATGGACTATCGTTTAACTGCCAAAAACCATACAATTTTTCCATATAATTACAAAAAAAAACGTACATTTTCTCTACTTTCCAAAAGCCAAAGAAAGCAACTTTATTTCACCTAATCACTTGGGATGAATCTTGATCACCATAAACCAAATTTTCACCGTTTAACAGTCAAAAACATTCATTTCACCATTTAACAGTAGAAAAACATGTTTTTTTTTTCTAAATTGAATCCCCAAAGAGATACATTTTGTCAAAAAAATATATGCATACCTGGAGATGGCTTGCTACATTTTCCCTAGTAAGTCCATCCACATTCATCAAATCAAGAATCCTTTTAGGCACAGCTTCTGCATTTATTTATAATATAAAACAATAGTTAGTGAGTTCTACATATGCACAGAATGTCAAATTTCTAAGAAGTACTCACTCTCAATGCCTAGTTGATTGACAGCAGCAACAAATTTCCTATGAAGATCAATAGACCAAACAACACGTGGCTTCTTCTGTGTTGAAGATGGATCATCACTATCTTCATCCTCATCTTCATCTTTCCTTTTTCTATTCATCTTCACATTCTGATCTTCACCTTCATTTCCCTGATCTGATTTCTCGTTGTTGTTTGACTTTGACTGTGACTGTGGCTTTGTCTCAACTTTTCGCCGGATAACATGCTGCCATACGTTACGTAGCTCCTCAAGACGAACTGGCTTCACAAGATAATCACAAGCTCCATGAGTGATTCCCTTCATTACAAGTTTCGGGTCACTGTTTCCAGATAACACTGTAACAATTTCAAGTACATTTATTAATTTTTCAAAAACAATATTCAGTTGACCTCAAAAGTCAAAATTGAAGTACAAATAGTGCATTCTGGCTTACTGATGACTGGTAAGTCCATTTCAAGCCCAATGAGTTCAAGTAGCTTGAAACCATCCATGTCTGGCATATAAACATCACTGATGATCAAATCAAATCTGTTTCTGTTTTCCCTTAACATCTTTAGTGCTGTAATTGCTTGATTTGTGGTTGTAACTGTAACAAAAAACATTCACTATCAAAACTTAAGCAAGATGTTTACACCCTTTTCAGTTTCATAATCTTAAAGTCAAATGATTGAAACGCTAGAGAAAAAAACTAGTCAAAACATAATTGGCTAAATTAGAAAATAACAATCCAAAGCTCGTAATTGAGTCAAAATCCAGTCTTGGAAGGTGTTTGCCAAACAACAAATCTTCACAGAATTGCTTTTAATTAAAAAACCTAATCTTAATTATGCCGAAATAGAATTAACCAAGAACAATTGTTGAAATAACAAAGGTAACTGCTTAACATGAAGCAATATACACAAAATTGAAATAACGAAAAACAAAAAACTAACCTTGATACTGGCACTTTTTCAGAAGGCCTTCCAATACTTTCAAACAAGTTGGATCATCATCAACAGCAAGAACTCTCATCCCAATTGGAAACCTGTCAATTTCATTATTACTAATCACACTTCCTCTAATTTCCTCAACTGTCATCTTTATTTGTATTTTTTTATTGAAAAATATAATTTCAAAAGGACCCCAGATGATAAAACAGAACAAACAAGAAACAAGAATCAAGAAAGACAGAAAAGATTCGTAAAGTTTGGATTTTTAACTATTTTGAAGACAAACAAAAACAAACCCAGAACCAGAAAGAAATGAAAGATTTTAGAGAGAGAGAAAGTGGATCTTAGAAAGAGAAAGAAAGATGGGGACTTGGAATAGAGAGAGCTCTGAAACACAAATGGACAATCATGGAAACTTTGCCAGAACAAATAGAATGGCTTTCAATTATAATAATACAAGGAATCAATCTACTTTACTATTTCACTCATCATAAACCCACCCTTTTTCTCTCAAGGGTTTTTGTCTTACTGATTTCTTTTTATTTCTCATCCTTTTTATCAACAATTTTATATTTGGCAATAACATATTACCATATATATCTAACTGTATTTATAGTAGTACCATACTACCATACTAGATTATAGCCTTATGTTAATGTTAATGCCAATTTTGATTTGTACCTCTTGTACATTATAATTGTGGTGTAACATTTTTCAAAATGTTTAAAACAGTTACTTAAAAAGATTCATATGTACCTGTATAAATTACAATTTTTCGGACATCCAACTTTTTTCCCACAAATTTTTTTTACTTTCTTGCTCCCATGTGAAAGGTAGAGCAGTATTCATGAAAAAAATAGACTTAAACAATTGTAATTAGTCAATTTCGGCCTTCAAACAAGATTTTTGTGGCCCCATTATTTGTTTTAATGATATGTAAATGGCAATAACAACATTGTTTGGAAAGATGTTTAAGGTTGGTAATAACTACGGAGTGATGTCTTCTTCTTATGGGATTGACACGATATGCCCCTACAATTGATTGAAAAGAGCAATATAAAAGAAACATGTTTGGGGTAATGGGGTGATTTTACAGGTGGCAAATAATTTAAACAGAATCATTAACCATGTGATAATGGTTTTTATTGGGTTTTAAATGCCAATGATATTAGAATCTTCTTCAAATGTAAAGCTAATGAAAACCATTTGAAGCCTTCCAAATAGTAATTTTCCACAATTAACTTCTGAGAACGTCAAAAGTTTAAATTTAATGACAGAGATAACTTATAATTTGAAATTTGAATCAACAATTAAGCTCGATCTATAGAGGATGTGAAAAAATAAAAGATTTAGACAAACTTATGTTTAAAATTTTATATCTTCACCAACTTATATTAAAAGAGAGATCGTCAAATAATTTCGTTTTATCAACGCCTTGATTTCTTAAAACTACAAAAGTAAATTCATATTTAACATCATCTTGCCTAATACAATCTATTCTCACATACATTATATTATATTATATTATATATATATATATATATATATATATATATATATATATATATATATAGTTATATATAGTGTACACGGTACATTATGTATATTATGCCTCCAACAAAATGTGAAATCAAATATCGTTGCTCGTCTACCTTTCTCTTGGTTTTCTTCACAAGCTTTTAGTCGACATCGATTGTTCTGGTCTTTCGATGCACTCTTGGAAAGTAAAGAATAATTGGTGCTCCAGTTGGTGTTTAGAGCTTTTAAAATTTCGAGTTTTGTTTCTGGGAAATTATTTTTGTTCTAGATATTAGATCCTTAGTTTCAGTTATAGTTGTTAGGTCCAGAGGGATGTTGTATTTGTTAATCTCTATCAACTTATGTTGATGGAGCACTTCTCAGATCAGGTGAGATGCCGAGGCCTCTCCAGTGGAGTTGGGCCCATGTTGTTTTTCATAGAAAATAATAATACTTGTAATGATAAAAAATTCTTGTGCTTTTGTTAAATTTATTAGGTGATTAGGTTGATCCAAACCTAATTATAGATTTATAGTTCATTAGGTCTATAGTTTATGTAAAATAATGAAAGGGTAATAGTTGTCGTTATATCTGTTAGATTGCATGTCTATTTATAATAGAACGTAGCTTAGAGAACAAATAACATAAACCTTAAATCTAATGGACCCTAAACTCACAATCAGGTTTGGACCAACATAATCATCTTATACTCCCCCACAGTTTGAACGGGAGGCTTCTGAACACACACACATGAATGAATGTTGATAGCTTGGATAATCCACCTCTTTGAAGGTTGAAAGTCATTTTTTAAATATTTTTCTTTCTTCTTTGTTATTTGTTTGCACGGGTATAGACTTATATTCGGCGATAGAGTTGCATATTGGTTGACCGTTTCCTTCTTTTTGACCTTTTTCTTTGTTTTTACGTCATAGTTTGCTTTGCCTTTAGGATGAAGCGGCGATTCGGTAGGCAACTTTTGTCGACGACGACAATTATCTCCCATGACGAATGAAAGAGTTTTAAACATGAAAAAAATATTTGATTAATGGCTACTCGACATATTTTGTGTGTAGTATGACGACTAGGTTTTGTGTAATAGGGTTTATAAGTTGTATAGAAGAAAAAAAATAATTAAAAGAAAATATTAAAGCGGAAGCAAATAAAAATGAATCTCTGGCGAGTAGCCGATGATCGGAAGATAATAATTTTTTGACGGTTTATATCTAAAACTTTGTACCATGTAAAATAATGAAACAGTAATAATATTGATTACATAGGTTGGATTGCATGTATATTTATAATAGTACATAGCTTAAGGAACAAGGTGTGACAACCGGCAAATTAGACCGTCATTAGTGCCTAAGTTAGGTCATCATTACTTGTAATTAGGGTGAAATATGACTAAGTACAGTAACATTGTTTTGTATATTGTATTATACACACGTACGTAATTAATTTTAATTATGCGATTTCAATCGGATGGAATCCGACTCAATAAATACGGACGTTGGTGAAAACTTTCATAAATAACATAAATCTATTTTTAATTAAATAGTAGTTATTTACATTATATTATTATTGTACGATAATATACGAACACATTACGTTTTGCATAAAACGTACCATACGCGACGAAAACGCGCGAATCGAACCCGACACCGAAAGAAACTCGTCAAATATCTTGAAAAGGTTCAATAAAGTATTTAAAAATATTTAGTTACTTTAAAATAACAATTACGTATTCAAAATTTAAAACACGAAAACTAAACGTTAATGATTAAAATCTAACACGCGCGATTAACGTTTAACCGACCAAGGGACGCAACACAAGTTTGGGTAACAAACATACAAGCCCAAGGCTTATTTGGGTCGGCCCAACTTCGGCCCAGCTCAGGCCCAGACCAGCCCAAGAGCCCATGACCACACAATAACTAAATTACATCTTTCTTTCTTTCATATACTCTCAATTAACCACACTTCACTTTTCTCCACTCTTCCTCCCTTATTCTCTCTACAAATCAGCCCCAAATCCACCACCACCACCATCCTCAACCCCTTCCACGGACTCTAGCCACCACCAACACCATTTACATCACCACGAAGAAGAAGAACGAGCAAAGGGAAAAGAAACAAGCCGCAGCAGTCCACTCTTCCTCATTTCGGCTCTAGATCACGTTTTCCTTGTGAGAATCTCTTCAAATCTCGTTTATTTTCCTTGGATAATGTTAATATTCATGTTAGATGTTCGTTTTTGCTAATTATGTCCAAGATCTAAACCGAAAACCATTGAACAATAAGAAAAACCGTCGGATAATAACTTTAACTACTGGACAAAAATTTAACCCGACTTTGATCCATAATATCTAACTCATTTCTTAACCAAATCGAGCGATTCTTGAGTCTAAAATCAAGTTCAAGGAGTCTACTTTCGAACCTGTAACGCCCCTCTCTTAGTATATTATAAAATACCCTTTAATTCGGAAGCGTAGGTCAAAATATATTATATTAACAATATTTACAAAAAGGTAAATACATATAATGTTCAAAACATCGTACAAAGACGGGGGTTACAAAATTCAACTTTCATTATTTATCAAAATATATCAGAGTTGCCAGCCGATCAAACATTCCTTGAACAAAACCTGCCTGCCCGCCCATTCAATCATGACCTGCAGGGATTAAGTGGGGAATTAGCACGAAGCTAAGTGAATGAACATGAAACTAACAGTTCAACTTAGCTTAACAACCTGTTTACATCAATTAATCGTAAACACAAATCATCAATATCAAAGAGGATCGGTGGTTTTTGAGGAACCCTACTGCCGCGGTGGCCCTCAAGAAACGCTTATCACAATCTGTAGTGGCCACTACAGAATATACCGATAACTTGATATTACCACTACACAATATGGGTTTAATACAACACATGTACGACACCCCATATCTGTAATCTTGTAAATCATCAAGTCCAACAATCTGTTGACCTCTTTACTAGCAATCAATGCCCAGAGGCCACATTGCACGTAGATTCATAATCAGCATATCAGCATATCAGACTAAACAGTCTATCAATTATATCTACGTTTACTTGTTGCAACCAAATCGTTACAACTGAATCAAACATGTGAGTTCCAAATCCACTCACCTGCCAGTCTCAGCCCAACAACTCAGAAGTCTAATGTTACTGAGTCTTCTGCTGATCTGAGAATACAACAAATAATGAGTTAGTAGCTCATTCCATAATCATATAACATATTTAAACAAGTAGGTAAATTCCTGAAGTCTAAGAAAACAAACGTTCAATCCGAAGCGAAACCAGAAAGTCCCGAAACGATGCTTAAAACTGGAAAATGCCATTTTCGACCCCAAGATGACCCCGAAAGGCCTAAAACTTCCTAGGCTCATAGAATAGAGCCTTGATTATTGGGTCGTTTTCGAGTGACCATGCGAATTTCAACCCAATCCGGGTTAGTGAAATTGTCACTCAGTCGCGACCCTGAAAACACTTCGCAGGATCTCGGTTCGCTTCGCAATAAGTCTCAGTTCGCAAGAACTCAGTTCGCAGCCTAACTCGGTTCGCAGGAACTCAGTTCGCTTCGCAGGGTTCAGTTCGCAACGCAACTCGGTTCGCAGAACAACTCAGTTCGCAGGTCAACTCAGTTCGCTTCGCAGTCAAGCATTGCGAACTGAGTTCATCTTCTGCAAGCTACGAACCGAGCCTGCTGTTACCCAAAAACCCGAACTTTTCTCTTCCAAACTCACAAATTCGACTACCTATCATTCTAACAAGCTTTCTAACACTTCATATGTATCAAATAACATCAAATAACGTCTTTCAAACTTCTTTTTCACAACCAATTCGCAAATTGATTAATTTTCATAAAAACAAGTTTATAAACACAAATTACTCACAGGAACAAGAAATGATATTCGTTTCAACAAGCTGATGCTACTACCGGAGATTATAATTCTTCACAGCAAGTTTCCTTTGGTTTTGGTTTCTCAATTTGGTTTGTTTCAGTTCGCAGAGTATGGAAACTTTGAGAATATACGTGTATGTATATGTAGAAGATTTGAGAATGTACATGAATATATATATATATATATATATATATATATATATATATATATATATATATATATAATCTAACCCAATACCATTATAATTTTAGTTCCCTTCTTAACCTATTGTCTGAAACCTAAAACCATTTTGCGAAAACTAAATATTTTATTTTACCGTCAACTAGTTCGGTTTAAATCAATGAATTATGTATTAGTCCCAATAATTCATTTATTCATTTTACTAATATTATCAGACATAATAATAGTAAAATATTTCTTAACACATTAAATAATAATTTAAAGTTTTAGGGAAATTACCGGAATATCACTAGGCCCTTAAAGTGGGTGTTACAGAACCCAAGTAGTTTGGTATTTTTCTGAGGTCGTTTGGTATGGGAAAACGATTTTACAAAAGAAAGTGTCCGGACAGTACTTTTGGACTGAAAAGTTAGTCAACTTTGTAAAAGCATATCTTGAGATCTACAAGTCCAAATCGACTGAAACTACTTGGAAAAGTTCACATTTTCTGTTACCTTTAAAAGTACTACTAGCTCGTTTTCTGAAGTTTTGTAAATCTTGAGATATGGACTAAACACTGAACAAAGGTCTGGAAACCGACCTGCTGGACACTTGATTGGTTTTTAAACGAATTCATGACTTACACTCGACCAAAAATTATGGAAAAATTATTGTAGGTAGTTAAGACATAGGAGAATCACTGTGATTTTTCTTGGATTTTATTTCGAAGCTTTAGCTAGTCGAAACGAGCCCCGAAAACGACTCAAAAACTGAGGAAATAAACCCATGGACTGTTTTTGCATAAACTTTGAAATGACGCTTTCGGGCTAACCACAAAACGTAACGATAATTTTCCTAAGCTCTAAAAATATATTTAAGACTTCCCTAAAAGTTTCGGGTCAAACCGAGCACGTTTGACCAAGTTCACGAAAACGAAAATCTTGAACAGCCGCTAGTGTCGCAAATTGACCTTTGTGTCGCTAGAACTAGCGACACAATGCCTTGCTTCGCCAAATTGCCTTTTGTGTCGCAAATTACTTTCTATGTCGCCAAAACTAGAGACACAATGCCTTGTGTCGCACACTTATTCAAATTCACGACCTGTGACACCAATACTTATGTCGCACAATTAACTGAAATATACACTCTGCGACACCACATCTGTGTCGCAACACCATACAGCGACACAACCCTTGTGTCGCAAAACACAGCCTGATTAAAAACATGTTTTCATAAAATATCGTTTTTGCGAAACAACAACTAGACTATATACTACATTATTCGTACGCGCAATACATATACCCTTATAAGGGTACACTGAAAACAAAACATAATAATAATATCTTCGAGAGTTATTATTACAAAACGTCACCAACGGGCCGTACATGTTTTCTAAAACACAAACGATAAACAAACGTCTGGACATAACTAGTTGAATGGACAACTAGCATGAATGATCTTTTGAGATATTCACTCACTCATAACCTTATGCGTTTAGGGCGCTAGAAGGTTACATTTGGGAAACATTTAATTGCTATTTGCAAACGCTTACTTCAAGACTCAGGTGAGTCTCATAGCCCCTCTTTTACTGTTTTTAACTATTGGGGTGAGAATACATACACAGTTTTTCATGAACACGAGTACAGAAACACACATATACAGATTGCATGAGTTTCACTTTCGTAATCCACACAAAAGTCCTCTACACATCATAGTTTCGTTAGTATGGATCTTAGCACGAGTATTAATGAATAGATCTATTTGGGATTGACCATCCCCGTCCGGTTTAGAGCGCTAACTGGTCAAACGGACGCATTATTATTTGTTCATACTGATGTTCTGGATTAGGCATCTGCAGGAGGCAAACTCATATCGGTTAAGCTTCGGACTATGAGCTCATGGCAGTAGTATACATCATTTTGTATGCGTGCAACACTTATGAAATCTCGTGGTTCACATTTATACTTTGATATTGTCGCACCCCCAAATTTGATGTGCAGCGGAAGTCGGGTCGAGGCGCGACTTATCATGGATCATTACACAAGTTATAACAAACGACCTCTGAATGAGACGTTTAGAAATACATTTCATAAAATATGTTGTTCACAAAAATACATGTTTGTTCTATTTGCGAGTTCGCATAAAAGACTAGAGATCTTAGTACATAACTACCAATACAAAAAAAGTAATGCAGGAAAATCTCTCTGTTTGTTTGTAAAGCATGCGACTCGAGCTAGAGTTCCCTATAGGCCATCCTACTGTGTCTGCGAACCTGGGATTACATACTAAAACGGTCAACATAATGTTGGTGAGTTCATAGGTTTGAAACAGTTTATCAAAAGTTGGTAATAATCACAAGATTTAATCAGTGTTGCACGAATGCAAAATAAGTGTATACTTTTGCCAGGAGTCTCACAGTTCGACGCTTAACCTGGTTTGTGCCTCGGGCAGGTGCATAATCCAATACACCCGTAACAGTCAAATATTAATGCGTCTGTGGGTCGGCTAGAGCGACTAGCCCGGACGGGGATGTCAATCCCCGATAGATCTATCCAATAATACTCGCGCTTATACAATTAACGAACCATGATAAAGTGAGGATTTTTAGTGGATTAAAGGTCTCATGCAATCCGTATAAGAGTTGTTTCAGTTACTTGTGATTATAAAACAGTGTATGTAATCTCACCCCATAGTATAAAACAATAAAAGTGGGGCTATGAGACTCTTCTGAGTCTTGTAAGCAAATATAGCAATTAGTGGGTGTTCGTGTCCCAAATGCAACCTTCTAGCGCCCTAAACGCATAAGATTGTAGGTAAGTGGGGGGTTAATGTCCACTTATGTATGCAAGTGGAGGGTTAATGTTCACTTGTACTAGTTGTCCATTCAACTAGTTATGTCCAAAGTTTGTTTATCGTTTGTGTTTAGAAAACATGTACAACCCGTTGGTGACGTTTTGTAATAATAATTCTTAAAGACATTATTATTATGTTTGTTTCGTTGTATACTTATAACAATATATGTATTTGTTAGGTCTTGAAGGTCCCAAAACTTAGATACAGATTAAATAACAAGTATTTAATATATTAGTTTATATCTAAGTTATATCAAACAGGTTAATTAATCAAGGCGGAATACAAGATTAAGTAAAGCACATAATATATTATGAATTAAAGTTTTATTCACAATAAATGGTTTGTCTTACAAATAAGACAGAGTATTCAAACACACGGATTGTTTGAATACGATCCAAGCAGTATACTATGATACAATTATCACTACAAACTTAACAGTAAGTGTGGTAATGTTTTTAGCCTAAGCTTAAAGGTCTTGTATACTAATTTTCTTGGATTTACCTTTGTAGTGCTTTTGAGCTGCTATTTATAGAGTTGAGTATCAACTCTATATTATCCAGCTCTGTTAGTTGTCCAATGGATAACAGCTTCATCTTGGGCAACTTCGCACTCTTTCCTTTTTGCTTTTCTTGGAAATAGAAAAAGCAAAAGGTAAAAGGTTTCTTTGCTGTGAAGAAAACCTTTCTCCAATGTTTGACTTTACTCAAACATCTCTTCAGTTGTACCGTACCCTAGGAAAAGAAGAACTTCTTTTGTACGATTGTACTTTTGTTTTTCAATCTGTGCTCTTCAGTCTGTGCTCATCAGTCTGTGATCTTTAATCTGTGATCATCAGTCTGTGATCTTCAGTCTGTGAAGCCTTCTGTCTTCAATCTTCATTCTTCAGATGATGAATTCATAAGTCTTCAAATAGAGCACGACTTTTAGTCTGTGAAGCACAGACTCAGAAACACTTCTTCAGTCTGTGAAGCACAGACTCAGAAACACAGATTCAGGAAATCACTAAGTTTTTCCCGAATACAACTGAGTTAGATTTTGACTCCTCAGATTTATAACTTGGGTTTAATCATTGTTTTTCTCAACAATCTCCCTCTATCTGATGATGTCAAAATCTATTTACAAAAGATAATAGAGAAATAATAAATATTAAAGTGAAACATAACATCTGGATCAAGACTTATATATATAAAGTCAAAATCATAGTTAGTTCACAAAAATATTACAGTTATTACATGAGATTGTAAATAGCCTAAATTTAACAATCTTCAATCTTTTCTCTGAGCTCTGATCTCTTTGATCTTTTCCACTTTCCACTTCAACAATACTTCCATTTCCTTATCAGATTTTTCTTCAAATTCTTGATATTCCAGGAGAGGAGATCTGTGCCTCAGTTTGTGACATGACTGGGACATTGGCGATCTGTGCAGAGGAGTGTAAGGAAAGACTTACTGGAATGTGAACTAGTACAGGACTAGTGGTCAATATGGGTTCGGCCATTGTGAGTGGGGTAAAGAGGGGGGTGGTAGTGCTCAGGATTGGAACATCTTCTTCAATGCATACTACAGGGGTCGGTGTAGTAGCAGTAATGTGGGTATCCAAGCTGACTAATCTAGGTTCAGGTTGGGTCAGTTGGGTAGCCATTGGCACCACAGACTCTAGCAGAGCTGTAATGGAATGGTCTACAGCACTGGAAGGTGTTCTATCGACATCCAATTCCATGGATGATGATTCCATTTGTGCTATACTTTTGGGGGTTGAGTCTGGTGATTCCTCCAAAGTGAGTGGTGACTCATCTGGGTTGGTTTGTTTGTGACTCTCTTTTGTGGGTGAGGATGAGCTAGGATAAGAAGGTTTATCTATATCCATCTCCTCAGTTGAAGAAGAATTACTACCTGCATCTTCTGTTGAAGATGGAACAGACTCAACAATATTTGAGTCTAACTCCAAGTGCACAGACTGAGTTGAGTCTGGGTTAATGGAGTCTGTGTGCTCTGCTTCAGCCACACGATCTTCAACAGTCTGGGTCTCAGTACCCTCACTATCACTTTAATCTTCACCCTCCATAGATGCAGAAGCAACATATGGGTGATCAATCCATTGCTGCATAGCAGCAGTGATAGGTGCTCCAGTAAGTGGAACCGAATGGTTGAACACTTTATAGGTGAGCACAGGTACGGGTATATCTGCAATTTTATTATTAAAGGATATATATACAGACCCAGATAATCTGGATTGGATGCACAAGGAGAGTAGCCTTATAAAAGGTACATTAAAAATTCTATTAGACTCATTCACCAATTTCAAAATTTCTTGAAAATACAACTCTGCAAAGTTGATGTTTAAACCAGTGATGAATGAGCTTAACAGTTGAGTTTCAAACTCATCCCCTGTGCTACCAGATTTACCTCTTAGACTTCTAATGATGCCAGAAATTAAAAATTTCCATCTGGGGGTGAACCCTGACATCAAGATGGTGCCTTTTTCTTTGGTATATCCAACCAAAGTAAGAGAAGCCCTTGCTGCTTCTTTGGTTGAAATGGGTTCAAAATCATTTCCCAAAGGCAAGTCTAAGACATTCCTAATTAGCTCTCGATCAATGGTAACTGCCCGTTTACCATAATCAATAGTACCAGTAATTGCAGTATTGGTACTATTTGAAGAGCAAGTATACCACCATTCCATAAGAAAGTCATGATATATTTGAGGAATAGTGTTGAAAAATGCTCCCCTTAAAGGATGAACAGACATAAAGTTTGTTAATTCCTCAAATCCTTTGTTCTTTTTAGAATCAGGGATGGAAATGGTAGCAACTTGGTTATTTATGCAGAGTTTTACCAGTTTACCCTGTTTAAAGGGTTTAGCCGCGGCGATGTTTTGAGGTGCAGTGTAAACCCATTGATCAGCCATTTTGATGATAATTTCTTGAAATTGATTTTAAAAATGGTTGAGCGATTGAAAAGTTAGGGCTCACAAACTCTGTGTATTTTTGGTGTGCAAGTACAAGTGAAGAAAAAGGGAGAAATTAGAAATGGGTATTTAACGAAATTGAATTTCCGTTAAATGGGACCCACTTGGCGGTTTATACCTTTTTCTGTAACACTAAAGCTAAGGCACGAGCACTTTTGGTATTAAGCAGATAAATAAACAACTAGCGTCAAAACTTTTAATGATTATTACCATAAAAATGGTATTAGCATTAAATGGAAAGATATTGTTGTTTATTTATTTTTATTAATAAAATAAAAATAAAAATAAAAATAAAAAGAAAAAGAAATTAAAATAAAAAGAGCCCAGTCTGAGTGTATATTGTTAGTCTGTGCAGTGAGTCTGGATGACGTCACACAGACTGAACCATATAACAGACAGACTGAGAGAAAATAACAGAATTGTAAAATCTTTTTGGTATTTTCTTTAAGTTATTTACAAAATATCTCTTATTCTGTGCTTTTTAGTTGTATGTAACTGAAGATACAGACATACAGATTGAAAGGCAGGCACAGACTGAGAGTTGAATCACACAGATTCAAAAGCTTTACTAGGGGTTGAGCATACCTAATTGACTAAGCAGATACAAAAATCTATCTTTATTCAAAGGTTTAGTAAAGATATCTGCTAGTTGGTCATTTGTGGGCACATATTTGATAATCACTTTACCTTTCTCAGCACAATCTCTGATAAAGTGATGTCTGATCTCAATATGCTTTGTCCTGGAGTGAAATACAGGATTCTCAGTAATGGCAATGACACTTTGGTTATGACACATGATTGGAGTTCTTATAAACTCCAAATCATAGTCTGCTAGTTGATGTTGCATCCACAGCAATTGGGCACAGCAACTACCAGCAGCTACATATTCTGCTTCTGTAGTAGATGTAGCAACAGAGTTCTGTTTCTTGCTTGACCAACTGACTAGTTTTCCACCTAGTAGTTGACATTCACATGAAGTGCTTTTCCTGTTTAATTTGCAACCTGCATAATCTGCATCTCTATAAACAATTAGATCAAAATCAGAGTCTTTGGAATACCAAAGACCCAGGTTAGGAGTACCTTTTAGGTACCTAAAAATCCTTTTTACAGCTTTCAAGTCATTTGGAGTTGTATTTCTTGAGTTATGGACTCGAGAATTTGAGTCAAAAACCTGTCACCCGTAACAGTTTGCCGACACATTTTTGTAAAATCATTTTCGGGTATCAAACGGTGTCGAAAAATTATGAAATCAGTTGGAGGTGAAAGCTAACTCTTAAAACTTAATTTTTGTCTTTTGATTCGTCCATTTTGGTTAAGTTTTGAGCACGAAACTTTCCCTTGAAGTCGGGCCAAGTTTATGCCCAGAAACTGTTAGTGTTTTTATGTTTTCAAAAATGATTTTCGACTTTGTTTTTGGACATAATCTTATTATATGGACTTTATAACATGTTTATATGTGTTTTTCAAGTAATATAAAAGAGGGATAGAATTTCTTACAAAGAAGTTGATGAAAGCACGAAGAATGAAGGTCGAAAGCTCGTTTTCTTGCTTTTTCTTGCAAACCGAAAGAGATGATGCTAAGGTGGTTTATGGTGATGCTTTTGGTGATTTGGGAGGGCTTGGGGGCTGGAAAAATCGCAGAGATCAAAAGGGGAGAAAGAGGGAGTTTTGAGAGAAAATGTTAGAGTGTGAAAGTGAGTTTGTGTTTGAGTGTGGAAAAGAGAGTATGGGAGGGGTGTTATGGCATGGTGGGGATGTTGGGTGTGGGGGCCAGCCGGGGGGGCCCACTTGGGGTGTGGGTGTGTCAATTTTTTTTTCTCCAAGTTTACGTTACGCGTGGTGCCCGTTTACCCGTTCGTTTCGTCGTTCGTTTAAACGTTAAACGTTTATTTTTCGAGTTTTTCGTTAACGAATTATTCGCATAGATTTTGATTGGAGTTTTATTTAAAATATTTCATTTTATGCTATTGAAATATACTTCGGGCTTCGTTCGGTTGACGAGCGCGACTCGCGCGTTTTTGTCGCGTACGGTACGTTTTATACTAAACGTAAAACATAAAAGGTATTATCGAAAATAATATAAGTTAAGTAACGATTATTTATTATAATTACGTTATTTAATAAAAATGTTTTTCACCAACGTCTGTATTATTGTGTCGGATTCCATCCGATCGAATTTGCGTAAATTAAAATTAATTACGTACAAGGGTATATATATAACAATATTCATAATGTTACTGTACTTAGTCCTATTTCACACTAAATACAAGTAATAATGACCTATCTTAGGTACAAATGGTGGCCTAATTTACCGGGTGTCACATTCTCCTCTGTTAGAAGAATTTCGTCCCGAAATTAGTTTGTTGCCGTGGTTTGTGTGGGACCAGTGAAGAGATGTGAGTATTTTTGTCGCATTTGGTCTTCCCGTTCCCAAGTGAATTCAGGTCCATTCCACCGGACTTTGACGATGGAAATACGACTCTGTTTCAAGCGTTTGACCTCACGGTCCATAATTTCCACAGGTTCTTCGACGAAATGAAGTTTGTCATCGATTTCGATTTCGTCGAGAGGGATGATAAGTGTCTCATCAGACAGGCATTTCTTACAGTTAGAAATGTGAAAAGTGTTGTGCACGCTACTGAGTTCTTGGGGTAGCTGTAGTCGATACGCCACCGGATCAATTCTTTCCAGAATTTCAAAAGGTTCGATGTACCTAGGGTTTAGCTTTCCGCGTTTACCAAAACGAATGACGCCTTTCGAAGGCGACACTTTCAAAAGTACCTTGTCCCCGACTTGAAATTCGAGGTGTTTGTGTCTCACGTCAGCATAACTTTTCTGATGATCACGTGCGACTTTTAGCCGGTTTTGGAAACCTACGATTTTCTCAGTGGTTTTATGTATGATTTCGGGACCGGTGAGTTGGCTATCTCCCACCTCGGTCCAACAGATAGGTGAGCGGCATTTTCGCCCATAGAGTGCCTCAAAAGGTACAGCCTTTATGCTGGTGTGATAACTGTTGTTGTACGAAAATTCGCACAAGGGTAGGTGATTTTCCCAATTCTTACCGAAGTCAACTAAGCAAGCTCGTAGCATATATTCTAGTGTTTGAATGGTTCGTTCGCTTTGACCATCGGTTTGCGGGTGATAGGCAGTGCTCATATCTAGGCGAGTACCCAAGGCTTTTTGTAACGATTGCCAAAAGTGAGAGGTGAAACGACTATCTCTATCCGAGATGATCAAGATGGGTACGCCGTGTCGAGCAACAATCTCCTTTATGTAGATGCGAGTCAAACGCTCCATCTTGTCGGTTTCCTTGATTGCTAGGAAATGAGCAGATTTGGTGAGACGATCGACGATCACCCAAATGGTATTGCAACCACTCTGTGTTTTCGGTAACTTGGTAATGAAATCCATAGTTATCTGCTCCCATTTCCATTGGGGTATTTCGGGTTTTTGTAACAATCCGGAGGGTTTCTGGTATTCGGCCTTAACTTTTGAGCAGGTAAGGCATTTGTTAACATAAGTAGCTATGTCAGCTTTAATGTTGGGCCACCAATACGACTCTTTGATGTCGTGATACATCTTGTCGGCTCCAGGATGTATTGAGTATCGAGATTTGTGAGCTTCATCTATCACCAAATCTCTTAGATTTCCGAAATTTGGTAACCATATTCTGTTAGAGAAGTATCGAGCTCCATCGGGTTTGTTTTCGAATTGCTTGTCCATGCCTCGTAGGGCTTCAATTTTCAATTCCCTTCCTTGAGTGCCTCGAGTTGTGCGGCATGGATTTGAGTGGGGAGGTTGTTATGTATAGTCATACCGAGGGCTCGGACTCGTAGTGGTTTCACTCGTTCCTTTCGACTTAAAGCATCAGCTACAACGTTAGCCTTACCGGGGTGGTAGCGAATTTCGCAATCGTAGTCGGTAAGTAGTTCGACCTATCGGCGTTGCCTCATGTTTAGATCTTTTTGATCGAAGATATGTTAGAGACTTTTGTGATCGGTGAAAATTGTGCACTTGGTACCATATAAGTAGTTTCTCCAGATTTTGAGTGCGAATACTACGGCTCCTAACTCTAAGTCGTGAGTCGTATAGTTCTTTTCGTGGATTTTGAGTTGTCGGGAGGGGTAAGCAATAACTTTTTCTCTTTGCATCAAGACGCAACCAAGTCCTTGGTGTGAGGCGTCACAGTAGACCACGAAGTCATCGTTGCCTTCGGGTAATGACAGCATTGGTGCGCTGCAAAGTTTTTGTTTAATTAGCTGGAATGCTGACTCTTGTTTGTCAGTCCAATCGAACTTCTTTTCTTTTTGAGTCAGGGTGGTTAAAGGTTGAGCTATTTTTGAAAAATCCTCAATGAATCGCCGATAATATCCAGCGAGTCCTAAGAATTGACGTACTTCGGTTGGGGTTGTAGATGCTTGCCAGCACTTGATAGCCTCAATCTTGGATGGATCGACATGTATCCCTCTATTGTCGATGACGTGTCCAAGAAATTGTATAGTTCGAATCCAGAATTCGCACTTAGAGAATTTAGCGTATAACTCTTCGCGCTTGAGTAACTCTAGAATGACTTTCAGTTGTTGGCCGTGTTCTTGTTCGTTGCGAGAGTAAATCAGGATGTCATCGATGAACACAATGACGAATTTGTCGAGATATGGTTTGCACACCCGATTCATAAGGTCCATGAATACAGCCGGTGCATTGGTTAAGCCAAATGGCATGACTTGAAATTCGTAATGACCGTATCGAGTTCGGAATGCGGTTTTCGGGATATCGTCACTTTGAACACGCAATTGGTGGTAACCTGACTGTAGGTCGATTTTTGAGTATACGCTCGATCCCTGAAGCTGGTCAAACAAGTCATCGATTCGAGGAAGTGGGTATCGATTCTTTATAGTTAGTTTGTTCAGTTCACGGTAATCGATACACATTCGGAAAGATCCATCCTTCTTTTTAACGAAGAGGACCGGAGCTCTCCAAGGCGAGGGACTTGGTCGAATGAATCCTTTATCCAGGAGTTCCTGTAATTGAGTAAACAACTCCTGAAGTTCGGAAGGGGCTAATCGGTACGGAGCTCGTGCCACGGGTGTTGCACCAGGCACTAGGTCAATTTGAAATTCGACTTGCCGAGGCGGAGGAAGGCCTGACAAGTCTTCAGGAAAGACTTCGGGAAAATCCCGCACGATAGGCACCTCTTCAAGTCGCTTCTCCTCCGACTTCTTCTCGGTTACGTGTGCCAGAAGTGCCAGAAGTGCCGAATATCCTTTTCGTAGATATTTTCTAGTTTTCATGCACGATACGATGTTCACTCTCGATCCCCCGGTCTCCATTTGTATGATTAAGGTTCCACCAGTGACGAGAGGAATGCGAACAAGTATCTCGTAGCAAACGATTTCGGCGCGGTTTTTGGATAACCAATCCATACCTACGATGATGTCAAAGCTTCCGATCTCGATGGGAATTAAGTCTATGGAAAAGAGTTCGTTTGCAAGATTTAAAGTACAATTTTGAATTACACTGTCAGTTTCAATCAGTTTACCGTTTGCTAATTCCACGATATACTTAGCATCTAAGGTCGTGGGAGTGATATTGAGTAGTGAACTAAACTCATCGGATATGAAACTCTTATCAGCACCAGTATCAAATAAGACAGATGCAATTAAGTTGTTGAGGAGAAACGTACCCGTAACCACATCAGGGTCTTGTCGGGCTTCTCCTGAGTTTATCACAAAAGCTCTGCCGCCAGCGTTATTGTACCTGTTGTTGTTGTTGTTGTTGTTGGTTTTCAGCTTCGGACAGTCATTTCTGAAGTGTCCGGGGTTACCACATTCATAACAGGTTCGGGGTGTATCGGGTTTGGTGTCGGTGTTGGGAACTCTGCAGTCCTTGTTTGGTTTCGAAAAACTTTCCGCCGGGGCCTAACATCAATTTCGGATAGTATTTATGGTTCTACCTTTTTCTTAGCAACTGGCTTTTTAGTAGCTACCGTTTCACTGGCTCTAGTATTCACCGCCTTTCAAGGAATGTGTGGCCTTGCCGTTTGCATTTAGTGCAAGTGTTACCACAAGGACCCTCATGGTGTAAAGTACACTTGGAGCAATAGGGTCTGTTTCCTTGGTACTTTTTCTTGTCATCGGTTCCTGTTGTATAGGCCCTAACGGTCTCCGGCCTTCTGTTCTATTGTTGGTTGTTGTTGTTGGGGTTTCCTTCCCATTTTCTTTTGTTATCCCCAGACCGGTTCCCCGTGTGCGTAGCAGGTGTCCCACGTCGGACCACCTGAGCCATTAGACTGTGTGCCATACAGACGGCACTCTGTATCGTTCCGGGGTTTGATTCAGTTACCATCCCCTGAATCTTCGCTCAGAGTCCCCAGATGTATCTCTCGATCCGCTTGTATTCGGGGTCCACCATGGTTGGACAAAGGAGTGTCAAGTGGTGAAAACGGGTGGTGTAGCCAGTAATGTCGTCACCCTTGACTGTGAGGTTCCAGAATTCGACCTCTAGTTGTTGTAGTTCCTCCCTAGGGCAGTATTCCTCCGTCAGCATCTTCTTCAGGTCCTCCCAGGGGTGTTGATAGGAAATATCGATTCCTACCGTTTGCATGTAGGTGTTCCACCAAGTAAGTGCACAATCCAAGAAGGTGCAGGTGGAGTACTTGACCTTGCACTCTTCGGTGCAGTTGGAGATACGGAATACAGATTCCATCTTTTCAACCCATCGCAGCAGACCGATGGCTCCTTCAGTACCCTTGAAGTTTAAGGGCTTGCAGCTCATAAATTCCTTATAGGAACATGGTTTGGCTGTGGTTATAGTGTTCGGACTGTCTTCACTGCCACCCTGTGGGTTCGACCCACTGTTCCTTTGGGCTCCTTGTGCAGCCAAAGCATCGGCTACTCCTTGAGCGATGAGTTGTGCGATTTCAGCTTGACTGAAACTTTGTCTCCGTGGCGGCATGATTCTTCAATGACGGGAATTAAAAGAAATGTGAGATAGTTTGCATGAGGATTATGATTATCACAGATGTATATATAAGGGGTAATATACAACCGCACAAGGTGACAATCAATGATGATAAGATAATAAGATTTGTATTCATTTAAGATACGAGTTCAAACGATTACAGAATTTGATGTCTACAAAAGATGTTGGGAATTGTTACGTCCAACGAGTTACAAAAGTTTAACAAGAAGATTACATAACGGATACTACACTATTCTTGGCGTGGATCTACTTGTGGTAGTAGTGTGAGGAGATGATCCACAGTCTCTGTAAGTCTGCTAGCTTGTCTGGCGCCAATGTTAACCGTTGCTCCTGCATGCTAGTGTATTGCTCAGCTTCCTGTGAGCGTAGTTCACATTGTTCTAATCGTAATCGTAAGACGGAGACCTCGTCCCTTGTCTCGACCATTTGGTCATGGGTGATGTTCATGGTTTCAGCTAGACTACACCATCATGAGAAAAGGCTCGATGATATGGAACTAGAACAACTCGAAACGCGTTCAAGCTGGATGGGTTCTTGAGTGTACGGTGAGATATCCATAGGTTCAGCAGCGATTCGTATACCTTATTCGGATCTCCATGTTTCTAAAGTAGTGGGTAGCCAATTCCATCGGCGAGCGTCTATTCGACGGCGAGTTCTGGTAGCGGTGTTATTAGTGGTAGAAGTATTGGGATAGGGACTAGCCTAAGGAGAGCCAACAGTTCTCCTAGAGATGCGTATGACGCGAGAGTTCGAAGAAGTACAGATAGGTGAGGCCTGAGTTTCGCTTTCTAATTCGGTTGGAGTTACGATAGGAGTGTCTGCCATTGTTGTGGCAAGAGTTTTAGTGCGTGAGATCTATATATATATATATATATACGTATAACATATAATAATCTAATTAGTATATCACGCATAATTTTGGTCCTGATTCTATCGTTATCAAAGTCTTCTAATGTATTCTCGTTTGCTATAACCATTTCAGACCTTGCATCGATTCTTCTTTAATTGTACATAGTTGATCAGGTTATGTTAAATTAAAGTCGAATGATGAAATTCCTGAACTAGTTATACCTAATGAGGAATACTAACTTAATGGTTATAGTCTAGGCCCACTAATGCAACCTAGTTCGCTATAACCTTTAGCTCTGATACCAATCTGTCGCACCCCCAAATTTGATGTGCAGCGGAAGTCGGGTCGGGGCGCGACTAATCATGGATCATTACACAAGTTATAACAAACGACCTCTAAATGAGACGTTTAGAAATACATTTCTTAAAATATGTTGTTCACAAAAATACATGTTTGTTCTATTCGCGAGTTCGCATAAAAGACTAGAGATCTTAGTACATAACTACCAATACAAAAATAGTAATGCAGGAAAATCTCTCTGTTTGTTTGTAAAGCATGCGACTCGAACTAGAGTTCCCTGTAGGTCATCCTACTGTGTCTGCGAACCTGAGATTACATACTAAAACGGTCAACATAATGTTGGTGAGTTCATAGGTTTGAAACAGTTTATCAAAAGTTGGTAATAATCACAAGATCTAATCAGTGTTGCACGAATGCAAAATAAGTGTATACTATTGCCAGGAGTCTCACAGTTCGACGCTTAACCTGGTTTGTGCCTCGGGCAGGTGCATAATCCAATACACCCGTAACAGTCAAATATTAATGCGTCCGTGGGTCGGCTAGAGCGACTAGCCCGGACGGGGATGTCAATCCTCGATAGATCTATCCAATAATACTCGCGCTTATACAATTAACGAACCATGATAAAGTGAGGATTTTTAGTGGATTAAAGGTCTCATGCAATCCGTATAAGAGTTGTTTCAGTTACTTGTGATTATAAAACAGTGTATGTAATCTCACCCCATAGTATAAAACAATAAAAGTGGGGCTATGAGACTCACTTGAGTCTTGTAAGCAAATATAGCAATTAGTGGGTGTTTTGTCCCAAATGCAACCTTCTAGCGCCCTAAACGCATAGAATTGTAGGTAAGTTGGGGGGGGGGGGGTTTAATGTCCACTTATGTATGCAAGTGGAGGGTTAATGTCCACTTGTACTAGTTGTCCATTCAACTAGTTATGTCCAAAGTTTATTTATCGTTTGTGTTTAGAAAACATGTACGACCCGTTGGTGACGTTTTGTAATAATAATTTTTAAAGACATTATTATTATGTTTGTTTCGTTGTATACTTATAACAGTATATGTATTATATGTGTAAGTTATATCGTATGAAGTATAGTTGTCGTTACGCGAATTCGATGCTCGTTGGTCAGTTCGTACAGTCTCAAAACGCAAGTTAGAGGGTCAACTTGCAAGTCAAAAGTCAACTCGTAAGTCTCAGTTCGCAGGTCAAAAAGTCAACTCGCAAGTCTCAGTTCGCAGGTCATAAGTCAACTCGCAAGTCTCAGTTCGCGGTCAAAAAGTCAACTCTCAAATCTCACTTCGCAGGTTTTCCAGAAAAATCATACATTTTGTCCACGCGATTTAGCTAAGTAAATGTCCGAATTAAATTTCAAAACAATTTATGGTTACTCTACAAGTCATTTGGAGGTGTATTTATTGAGTTATGGTCTCGAGAATTTGAGTCAAAAACCTGTCACCCGTAATAGTTTGGCGACACATTTTTGTAAAATCATTTTCGTGTATCAAACGGTGTCGAAAAATTATGAAATCACTTGGAGGTGAAATCTAACTCTTTAAACTTAATTTTTGTCTTTTGATTCGTCCATTTTGGTTAAGTTTTGAGCATGAAACTTTCCCTTGAAGTCGGGCCAAGTTTCTGCCCAGAAACTGTTAGTGTTTTTATGTTTTCAAAAATGATTTTCGACTTTGTTTTTGGACATAATCTTGTTATATGGACTTTATAACATGTTTATATGTGTGTTTCAAGTAATATAAAACAGGGATAGAGTTTCTTACAAAGAAGTTGATGAAAGCACGAAGAATGAAGGTCGAAAGCTCGTTTTCTTGCTTTTTCTTGCAAACCGAAAGAGATGATGCTAAGGTGGTTTATGGTGATGCTCTTGGTGGTTTGTGGTGGTGATTTGGGAGGGCTTGGGGGCTGGAAAAATCGCAGAGATCAAAAGGGGAGAAAGAGGGAGTTTTGAGAGAAAATGTTAGAGTGTGAAAGTGAGTTTGTGTTTGAGTGTGGAAAAGAGAGTATGGCAGGGGTGTTATGGCATGGTGGGGATGTTGGGTGTGGGGGCCGGCCGGGGGGGGGGGGGGGGCCCACTTGGGGTCTGGGTGTGTCAAATTTTTTTTCTCTCCAAGTTTACGTTACGCGTGGTGCCCGTTTACCCGTTCGTTTCGTCGTTCGTTTAAACGTTAAACGTTTATTTTTTGAGTTTTTCGTTAATGAATTATTTGCGTAGATTTTGATTGGAGTTTTATTTAAAATATTTCATTTTAAGTTATTGAAATATACTTCGGGCTTCGTTCGGTTGAAAGGCGCGACTCGCGCGTTTTTGTCGCGTACGGTACGTTTTATACTAAACGTAAAACATAAAAGGTATTATCGAAAATAATATAAGTTAAGTAACGATTATTTATTATAATTACGTTATTTAATAAAAATGTTTTTCACCAACGTCCGTATTATTGTGTCGGATTCCATCCGATCGAATTTGCGTAATTAAAATTAATTACGTACAGGGGTATATATATATATATATATATATATATATATATATATATATATATATATATATAACAATATACATAATGTTACTGTACTTAGTCCTATTTCACACTAAATACAAGTAATAATGACCTATCTTAGGTACAAATGGTGGCCTAATTTACCGGGTGTCATAGATATCAAACCTATGAACTCACCAACATTATTGTTGACCATTTTAGTATGTATTCTCAGGTTCACAGCAACAGTACGATGGCCTACAGGGAATCCTAGCTCGAGTCGCATGGTTTACAAACATTAGAGATCTACTTGCATTACTATTTTTGTAACATTAGTTATGTAATAGAATCTCTAGGATTATTTCGCGAACTCATGAGTTATTGTAAACATTTGAATTATCAATGTACTATTTTGTACTGTTTTCAAAACGATGCATATAGTGGTCGTTCAATGTAATCTTGTGTAATGATCCATGATTAGTCGCGTCCCGACCCGACTTCCGCTGCACATCAAATTTGGGGGTGCGACACAAGGTGACCCTAAACTTAATGGACCCTAAATTCACAACCGAGTTAGGGCAACCTAATCTTCTAATAACACTGACCGCATGTCTGCATCTGGTAGTTTTAGAGTTCGAAGCATACGAGATGGTAAATCGGGTACACTGCCTCAATAATGTATACGTGTGTCGATATCTAAATAGCAATAATGCATCTGCACCTGGAACGGTTTCGTCGGATTGGGCTCGTCGGTTTGGCGAAGAAAGAGAGGGGGTTGGTGGGTCCCACATGCAATAAATTATTATTTTTTAAAAATAGTCGTTTGAAACAAAAAAAAAATATTAAAAAATATATATCCGTTTTATAATGGATGTATATCCGCTTTTTTCAAAAATATATATAATTTTTTACTCACTTTTTTCAATTCCCACCTTATTCCACACTATAATTCAACATTATTTCTCAAACAAATCAACCTTCTTTCTCATACAAATTAATCTTCTTTCACTTCCAATTCACAAATAACGTTTAACCCCAACAACAACGATTTCTTTCAAAATTTACTCAACACTCTCATGCCTTACCCCAATTCACCGGATAATTCATCTTCGGCAACTATCTCCAACAATTCACTCAACCGGTTTTGCATCATACAAATCTCAACCCCAACAATGGTATCCCCAACAACCACAACCACACTACGGCTACCAACCATACCCACAACTACAATACGGCTACCAATCACAACCACAATACAGCTACCAACCACAATCACAATATGACTTCCAACCATACTCACAACCACAATCCGGCCAAAACTCATAACCCAAAACTCCTTTCCAAACACAACCCGAAACCTAATATGACGTAGAATTCGAAGGCGAGGACGAGGTTAATGTGAAGGGTAAACAAAAAAGAGCACAAATTAGATGGACGAACTGTGAAGTCAAAGTATTGGCCGAGCGATGGGTCGACCAATCCCAAAACCATGTCCAAGGAAATTCGCAAGCCAATTCCGTTTTTTGGAACAAAATAGTTCTTGATTACAATCGGTTTGTTGATGTAAAACGTTCAAAAAGTCAACTAACCGGTAAATGGAATAAAGTTAGAACCGACGTCAAGAAATTCATCGGCATTTACAAAAAGTATAGCGAGCCTCAGCCAAGCGGGTTACAAGACGAGGATGTTGTGAGGGTGTCAAAAGAACATTTCAAACAATAAATGAAAATGAAATTTATTTACAAGCAAGCGTGGAACTTAGTCAAAGATATCCCGAAGCTCTATGCCGTTCACGGTATTACGTACAACAAACGCGCGTTTCAAGAAGACGACGTACCAATTAATCTAGCCGAGGACGATATCGACGCGAATCCAAACCCCACCGTCGTCCACCCGATTGTGACACAAGTCGGAAAAGTCAATGAAGTTCGGGGTTCATCGAATGCAACTTTTTCAAGAAATTCAACCGACGTGACCTGTAAGACCATATTGCAATCCGTAATAATTAACAACAAACTTTGAAAACTGTTCAAGAGGCGGTGCAACAAAAAATGGAGTTTGATAAGCAAAAAATTGTGATGAAACATTGAAAATTTATCCAAAGGCCGATACCGTCGCAGTTAACGGAACACGAAATTGCAATGCTTCAACAAGCTGGGAAAATATAGTAAAGAAGTATCAATAAGATTTCCAAATGATGGTCGGTACAAGTTCGCGACAAAGTGGATTCTTCGACAGTGACTAGATTCGTATTTTAGAATTATAATGTTTTTTTTTTCATTATCGCTATTTTTTTTTAATTATTGTAATGTTTTTTTTATTTATTATTGTAACTAGTTTAAAAACCCGTGTGTAAACACGGGTAATATAAAACGAATACGAATTTTAGTTTGATTGTACTCGGTACAATTTTTTTAATTTATATAGAGTTTTAAACCCGTATATGAACATATTCATTATAAATACGTAATTAAGAATTTGATTGTATTAAATAATTTTTTTCGTGTGTTTTAAACCCGTGTATGCATTGGGTTAATGTAATCAAAACGAATATGTATCCCATTAATTCAATATGTTAAGAGTTTGATTATATTAAATAATTTTTTTTTGTTTATTACTTATAGAGTTAGAAAGTTTTAAAACTCATGTATTTTAAACCCGTGTATGCATAGTGTTATTATAATTAAAATGGATATGCGTATTCCAATAATTATGTTAAGTTTGATTATATTAAATAATTAATATTTAGATTGTTTTATTTATTATTATAGAGTTATAATACTAATAACTAATATTTAATATTAATAATAACAATAAAATAAAAAATTAAAAAATGTGATAAGATGTTGTAATAGGTTAGGCAAAGTATCACCGAATTCTTAAATATATAATTGAGTGAAATAGAAATTTTTTAGTTAAATGTAGGCATTTGATTGGTTAATTGAAGGTGGGATGAAATCAAAGCATTTGATTGGTTAATAGAGGTTAATTTTAAACAAAATTGAAAGTAACAAAGTATTCTTTTATTAATATTTAGATGTTTTATTTTAATTAATGTAATGTTTTTTAGTTTTAATGAAAAAGCTTTAATTCAATTTATACTTTAAAAATTAAATTAATTGTCAGTGGGTCACAGAGTTATGTCTGTCTGTCTTTCATTAATTTTTGGATGTGCTGACGTGCTGGAGTGACCAACCGAAAGAAAAAAGTTACAAAAGTTGGGAGCGGTGTAAATAACTGCAAAGTGAGACGAGTTTGTGTGGAACATCTGACACGTCATTAGAGCAAAAAATGGCAACTGACTGGACCCCAACATGTGGGTAAGTAGAACCCAAACCACTGTATAGTTTGACCATGTGCGTGGGACCTGTTTGGCCTCCTTCCAACTTCCAACAACCTTATTGGTTCACTATATATGTGACGATACTAGGCTAATGGAACCCACCAAAAATGTCACTTTATAGGGTCTTTGTGGATGTTGCCCAAAATCTAAATATAAGTTTTAAATTGTTAATTAAATAATTTATTTATTAATAATTCTATTAAATTAAATATGAAAATGAGACACAACGAAGTGAAGTAATTTAATTACTAGATTCAAGGGAAATCTAATCAACCACCACAAACATAACAAATTACGATATCAAATATATCAAAAAAGTTTATGCCCATATAATACCAAAAGTTAAATTGTAGAATTGAGACAGATTTTTTTTAGAAAAATATGTATACAAAATGTATGAATCATATTAGAGAAAAAGAACAAATGAATTTTCATGTTCCACATGGACAACATCTGGAGTCCATATCAAGTTGTATACAATATATGATATGATATGATGGTGTGTTTGCGCATTTTGTGTCATGTAGACGTAATATTTCTCATGCCTTATATTTCTATGTAAGGATAAGTAATTGAAAATATAAACTAACAGTTGATATTCGTAGTGTGTATCTTTATATTGTATATTAAAAAACTTGTTATTTACTGTCACTGTATGTATTTTGATGACGTAATAACTTGTAAGGATGTCACATTACACCTTATATAGATGACACATAAGTAAAAGTACCATAAATCACATACAATTATCAAAAATAACAAGTTTCTTGCACACAATGTAAGTCCGAGTAGTTAGATACACAATACGAAGTCAAACCTTAGTTGATTACATTTTAAAGTACTTATCCTTGCTATGAATTAATTAAACCAATTATCATACTTAAATATCGTTATACTTTTTAGTAGCATGCAGTAAATATATAATTTCACCGTTTTATATAATTCATCATTACCAATTGGGCATTGTCCAAGTGTTATCGCCATCGTAAACGCTTAAACCTCACATGTGTGACCGACAGATCAGGTCAGCATACGTGGGTGATTGTGAACATGTAATTTGCTCGATGTTGATGCTCCTTGAGCGTGAGTCGGACACGTTCCCTTGAAATATAGTACGGGGTGAGAGATACCTTCCAAATTACCCTTTTAATTCATCATTATCGATGACATACTACATATTAATCATGTAAAGTTCAATTAATCAAAAAATTGTAAATACTTTTTCTATCTTTTATATATAATTAAAAGAGGATAAAATGAAGAAGTTTTGACCATTGATTATGTTCCTTGATTAACGATCAACGATTTAGATTTGTTTAGCATAATTACACTCTATACCCCTAATTATTTGTTAACCATTTAAAATATAACTTATCCAATATTAAATTATTAAATAAATTAAATTAAATTAATTGATTTAAATCATTGTATCAAATCAATCTCATACAACCAAAAAATACGGTTGGTTTTAATCAACTACCAATTTTTTTAACAAACTTTTTTATTTATATTATGACTCAAATCTTTTCCAAATTATGAGCATTTATTCTTATCCCTATATGGCTATATATATATATATATATATATATATATATATATATATATATATATATATATATATATATATCATTTTTATCCATGCCCTCTTCATCTAATGGAAAGCAACCTATTGTTAAAAATTCATGTATTTTTTAACTTATATAATCCATTATTTGTATTTCTGTATTTACTAACAGTTTTTTTGAATTGATTTGTAGATGAAAAACGTCCTTTTGTTGAAGATCTCAAAAGTCTCAAAGGTTTGAAAGGTATTATATGTTGATTCTTTATGTTAATATATATATATATATATATATATATATATATATATATATATATATATATATATATGAATGTGCTTTCTCTAACTTATTTTTTAATTGATTTGTAGATGAAAAGTCACATGTTTTTTAAGATTCACAAAGTTCAAAAGTTTTGAAAGGTATATTAACACTTTTATAAATAGATTCGTACAAGAAAATTGGAATTTACTACCAGTTTTTTAAAATAGTTTTGCAGATGAATTTAATCTTCAATAATTTATTGACTGAATAAAATTCAATGTGGCCAAAGATGGAGTTGGTGAAGAGGCTGTAAAAAAGCTCATGGAGAATGTCCAAATGAAAGATCAATTAATCCAACAACTTCGTTAGCTTGGTCATGAAATCGATGAAGGCTACATTGTGGATCTCAACTTCTTCAACAAGGACTAAAATCTTAGAATACTATGTTTAATATTTTTTAATTTTTATGTTATGTATTCGGCAATCACAATTCCAATAAATAATTAATTTTTCTCATCTTTATTTTGAGCGTTACTTGTTATTTTCATCATTATATGTACTCCGTATTAATTAATTATTATGTAAGTTACATTGTTATTGCCATCAAATTACCATATTAATTATTTGGTTACAAATTAACGTATAGATGAAAACGTATCTATATTGGACCTCCATCTAATTTGTAGAACATGTGGGTGATCGGACCAAATATATTATTATTATTATTTTATTAACCCTTCAAACAACTTTAATCGGCCCAAATAACATCAGTTGTTGTACTTTTTTTGAAATTATTAATCATCTTTAATTTAATGCACGATTTGATTTGTCACATGTTAAATGTTTTATGAGTTGTTAAGAAATAATTGAGTATTATATTAAGAAATGTCAACATTTTATGGCAGTAGTACGATAAACAAAACAGACCTAAAAAGAAAACCAATAATTCATTTTACGTGACGTCATGCTACATATTTTATGGTCTATCGTTTAATTGATTAAACAAGTTCGGCATTGTAGCATATATATTTTGATAATGTATATACTTGTGTGTGTGAATGTCATATATGAATGTGGTTAAGTGTTTGGTTTAAATGTGTGTATAATATAACTATGCGTATGAAAATGAGAATGGATTTTCAAACCCATCATCCCATATGAGTACCGAGTATGTCTAAATTCATTAGTTTCATTTTCAAATTTTTAAACCAAACTCACTAACCAAACACCTTATATCATACCCATTCTCATTCTCATCTTTAAAAACTCACAATCCAAACACATCATGAACAAAATGTTACTAAAAAAATGTACATGAATAAAAGTTGTGTCACTTAGATTAATACTAAGATGAAGATCAACTAATAGAAATGGAGTTTGGAGCAACATCAAGGTTGACTCGCACAAGGTACTGATGACAACAGTCATCAAAGTTTTAAAATTAAATTTCGAATTGTACAAGGAAGTCAAGAGGGTTGTATTAGGCAACCGAAAAGAAATTAAAAAGATCACTCATTCGAAGACTTTAATCATGACGAGAGTTACTTATTAGATGCGAAAGATCATTACAGACAGTCAAAAGCCAACGAGCTCTGGGTGGGGAATGGGTCGACTAATTTCTAATACATTATACATGGTCATTTGTTCTGCTGTAAATTCGAGTCAAGGTACCTGTGAAAGTTAATTTCGGATGCAAAAAGAATGAAACAAGCTTCATTTGCAGATTTCAAAGATTGACATTTTGCTAGTTGATGAAAAAAGTAGCCGAGTATATAAAAGCAGTGAAGCAAAATCTTTATCATGGACTACTTCTTCACAAAGTTATGCAATACCATTACCATAGAAAGTCATACTAATTACCAAGATCAAACCTCAAATGCTGGTTATGCAATAACCATTTTTTTAAACTGGTTGCACATTGTCAAAGAAGAAGCATGGCATACATTTTAGTTTGATCGCTCATTGACTATGTAAACCAACCGTTGTTGGGTATCAAACCTGAAGGTATGAGTGATGCCGATTGGGCGTTATTAGATCGTCAGACGCTTGGTGTAGTGCTTTCTCTGGCCAAGAATGTCGCCTACAATATTGCGGGGGAAACCACAACTGCGGGTGTGATAGTAGTGTTGTCTAATATGTATGAGTAACCCTCATAGTGTATCTCATATAGATATTCCACGATGATTGAATGGAAATCCTACCAATGCTATCATCAATGCCAACATTGAACCTAGGTCACTAAATTGATTCATTTAGTTGTTTCAATTTATGTGCTAACTGGTAATCTATGTGATCCAGGTGTTAGTAATTTTTGAATTGTGTTTTCAAAACATACAAACAACGTTAACTTGTGTAAACGAGTAAGGTTTTCTTGATTCGGCAGTTGGTGAACTCGAAGATGAATGAAGGTGTATCGTCAGCGGATCATGTGAACAAGTTTAACTCGATTTTGACCAGGTTGTCGAGTTTGGGAACAATGGCCGATAAAAACGAGATTAAGATCGGTAAGTTTGATGGCAGCAATTTTGAATTTTGGATTCGGGTTCACCTTTTCATGCGATCCCGTGCATAGAAGAGATGATAAATTTTAGGTCTCATTCTGGTAGGGTTCGTCTTGTGAACGGAAGGAAGCTTAAAGTTGCATGTATTGGGGATGTTGTCCTCAAAACACAACTTGGTACGGATTGGGTCCTAAAGAATGTGAGATTCATTCCCAAGCTCAAGAAGCGGTTGATTTCGGTTGGGCAATTGGATGATGAACGATATCACGTTCGTTTTGACGACCAACAGTGGAAGGTTATCAAGGGTAGTTTGATAATTGCTCACGGGTATAAACGGGGAACCTTGTATATGGTTGAGATTCCGAATGAGGAATGGCTAGGGGGTGAAGTAGGTTCGGGAAGTCCTAGTCGACTTGAGTTTCACGAGATTGTTGAGGGATCTAGAAGGAGTGGGAGTTCGGGAAGAGTTGAAACTAGTGGGAGCTTGGTGTTGAGCGGGAGCATTGGGGTTTCTACGAATTTAGTTTGTCATCTCGGTATTGCTAGTGTTTTCGAGTCTTCGGGTAAATCATCTCCAATGGCAACGAGGTTGCGACTGACCGAGGGTGGTGAGCAAGATGCTTTTCCGAGAGCTGTGTTTAATGATGGTTTCGTACAGTGGGAGTTGGCTCGTTGGAAAAATATGTATTTGCCGAAATTCATGCGCATGTTTGTGGTCTGTGATCCAATGGTGAAAGCGAGAGTGATGGAATGGATGATCAAGGGTGTGATGGTATTTTCACACAACTGCCTTGATGGTTATATTCATGTGGTTGTTCTACCGGGTGATCTTCTCCTTGTTGGAAAGGAAGATCGTGTAGGCGGAAAGCTGTATGGATGGATTGTGTGTGCAACAAAGGCGTTGAAGCCGTGACGGGCTTCAACCGGTCTTCTCCTGAACTAGTTAGAGGGCGTTAAGATAGAGAGACAGGTCTTGTCACTGTTTAATAGTGGAGTTCTGTTAACTCGTATCAAAAGTCTTCCGATTCGGTGTGGTCGTGCGGCGTGTCCCGATGATTTCGGCGGTATAGGTTTGAACGAGGTCTATTAAAGTGGCGTTGATGATGTTGAAGGGTTAAGAGTTTAGGTGTTGAATCTTCAAGTGAGAGATTATTGGGGTGTGAAGATTAAACGAAGGAACGGAAGAAGAAAACGAAGAAACTGGAAAGCTGAGGGAGTACCCGGCTGGTACTAGCCATACCCGTCTGTTAGGCTTGGTGTACCCGGCGGATACCATCAAGTTTACCGGGTAAGCCATGAACAAAAGGGGACAGAAAGTTTAGGCTTGAAGTCTACCCGGTGGGTAAGTAATGTACCTGGCGGGTAAGGTGGTCTATCCGGCAGGTAACCTATGGTACCCGACGGGTACTAAGGCGGTTCTAACAGTTTTGCAGTTTTCTTGTTGCCTAAGTTTGTGTACCCTATATATTGTAACCCATACTCTTGTAAACCTTAAGTTACAAAATTAATAAAGAATATTCTCTAGTTGACCGTAGATTAAACCAATCGAGTAGATTGGATATAACCACGTTATATTAGCGTGTTCGTTTACATTCTCGCATTATTATTTATCGTTTTGCTTTGTTTGATCCGTTTATTATCGTGAGTATAGTCTAGTGATTCTACGTGTTCTTGTTTGGGGTCCATAAATTCCTAACATTTCCTACAAGCATATTACCATTTAACCCCTATTTTTTATTCATTTAGTCACCAAGAGCAGACTATTTCTCTTGCATATAAAGCAAATAACACACACTATTAAGAAATTATGTGCATACCTTGAGATGGCAAGCTACATCAACTCTACTAAGCCCGTCCACGTTCATAAGATTATGAATTTGTTTAGGCACAACTTCTGCATCATTAACAAGGAAAACAACCACTAGTGATTTTTACCATCTTAGGGAAGCATGAAGCATGAAGCATCTCATATTAGATTACTAAAGGGGCTCACTCTCAATTCCCAGCTGATTAACAGCAGCGACAAATTTTTGATGAATATGAATAGGCCCAACAGCAAGTATTGGATTATCGGAATTGAAATTCGTGAGGAATATACGCGTTGTAGCTTGATCACGGGTCAACTATAAGAAAAGCCTATAATTCTGTAAAAAGAGATCATGTTAGCATTATTCGCTAATTTCCAAATGTATTTCAATTAGATGCTCAAAAAACAGATGTTTTGCATCAAATCGCCAAAAAGATGGCCCTTTTCCATTCCGTTAAAAAGGGTTAAAAAAACATTTTTTTTTAATTTATAAAAATCGATAATATAAAATGAACCCATTTCTTTTAGATCATCAAATAAACGAACGTTTTTAATTCCAGTAATTGCGAAATACAGGACCTTTTTCTTTTAATTCACCAACACGAAATTTTTCACCTTTTAATAAGTGAAGAACACACTTTTTCAAGATATTATATGCGTACCTCAAGATGGATAATAGCCACATCTTCTCTACTAAGTCCATCCACATTTTTCAAATCAACAATCTGTTGAGACATAGCCTCTGCTTCTTTTATATGCAAGATAAACCATTAGTGCATTTTGCTACTTTAAACATATAGCTGATATTGAATTACTAAAAAAGGACTTGCTCTTAATTCCCAGTTGATTATCAAGGAATTTATCATGATTAACATGCCAAATGAAATGTGGCTTCTTCGGTGTCGTTGGATCATTAGAATTGAAATTCACGGGGGTTTATGCATTATGGCTTTTTGAGAGATCCTCTCTAGGTAAAGCTTGAATGTCTGTAAAATGAAATCAAATTAGGATAAGGCAGTTGCTTCCCACAAGCGTATTTGAATTTGATCACGGAAAAGAGAGATATCACATCACCAAAAAGACATAACATTTCTCCATTAAGTCGCCAAAAAACGAACCTTTTTGATTATACGACCAAAAACAATCTCTTTTTTACAGATTAATTTATCAAACCACAACTTTCTTGCATATGCATGCCAAAATCCCTCGCAAAATTTCCATGTAATCATCAAAAATGAAGCTTTCATTCTTTTAGTAGCCCAATAAACATTCTTTACACTTAATTGATAAGAAATATACACTTTTTCAGGATATTGTTGTATATTTTAGTGTACACACAAACACTCTGGTGTCTGTTTTTGTGCCATGCTAGATTTATTCTCTGGTTTTATCCCAAAGTGAATTTCATGAACCCTTACATAATTCATAGGGTCCTTTTGGAAAGTGATTCTTAAACGACTCACACAGATTATCTGGTCATTTGATTTCATTAGCCCTGTTACAAAACCCAGATTCCCAACAGATATTGTGTATGTACCTTGAGATGGATAGCTACATCTCCGCTTGTAAGTACATCCACATTCATCAGATCAAGAATCCTTTTAGGCACAGCTTCTGCGTTATCTTGAATGTAAAACGATAGTTAGTGAGTTCTAGACATGCACAGAACGTCAAACTACTAAAAAGTACTCACTCTCCAAGCCTAGTTGATTAACAGCAGCAACAAACTTCATATGAAGATCAATAGACCAAACAACACGTGGCTTCTTCTGTGTTGAAGATGGATCATCACTATCTTCATCATCATCTTCATATTTTCTTTTTATATCCATCTTCACATTCTGATCTTCACCTCTGTTTTCTGATCTGATTTCTCATTGTTGTTGACTTTGACTTTGACCGTGACTGTGGCTTTGTCTTAACTTTCTCCGGATAGCATGCTGCCATACGTTACGTAGCTCCTCAAGGCAAACTGGCTTCACAAGATAAGCACAAGCTCCATGAGTGATCCCCTTCACTACAAGCTTCGGTCACTATTTCTTGATATCACTATCTCATTGCAATGACCAATAGTGTTCTCCCATTCACATTAGTCTACCCTTCTTACTTTTGCTGTAAAATTGCCCATTTTATATTATCTGGTTTGGTTATGATTAAAGTAATAAACATAAATTATGTAATTACTATGATTATGAGAAATAGTTTCGTGATCAACAATTCCTTTTATAAGAGTACGCATCTATAAAATCACTAACATCAAGAGCTATAAACTAATGTATTTTGAAGGAACACCAGCACAAATGAAACCAGAAGCACAATAATTTCTTGGTTTACCACTCTAACAAATCTTTCTAACATCTACGTAAAAATCAACAAGATCGTTACTTACACAAGAATCTTGATCAAATACCAAATAGGCTAAGTGAAAACAACAAAACTCACTGAAATTCAACTAGAAATAGATCAAATATTCAAGTTTTTGTGCAAGATTTCTTGAACATCAACACAAAAGCTATCTTTTAGCAAATTTCAAGCACTTGTTGTGTTTAACTCCTGTCATACATGATCCTGATGAAGACCGTTGCTTGTTTGGCTTCTGGATCGAGACCTTTTCCATTGCACTTACAAACTTGCACAGATGTCTTATGTACTCTGGGTAAGTTTCAAGGTTGCAATGACCTCCACCTTCGACCCACAATGGATCGTATTTTTCCTTTGCTAGTTCCCATAATCGCTTCCCATGTGAAAAGTCAACAATATCATCATTCGTGCCCTGTGAAATGTCAAATATCGAACTGAGACGAGCTGATAATTGAAATAAAAAAAAACACCTATTTGTTGGTACGCTCAAAAGGGTCTAACGATGAATCAAAGGCTTTTGTTTCATAAATGTATCTTTAATGAAAACATTATAATATTAATAAATAATGGATCTACAGCTAGATTGATTTCTATCTGAAAAACAACTGAAAATTATGGGTGTATCTGAACCTCATTTTATGAAAATAATTGTCTAAAGTATTTTGTTTAGATAATCAAGGTGCTGAGTTTTGTAGTGAAACTGTGAAAGCCAAGAACTTTATCAAACATATGGTAATGGTCTTCTTCTCTGGCAAGGTTTGAAATTTAATAATTTATCAAGCCATGAGTTATAGTCCATTTTCGTCTCTAGCAATTTTGAATCTAAAGTTACCTAATTGCATGTAGCACTTATAATCATATTATGAATGTATATTACATTGACTTGTAACAGCAACTTTAAACTGAGGAGTCTAGAAATCCTCAAGATAGGATGGCAACAATAGTGTAAGAAGACTACAAGTAATAAAATATATAGGCGAAGAATACTTACATGTATCACTAAAACCGGACAACTGACTTTCTGTATTTTGTCAATATTCTGCACAAAAGATAATGAATTAAGTGAGTGGCATTGGTATAAAACCAGCAATTCATTTTGATCATCAGGTATTTCCATTTGTGTCCGTTGAGAAACAAAGATGTGGTGTTGTTGCAATAAGATTAGAACCCACAAAATGAAGAAAAAGAGAAAACATATTTAAGTTTTTGGTGCCAACTTCTACCCACTGGGGTAAACGGGTCACTTTGGGCTCGAGCTTGAGTTGCTCAATAAAAGCTCGACTCACATCCCTTGGTCAAATGATTATTGGTTAGAATGGAAAGGGGTTAAATGGGTTGAACAGGTCCAACGGATCAAAAGTGAACCAAATTTTTTCTTAGTTCATTAAACCTCCTACAAGTTTTATTTCAAAATTAATTTTTTAATCACATTTAGAACATGAGTTATATGTAAAAATCATCAAAATTTAAAGGCAAAAAAGTGCATGTGGATCGGCCCAACCTGACCCAAACCCATTTTGACTCTTGACCCAATCCGCCCAAATTACCATCTCTAGTGTAAATGAAAGGAATCTAAAGGTTGTTCCAAGGGTGGCTCACAATTTACCTTGAATATATCGAACCAGAGTGTCATCTTTACATTATACAAAACTCGTATTCCTGAAAGAATAGCACTATGTAAAACAACACCTCTCAACCTTTGTAGTCGAGCAGCCAAGTGCAGTGTGGGCCCACTGCCAACGGATTGGCCATACAAGATGATGTCTTCTTGTTTAATTCCATATTTGTCCTTTAAACAGTTGTACACAGCCTCTATATCATAGTATGTGTTGAGTTCAGACGGCTAACCACAATGAAAGCAATATTCTTTAAAAAGTCATCAAATACCTTTTACAATTTTCAAGTATCTTTTAAAAGATGCAGTTATTTCTTGCTTTATTACTTACTTTGCCTGTGGAAGCACCATATCCCGAGTAGTCATAACTGCAAAGTAAAAAAAGGGAATTATAGCATGTAAGCCATTGACATGAAATCAATTTATACATATTCAAAACATATGCTATAAGTATAACTTCAAGCTCATGCTTTATGCTTCATGCAAGAAAATGAAAATTTGTTAGAAATGATTAGTATATGTTGAATGATCCACTTTAGGTTTTCAGCACTCGTTACCAAGAAATACAGATCGACTTTCCATTCAAATCTATTATTTTCAGATCAAATCTCCAGCTCGTCACAAAATCGACACCATGTTTTGCATTCAATGAAGTTCACATATTATTGAAGTCAATATTTTATAAACTTCAAACAATTTTGGGGCTCAAAACATTGGTTTCTCATGTAAATTGGTTAAAGGGTCAAACGTATTCTGATTGACTGATTCAGAAGCTGAATTCCGGATCAAACTCCTGAAAAGTGAAAAAACTTCAAAGTTCATTATAAATGAACTCATAACAGTAATTTATCACTTGAGGAGAATCTTTGTTTAATACCAAACAAATAGTACTAATTATCGGCAAAAACAAAAACCAAAAGACTAAAAAGGGAAACAAATTAAACAAAACACCAGGTGTCCATAAAATTGACAAAGAAACAAAAATGGAACTACCCTTAATCAAAAGATTTAAACACCTTAATATCAGAATCCACAAGTTTAAAATTCAATCAGGCTACATTGCTAAATCATGTGCATCAGTGCCTACATAAACACAAACAGAACTACATATGATGATAAACATTAAAATTATCAAACAAGCCCATTTCAATATAATCACCCAAGACACAAAAACAAAAGCAGTGAAAAGATTTAATGAAACAGAAACTGAAATAAAAATCAAATAAAGATACCTCATAATATTGAGTCTGAGGTGAGCTCTAAGCTCAATAAATAGCTCTTGCATCTGACCCAAATCAGCAGCATTACCATGAGAATACAACAGTGTGAATCTACCAAAAGGGTGTTTCCAAAATGTAGCAACAATCTTATTTCCAACTTTTGTATCAAGTACATGAATATCAACATTTTTATCTTCTGTTATTCCTGTAAAACAATATCTTTTTTCTCCATTCGGTGCAAGTTCTTCATCTATACAAATATCATATGATGGTGGTTCTGGTGGAAAAAAAGCAAATTTTGCAGCTATATTTGAGGTAACATTTCCCATTTAACAACAAAACCTCACCTCATAAAGATTATTAATTTCCTTAAAAGATGGAAACCCCTCTTTAAATCTTTAGCTCGTTGAATAAAAGAATAGGAATTTGTATATTCGTTTAAAAAAATTTTGCTTCAAGATTTTACCTTTTATGAAAATTATGAGGTAAAAAAATAATTGATGGATCTACGAAAAAATTAATGAATTTAAAAAAAGAAAAGGAAAAAGGAAAAAGAAATATGAATATGAAAGAAGAATGATGTTGTTGTAAGTTGAAGATGATGAAAATGGCGAAGGGTGTGATGGTGATGATCTTATGAATGGTCCTCTTTTCTTTCAATACTACCTGAAATGTCAACTTTGCCCCCAAGTTTATTCATGCAAGGTTGTCACAACTAAAGTTTTATTTGCCAACTGCTACTTTAATCATCTACTTTTTTATACATGTTGTAATCATATCAAAAAACAATTTATATGAAAACTCAATGAAAAAAATCATAACAATCCTACCGTATGGTCAAAGGCGAAACAATGTAAAAGGGCAGTGGTAACTCATTTCGTTATACGCAGTGTAAATTTCTTATAAAAAATTACATTTTTTGTTGTATTTGTTGTTTGTGTTACGGGTTAACAAAAACTAAGATACTCCTGTTACGAGTCGCCCCAAATATTGGATCCGCCACTACATATGGTCCTACAATCGATTTTACAATCATACAATCGATCTCAAGACTCAAGATAATGATCACACATTCCCACAATCGATCTTATTCTTACGAAAATCTCAGATTTATTGTGCTAGTTTTTGAGATCAAAATTATAAAAGTATACTCATGAGCAAAATTGTGATTTTAATAATTTATAATCATGCGGTAAATTAGGCTGAAATTCGCATAGTCACTCAAAAACGGCCCAACGATCAAGGTTTTTCGCTTTGCCGTGAGCCTTGACAGTTTTTCGCCTTTCGAGGTCGTTTAGGGGTCGAAAACGACATTTTACTGTCATTCGGAGTTTATTTTGAAATTTTAGATTATGTTTCCTTATGCGTGTAAAACTCTTATACCCTTTAAATACGTTTTTAAGGTTTTATTTTCCATCACGTATGTTAGACTTTTGATATTGATCGAATAAAAGAATTTCTTATCTTGAAAACTTCAATTTAGTTCTTGGCTGTTCATTTTTATTTGGCCTTATTATTTATTCTCTATCACATGCTCTTCCCTAAACTTCAATTTTGTAAATTTGCAGTAAACAAAAGGTACTTATAACTTTATGATAAGGTCGATAACCAATAATTTTAATCGGGTTATATGACATATCTCAAAGATAATATATGGAAGTAAGTTTTAAATTAACTTAGAGGTTTATTAGAAAAAATGTCTGTTCATACAGGATAACATGATTATTGTTACATAATTGATTTTTCTGAACCAAATGAATCGCGAATCTTATGATTGGTCTCAGCTCTAACTTACATCTTGTAAAAACTGAACTTGAATTTTCATATAATCTAAAATATTTATATTTATAAGATCAATATAAATTTACAGTTTACATATTGTTACCAAAGTGGTAATAATATAAAAGTGGTAATAAATTTAATTTTTAAAGTAACATAAAATGTGATCATCAAGAACCAGAAACCATAGTTTGAGGGTGAGAAGGGAAGTTCAATTTGGTCAATTCACGAGATGGTAAACATGCATGGCATCTTGTTATCATCGAAGTAAGGGAGGGCCATTTGGATTTTATAAAACTTTGAAAAAGATAATCTTTTCTCATTTTTATAAAGCTATACTTTCTCGATAAAGAAAACTTTCAAAAGATGATACGGAGTACATTTTTTTTTAACAGCAAAGCAATTATATATAAAAAAAAAAATAATAATAAAAAAAATCCTAATGCTCAAAAAGAGAGAGAAGCGAAGCAACAAAGAGAGTATAGGCTCAAAGGGAGAGCATTATTAGAGTATGATTCGATTTCTTAAATTCACGAGATTTAGAGATTAAGTAATTTTAGTAACAAGTTGCTTGGAGGACAAGTTGAGAGTTGCTTATAAATATAGGAGTTACTTGTTAGGATTTTGGGGAGGAGGTTGAGAAAAAAAAAAGAGTATATGAGAGTCTCCCTTCATTCCATGTGGTGGTCTCGGTGATTCAGTAACGACGACACGAATTTCATTATTGTAATCAACCGTTGAGAGTGGTATGAGGATATTCAAAATATCGAGAGTTGAGCGTCTCCAATTTTGTAATATCTTTCGTATAGTAGATGTTAAGTGACATATGGGTCCCGTGGTTTTTACTCTCCTTTGAGAGGTTTTTCACGCAAAAAGTTTGTGTGTCGTATTTTTTCTGTTTTATACGTATTTAATTATTGGCTTATACAAAGTTATGTGATTTATTATGGTGGAGATCGATCCCAACGAGCGGTATGAGATCGGGATCGATCACAACAAGCACCAAATAAATACACACAAAAAAAATAAAAACCCTCTCACCTAAGAACTTCACCACTGAATGAAGCAACCCAGATAAAAAATTACATCCTTGAGAAAATCTCATTCGGACTATTAATCCAGTTCTTCCAGTCAAGCCGATATTTGGAGCACCTGTGAGCGATTAATTTGACGAAACACATTGAATCAGCCGAAAAATGTCTTCAAACCTAATTGAAGAAGCTTAATCAGAGCAGAGTGAATAACACGGTTTCGCCACTTTCAAATAGCCCAAATGACCACGAGACACGCACCATGAAAAGATAACACATTATTTCAACACAAAAACTTTCAAGTACTTTTCTTTGAAAAGTCTATATATTCAATTTTTATCATAGGGACATTTCTTTACAAAAAGTACTTATAACTTAAGGATAGGCATTAAATTGTCCAGACATACTAATACTTGATACATTTGTATATACTACTCAGATCATAACAAATTTCCCATATTGATTGGATACACTTATTATGTATTTGTAAATTTAAAGTATTCACATTTCTATTTTTTATTTTTTCAAAATAAGTGTCAATTTCTTATTAATCAACCAAAAAGTTTATAAGTGTTGAAAGATGATATTTAATTACTAGACGATATAATAATTACATTTTAGTTAGCATGAACACTTTAGTAACGGAGGAAGTATATTTTTTTTATTATTGGAACTTGGAATAAGGTGTCAAGCAAGATCTGCAGGCACGATTGAAATAGGTTTGATCGAGTTGTCAGGGTGAAGAGGAACATTCTATATTGCCTCTTATTCGATTTTTACCCCACTACGTAGTTGACTACGGTAAGTCGAGGTGTTCAAAATTGGATATTCGAAATTTTGAATATCTGATTTCCTTATTCGAATTCGAATTTGAAATTTTGGATATCCGAAGTTTTCGAATATCCGAAATTAGCAACTTTAAAGCTTTTAAATCGAGATTCGTAATAGAAACGGTCGCTAACTACGTATAACTAACCAAAACAATCGTTAATTCTTCAATTTATGAAGTATTTGAATCATTTATTGATGTGTTTGCAAATAATTTATATACTACGCCAGCAAAGTTCACTATTAAAAGAAAAAATTTAAAAATTTTGAAAAATTTCGAATATCCAAAATATCTGAAATTTACTATCCGAATCCGAATCTAAAAATTCGGTTATACGAAAATTCGAGTATCCGAATTTTCGGATTACGAATTTAGTTACAGATACTTTTGAACACCCCTAACGGTCACCCCTAACACCACATCAAAATGATATATATGTATGTATATATATATATATATATATATATATATATATATATATATATATATATATATATATATATATATATATATATATATATATATATATATATATGAGAACACTCGTTGCTGGAGTCATGCCCTTATTAAAATTTCTTAAGCTTAAAAGAATAAAAGCTCTAAAAGTTTATTATTTGTATATTGAATTACAACTAAAAAAAAATGGTTAAATGCGTTTGAAATGGAATAAGGTAGGAGCAAAAACATAAGTTATTTGGGTGTGTTTGGCATGGGACTTTTGAAGACTTTTAGGGACTTGAACTTCTATTTTTTATTGGCCCCACCTACAAGTCTTGTTTGAAAGTAAAATAAAAATAGGGTTTTTTGAAAAAATAAGCCCCCAGAAGCCCTTAAATAAAAAGCTTTTTGAAGTGGCTTTTGAATAGAAGTCCAAGCTCCAACTCCAGTCACAAACTCCCGCCACAAACTTCAACTCCAGCCCCAGCTCCAGCCCGTTGTTATCAAACATACCCCTTGTAACCAAAGACTAGAACCTTATGTAACACACTTGGCTGCATGCGTTGTTTTGTTGTGTTTTTAAATATAAACAAAGAGTAATTGTTGTCCATTTTGATGGATTAGTAGAAACAGATTAAGTGATGCGGAGTGTATATCCAATTAAGTTGTTACATTTTAGGCTCAACCAAAATTACGGGGATCACAGTGGTCACAATCTCTTATAGGGTCCTAGGGACAACGCCCCTAGCGGGTCTAAGAGGCAGAGCCCCTGACTGTGATTAGAAAATAGTTTTTTAACTTCCGTGTTGGTTGACAAATATTACAAGCATTACACTCATTTACATACACATGAACATATAAATTGAAAGATTCATTGCCAAAAACTTACAATAATCTATTGATTTTTTCCAGGACGAGTTACGTGCACCCCATGCAATCTAAGAGTCAAAATATTGTCTGTGAAAAGTAAAATCCATACACGATTCAAAGAGATTTATTTAGGAAATTAAAATCATTACCCTATTTTCACCCCAATATTCCAACAGTAATAATATATACGTCTAGATAAATAAACCTAAAGTTACACTAATTCATAGATGGCGATATATTTTCTTTATTTTTATATTATTTATTGACGGTGACATGTTCACACTTTTCTTGTTAAATCCATCTTTATATCTATTTAGTTAATTTATCATTTTTCTAAAAATAAATGACCAATATATATGACAGAGAGAATATATATATATATATATATATATATATATATATATATATATATATATATATATATATATATATATATATATATGCATAATAAAGAAAAATAAAAAATGGATCATGCATGTCACCATCTCCCGTATTCTCATCTTTAAAGTTTAAACTTTAAACGATGATGAATGCATAGCTAGTTGTGAGTTGTGAGTTGTGACTTTATTATGTCATTATTATTTGTGATATGATGGCCATTGGCCACCTAACTTTGGAATTCATATATTGTATTGACCACATTACCATTACCTTACCATTTATAGTTAAAAAAAAAAAAAAAAAAGACTTTAGTAACTTGTGTGTAATTATTGTTTGCCACACTTGAAATAGAAACAAGAGATTAGATGGACCATAGACATATTTTTCGATGTAACAAGAATTACTACAAACTACAAAGTTTTAGTAATCCGTATCATGATTTCCTTAACTAATAGCACTAACGAAAAACATAAATATTTACACTATGAAAATCAAATAATGGATCCGTAGTCAAGTCTATCTCTACCTACAAGTCTATCTCTACCTACAAGGTAGCTCTACCCCTACCAATACTAGTTGTATGCGTAAAATACAATGCAAAACACATTTACGTATCATCTTATCTTAAATATAATATAAGATTAACCTTTGTGATGTCATCAATTATCTAATTTTTAATAAATCAATTAAGTCATTCAATTTCACTTAATTTTAAAATAAAACCCTTAAATTATTTCAATTTTGATGATAAAATATAAATAATAATACTACGGGAAATTTGTCAAAAATTTAAAACTTTTGTTACCTATTTGTATGCTAATGATTTTTACACTAAACAACCTCTAATTTTTTTTAAACCCTGACACGTTTTTTATTATGGATAAAGATTATATTTAGTCCCCTACATTGTTAAGAATAACTATCAAATTAGGTAGCTAGATTTTCTTTTAATTATGTGCAAATGGAAAACATAAAAATATAATAATAATAATAATAATAATAATAATAATAATAATAATAATAATAATAATAACAGTAAGGAATAGTTTTTTATTTGAACAATAATACTCTTCAATCCGACATCTTCGCACAATCAATTTCAAACTTAGTTGGAAGCTATAATATATTTTCAATAATTTTTACATGTGGTTTTAATATTATTGTGTTCCTCTAATCATTATCAAACTTTAAGCACAACTATGAGGGCTTTGATTCGTTTCTTCAATCAATAACTTATGTGTTTATATGAGCGACGTTCTATTTAAGCATAAATGCGTAGGTCTTAATTCGTTTCTTCAATCAATAACTTTTGTGTTTATATGAGCGACGTTATATTAAGTTGTTTTTTGATTTGATTTTGAAATGAACTAATCTAACAACATGGTTTCTAAATTGAATCAAATATTCACTAACACATATATGGACTTCTTGACATAAATCAATGTCGATATGAAGTTGTGAAGAGAATCAACTACTATCTATTCTCAATTTGAAATTAGAGTCTCATTGTTTAACCGTATGATTGACATGGATAATTGTATATTGTTGTCTCACGTGTTAAAAGCAAAGACGGGTAGAAGGTTCTTCTTTGTGAGACATATGACCATCGGAAAAATTAATAAGATGACAAATATGGTGTACAAAGATGTCTTACAAAGTATTTGTTGCTATGTATTACAACTTCAACGTTTTTGATTGCTAGCTTCTTAAATTTTTTTATACTTTTGATTTTCATCATGAATAATTAGATTCAATCATAACTGTATTGTTAGGAAAAACAATGATCAAACCCAAGTTATAAATCTGAGGAGTCAAAATTTAACTTAGTTGTATTCAGGAAAAACTTAGTGATTTCCTGAGTCTGTGTTTCTGAGTCTGTGCTTCACAGACTGAAGAAGTGTTTCTGAGTCTGTGCTCCACAGACTGAAGAATTCTCACAGACCGAAAGTCGTGCTCTATATGAAGACTTATGAATTCATCATCTGAAGAATGAAGATTGAAGACAGAAGACTTCACAGACTGAAGATCACAGACTGATGATCACAGATTGAAGATCACAGACTGATGAGCACAGACTGAAGAGCACAGATTGATGAACAAAAGTACAATCGTACAAAAGAAGTTCTTCTTTCCCTAGGCTACGGTACAACTGAAGAGATGTTTGAGTAAAGTCAAACATTGGAGAAAGGTTTTCTTTTCAGCAAAAAAACCTTTTAACCTTTTGCTTTTTCTATTTCCAAGAAAAGTAAAAAGGAAAGAGTGCAAAGTTGCCCAAGATGTACCTGTTACCTTCTGGACAACTAATTGAGCTGGTTAATATAGAGTTGATACTCAACTCTATAAATAGCAGCTCAAAAGCACCACAAAGAGTATCCAAGACAATTAGTATACAAGACCTTTAAGCTTAGGCTAAAAGCATTACCACACTAACTGTTTAAGTTTGTAGTGATAATTGTATCATAGTATACTACTTGGATCGTATTCAAACAATCTGTGTGTTAGAATACTCCGTCTTACTTGTAAGACAAACCATTTATTGTGAATAAGACTTTAATTCATAATATATTATGTGCTTTAATTAATCTTGTATTCCGCCTTAATTAATTAACCTGTTTGATATAACTTAGATATAAACTAATATATTAAATACTTGTTATTTAATCTGTATCTAAGTTTTGGGACCTTCAAGACCTAACAACTGGTATCAGAGCAAATAAAGATTTAATTATTAATTATATCTTTAATGATCAAAAGGAACCCAGTTTTATCAAACTTTCTTCAAAACCCATTTTCTCTACATTTTCTTCTTTGAAAAACGACTTCTTCTATTGCTATGGCTGGGAAGGGAATTCCAATCTTCAATGGTGTAAATTTTACCCACTGGAAATTGAAAGTTGAATGGTTTCTTGCTAGCATTCATGATGAAATGTTTAGAGTCATTCAAGAAGGACCCATTATTCCCGGCAGAATAGTTCCTGCAACTTTAGATGCAAATGGTATTATTGTGACACCTGAAAAATTTGTTGAGGCTGCCAAAAATACCTGGACTGATCTGGACAGGCAACTATATGCATTAGACTTTAAGGCCAAATCCATTATGGGCAACGCAGTTACTAAGCCTATCTTTGCTAAGATATCTTGTTGTAAAACTGCTAAAGCCATATGGGATATGCTAACTGACCAATATGATGGTGTAAGTTTAGTACAATCCCAAAAGAAGAAGAATCTCATAAGAAATTATGAGAACTTCTCTGCAGGTCAAGATGAGTCATTAACTGATATTCATACCAGATTTCAGATCTTAATCAATGATCTTGAAAGGTATGATATCATCAAAGGACAGTTTGAAATCTGTACAAAATTTGTTAATGTCATTCCAAACACTTTTTCTGAAGTTATTACTTCATTAGTTGTAAGTGAAAAATTGGAGACATATGATCTATCTGGCTTGTTTGGACTTTTGCTAAATTTTGATGAAACCAAAACCAGAAAAGATCTAAATGCCAAAAGGATTGCAAAAGATCCATCTGCTGCCCTTGTTGCAACAACAAAGAAAAATAGAGAACTTTTCTCTAGAGCAGATTATCATCTAACTCTTACAGACTCAGAATCAGATGATGAAACTGAGTCTATAGAAGCTGAAATGGCATTTCTTGCCCAAAGGTTAGAAAAAGTAAGATTCAAAGGTTCAAAAGGAAGGCCAACTTTTGATCCTAAGAAAGCTACTTGCTATAAATGTGGGCAAATTGGTCATATTTCTACTGACTGCAGAGTGAAGATTGCAGAATCTTCAAGTTCTGATAAGTGGGCAGAAAAGGCCAAGAAGTACAAAAGAAAGTACTTCAACTCCAAGAAAATTGGAGAGAAACAGCAACCAAAGAAACTAGAGAAAGCTTTGGTTGTTGAACAGTGGGTTGATGAAGAATCTTCATCATCTGAGGATGATGAGGATATGTGCTTAATGGCTATCACAGAAAGCCAGTTTGACAAAGATGTCAAATTTGCAGAAAGAGCATGTGTTCATTCAGATTGGGACAGAGGATCTGCTTACAATGTAAATCATTTCAAACTTTACTATAGTGATGCAGAAAAACAAAAAATGTTTGAACACATCTATGTGGACTTTTTGAAAAGACTTGAGAAAATACAAAATTTGAAAACTAAACTCAGTCAAGTTCAAAAAGATCTACAGTCAAAAGTGAATGAAATAAGCCAAAATAAACAGTATAAACAGGAGCTTGATGCTCAATATGATATTCTCAAAAGGATCAGTCTGGAAAAAGAAGCTTATAAAAACAAAGCTGATCATTATGAGAAGATCCGTAGATCTTGGTGTATTTCATCACTTAAAAATGTGGACTGTTTATCCAAACAGATTCCAGCTCAGATACAAGCGGTCATAGGTGATGAGTTTGATCTTAAAAGCCGTGTACTTTCTGAAATAAACTCAAAACCTACTATATTTGTACCTGAAATTTTACATCATACTTTTAGTCATACTGTGGGACATAAAGTTATATTGACAAATGCCTTTGTAAGACCAAAAATAGTTGCTAAAGAACTAGTATATGAGACAGAGCCAGACTCTGAAGACACAGACTCAGAAATCTCAGTCTGTGAAATTTCTCAATCTGAATTGCCTGAACTTATAATCACTAATGAATATTTAGAAACTATAGAACTTGAAAAGAAAATATTTGTAAAAGGCAAAGTTAGTATTCCCACAGTACGATCTTCAAATAAACAAAAAGAGGTAAAACGAATTAAGGATAAACAGAAAGGTTGCAATATGTTTGAACCTTCCACATCTCAGTCTGTAGCTGGTCCAGACAAAAATATGTCAAAAGTCAAATTTAAAGGCATAAAACCAGCAGTAAGGGAGTTAAAAAGATATCAGTCTGTGAAATCTAACTGTCAGTCTGAAAAAATCAATTTTCAGTCTGGTAAACTTAACTCTAGATCTGTTTGTGTTAACTCTCAGTCTGACTCTCAAAAGTCTATTTTTAACAATCATACTGAAACCATTAAGCTGCTTAGTGAAAACTTAATGAAGTTAACCACAGATTTTAAAACATTTGTTGTGTCAAAGAAGGATTTTAACAGAGGATTTAGTGTAAATAATAACCCAAAATCCAAAAGGACCATTATGTTGGACAGAAAATGTCACAACTGTGGAAATCTGAGACATGAGGGTATCAAATGCACAAAGTCCATTTTTAAACAACCAAAGGTTGCTTTGACTAAACAAATGACAACTACAAACGACAGAGTCAAAACTGAAGAGGTTAAAAGTCAACTTTACATGCTTGGTTCAGACAAAGCTGCTAAAGAATTGACTTCAACCAACTCTAAAGAACCCATCAAAAGATGAGTTCCCAAAAGTAACTAATTGATTTTGTTTGTCTTGTGCAGGGTAACAAAAAGTGGTACCTAGACAGTGGATGCTCAAGACACATGACAGGTTCTTTGGAGAATTTGTCAGAGTTTGTAGAAGAAGAAGGACCTTCTGTCAAATATGGTGACAATTTTGTTGCCAAGACAAAAGGTTATGGTGTGGTGAAGGCTGGCAACATCAGAATATCAAAGGTAGCCTATGTTGAGGGATTAAAGCATAACTTGCTTAGTGCAAGCCAAATTTGTGATGATGACAGTGAAATCAGAATCAGAAAGAAGGCTGCTGTTATCTATAATTTCAAAGGCAAACCTGTGTTAGTTGCCAAAAGAGAAAGATATATTTATCTCTTAGATCTTTCTTCTGCAGACACGAATGTAGAGACATGTCTCTATATTCAGTCTGTGCCAGAACTAAGCTGGCTATGGCATAGGAGGTTATCCTACCTGAACTTCAAAAACATTAACCTCCTGTCAAAGAAGAAACTGGTTAGAGGTCTGCCTGATGTTACATTTGCAAAAGACAAAATTTGTCCTGCATGTACACTAGGAAAACAGACCAAGAACCATTTTCCATTCAAATTGTTAGCTTCAATTGATCAACCACTGCATGTGCTCCATATGGATCTATTTGTACCCATGAGCATTGGCAGTTTGGGTGGAAAGAAGTATACACTTGTGGTTGTGGATGAATACACAAGGTATACTTGGGTCATCTTTCTTAAGGCAAAAAGTGATGCTCCTGATGAGATTATTAATCTAATCAAGAGGGAAGAATTGCAAAAAGATGCACCTGTCAAGCAACTCAGGAGTGATCATGGTACAGAATTTAAGAATTCTACTCTCATTGAATTCTGTACTGACAAAGGCATTATTCAAAACTTTGCCTCTGTCAGAACTCCTCAACAAAATGGTGTTGCTGAGAGAAGAAATCGTACACTCATAGAAGCTGCAAGAACCATGTTATGCCATGGTCAAATGAAGATTTATTTTTGGGCAGAAGCAGTTAACACTGCCTGTTATACCCAAAATAGATCTATTTTGGTCAAAAGGCATGACAAAACTGCATATGAGTTGTATCATAAGAAGGTTCCAACCATCCATTATTTCCAGACATTTGGAAGTAAATGCTATATTCTCAATCAAAGGGATCAATTAGCAAAGATGGAACCTAAGTCTGATGAAGGAATTTTTGTTTGCTGTTCATCTATCTCAAAGGCTTACTGAGTCTACAACAACAGAAGGAATAAAATTGAAGAAACCATCAATGTCACCTTTGATGTTTCCTCCGCTAACAATGAACATGTTTCTCAGTCTGATGTTCATTCATTAGAAGAATTATCTGTTGTAGGATCTGAATCTCAAATCCCAGTTGTTGCTCACCAACAACAGGACTCTGAAAGTGATAATGAAGATGTTCAACCTGCTCATTTAATGACAGTACCTTCATCAACTGAAGATGAATCTGTGTCCAGAGATTCAAGATCTTCTGATACGAGTGTTTAGTCTGGTAGTCTTCAGTCTGAGAACTCTACAGACTCAGACTTGCCCCCTGTTGAAGATAATGTAGAACTCAGTCCTGTTATCCTTCCACTGAATGAAAATGATTTATCATCCAACGGTGAATCATCACTAGGCGTCAAAGAACACAGGTATCATCCAATTGAAGAAATAATTGGAGATTATGTTTTTGGTGTACAAACAAGAGCTCAAGTGTCAAACCTATCTACTGCAAATTTCTGTTTCTACACAAACTTCCTGTCAATCATCGAACCAAAGAAAGCTGAAGAAGCATTGAAAGATGATGATTGGGTTTAAGCAATGCAGGAAGAGCTAACAGAATTTGAAAGAAACAATGTTTGGACCCTAGTTCCTGCTCCAAAAGGCAAAACCATTATTGGAACTAAATGGGTTTACAGAAACAAAATGGACAAGGATGGAATGATAATCAGAAACAAGGCAAGGCTAGTTGCTCAAGGTTACAAGCAGGAAGAAGGCATTGATTATGATGAAACATTTGCCCCTGTAGCCAGAATTGAAGCAATAAGGTTATTCTTGGCATATGCTGCTTTCAAGGACTTCAAAGTTTATCAAATGGATGTCAAGAGTGCATTTCTGAATGGTAACTTACAGGAGGAAGTCTATGTGAAACAACCTCCAGGTTTTGTAAGTTCAACTTTTTCAAATCATGTCTATAAATTGAAGAAAGCACTGTATGGACTAAAACAAGCTCCAAGAGCTTGGTATAACACTTTATCATCTTATCTTCTGAGTAATGACTTTACTAGAGGATCAATTGATAAAACATTGTTCTTCAAAAGGAACAAGGCAGATGTCATACTAGTCCAAATTTATGTTGATGATATCATATTTGGGTCTACAGATGTAAAATTATGCAAATGGTTGTCAAATTTAATGTCAAAACAGTACCAAATGAGTATGATGGGTGAATTAACATACTTTCTTGGTCTGCAAGTACATCAGAAACCTGATGGAATCTTCATCAACCAAGGCAAATATGTTAATGACCTACTCACTAAATATTCTTTAAAAGACTGTTCAACAATGAAAACACCAATGAGCATTGCTGAAACGTTGGATAATGATCAGTCTGACAAGTCTGTCTGTCAAACCACTTATAGAGGTATGATAGGATCCCTACTATATCTCACTGCAAGTAGACCAGATATCATGTTCTCAACATGTTTATGTGCTAGATATCAATCTGAACCTAAAGAATCACATCTCAAAGCTGTAAAAAGGATTTTTAGGTACCTGAAAGGTACTCCTAACCTGGGTCTTTGGTATCCCAAAGACTCTGGTTTTGATCTAATTGATTATACAGATGCAGATTATGCAGGTTGCAAATTAGACAAGAAAAGCACTTCTGGTGGATGTCAACTACTAGGTGGAAAACTAGTCAGTTGGTCAAGCAAGAAACAGAACTCTGTTGCTACATCTACTGCAGAAGCAGAATATGTAGCTGCTGGTAGTTGCTTTGCCCAATTGTTGTGGATGCAACAACTAGCAGACTATGATTTGGAGTTTACAAGAACTCCAATCATGTGTGATAACCAAAGTGCCATTGCCATCATTGAGAATCCTGTATTTCACTCCAGGACAAAGCATATTGAGATCAGACATCACTTTATCAGAGATTGTGCTGAGAAAGGTAAAGTGATTCTCAAATATGTGCCCACAAATGACCAACTAGCAGATATCTTTACTAAACCTTTGAATGAAGATAGATTTTTGTATCTGCTTGGTCAACTAGGAATGCTCAACCCCTAGTAAAACTTTTGAATCTGTGTGATTCAACTCTCAGTCTGTGCCTGCTTTTCAATCTGTATGTCTGTATCGTCAGTTACATACAACCAAAAAGCACAGACTAAGATATATTTTGTAAATAACTTAAAGAAAATACCAAAAAGATTTTATAATTCTGTTATTTTCTCTCAGTCTATCTAATATATGGTTTAGTCTGTGTGATGTCATCCAGACTCACTGCACAGACTAACAATATACACTCAGACTGAGCTCTTTTTCTTTTTATTTTTTATCTTACTTTTATTTTTTCTTTTACTAAAAATGGCTGATCTATGGGTTTAGATTGCACCTGCCAACATCATTGCGGCTAAACCTTTTAAATAGGGTAAACAGGTAAAACTCTGTACTAATAACCAAGTAGCTACCATTTCCATTCCTGATTCTAAAAAGAAACCAAGGATTTGAGGACTTGACAAACTTTATGTCTGCTCATCCCTTAAGGGGAGCATTTTTCAACACAATTCCTCAAATATATCCTGATTTTCTTATGGAACGGTGGTATACTTGCTCTTCAAATAGTACCAATACTGCAATTACTGGTACTATTGATCATGGTAAATGGGCAGTTACCATTGATCAAGAGCTAATTAGGAATGTCTTAGACCTGCCTATGGAAAATAATTTTGAACCCATTCCAACCAAAGAAGCAGCAAGGGCTTCTCTTACTTTGGTTGGATATACCAAAGATAAAGGCACAATCTTGATGTCAGGATTCACCCCCAGATGGAAATTTGTAATTTCTGGCATCATCAGGAGTGTAGGAGGTAAATCTGGTAGCACGGGGGAGCTAAATGAGTTTGAAACTCAACTGTTGAGCTCATTCATCACTGGTTTAAACATCAACTTTGCAGAGTTGTATTTTCAAGAAATTTTAAAACTTGTGAATGAGTCAAACAGAATTTTTAATGTACCTTTTATAAGGCTACTCTCCTTGTGCATCCAATCTAGATTAACTGGGTCTGTATATATGTCCTTTAATAATAAAGTGGCAGATATACCTGTCCCTGTGCTCACCTATAAAGTGTTTAACCATCCGGTTCCATTTTCTGGAACATCTATCACTGCTGCTATGCAGCAATGGATTGATCACCCATATGTTGCTTCTGCATCTATGGAGGTGATAGTGAGGGTACTGAAACTCAGACTGTTGAAGATTGTGTTACTGAAGCAGAGCACACAGACTCCATTAACACAGACTCAACTCAGTCTGTTCACTTGGAGTCAGACTCAAACATTGCTGAGTCTGTTCCATCTTCAACAGAAGATGCAGGTAGTAAGTCTTCTTCAACTGAGGAGATGGATGTAGATCAACCTTCTTATCCTAGCCCATCCTCACCTACAAAAGAGAGTCACAAACAAACCAACCCAGATGAGTCACCACTCATTCTGGAGGAATCACCAGACTCAACCCCCAAAAGTATAGCACAAATGGAATCATCATCCATGGAATTGGATGTCAATAGAACACCTTCCAGTGCTGTAGACCATTCCATTACAGCTCTGCTAGAGTATGTGGTGCCAATGGCTACCCAACTGACCCAACCTGAACCTAGATTAGTCAGCTTGGATACCCACATTTCTGCTACTACACTGACCCATGTAGTATGCATTGAAGAAGATGCTCCAATCCTGAGCACTACCACCCCCCTCTTTACCCCACTCACAATGGCTGAACCCATATTGACCACTAGTCCTGTACTAGTTCACATTCCAGTGAGTCTTTCCTTACACCCCTGTGCACAGATCGCCAATACCCCAGTCATGTCACAGACTGAGGCACAGATCTCCACTTCTTTGCTTGATGATCTACCATCTTATCACCAAATGGTTAGTGAAGGCATACCAACCTCCACATTCGTCGCCAGTGATATTGTTCCTTTACACCAGGGACTATTTGAGGCAACAGATGTAACACAATCATTTTCCAATGATGTCTTATCCTATCACCGGATTCGATCTGAGGGAAACACAACTACACCACTCAATGCCTATGATCGCTTTTCCATGCACAGGACACAGTGTGAGGCAAAGAGTGCAACACCAAAAGATTCCAGTGATCTTGCTCAGTTTCAACATGAGTCAAGTGAAGAACATATTCCATCACCCAATTCTAACCCTTTCAACCAGACCCAGTCTGTGCCTTCTAGTACACTTAATGATGTGCTTTCTGCCATCAACAGGTTGTCTGAATGGGTACAGACTGCGTTCAATAATAATAAGAAAGAGCTAGAGAAGATGAAGCATCTAGTCTCTACTATGGTGGAAAAGGTGGATATGCTGGAAGAAAAGGTATCCAATAGGTTAGATGAAATGCAGACCACCCTCTCAAGCTTAGCTGTTGATGTCAAAAAGGGGGAGAAGATGAAGTTTGGGTCTGCAGAAGCTAAAACCCCAAAAGATAATTCACTAAATAATAAACTCTTAGATTTAGGGGGAGATAGCAGTGAGGGAGATGATGGAGATGATGGAGATGATGGACCTGAAAGTGCTAGGGTGAAGTCTCAGACTGAAGCTCAGTTTGTGCCACAGACTGAAAACATGAGTGCACAGACTGAGGGGGAGCCAGAAGGATTGCAGGCAGATGAACACACTGAGATGGTTGCACAGACTCAGGGGGAGTCAACAATTGTCTTACACATAGACCCAATAGCAACTATCTCAGACCTAGGTCAGATGGAGTTGAAAAGACCAAGGGAAGAAGAAGATGAAGATGTTCAACCTCTTCGAATCAAAAGAGCCAGGAAAATAAAAAGAATGGCCAGGAGGATTCCTGAAAGGGATATCTTTAATTCCCAACCAAAGATGAAGGGGATCAAGACCTGGGATCAATTTGTGAAGCTAGCAGAAGAACAGGACATTGATGGTGAAGATGATGATGCCATCAATCCTGATTGCAGTTCTGAGTCTGAGGTATTTAGAAGATCAGATGAATTTGAAGATGATGCTACTTTTGGAGGTGTAGATGAAGGTGCCTCAAAAGTCAAGACTGGAGAGTCTAAGTCTGTGCCCTCTGAACCTGCACAGACTGAGACACAGCATCAGACACAGACTCAGAGCTCAAAGCAACAAGCAGTAAGCATTGATGCTCCAATCATCAGTGCTGAAGCCATCCAAGCTGAAGCCAACCCTGCTAGACCAATCACAACAACCAGAATACTGCCTCCAGGTAGAAGTGAACTTGAAGGCAGAATGCAATGGAGAATTGCTCATCTGATAAGCACATATCCTGGGTCGAGTTCTACTCTGGAAGAAGTTGATAGGGTTAAGGGTAAGGGAAAGGAGATTGCCTTATCCAAGCAGGAAAGGTTAAGCAAGATCAAGAAGATGGTGGATGATCATGCTGCTGGAACAAGAAATCCTGAACTGTCAAATCTACAGGATGAACTCTTGCATCAAGAGGCTACTGCTCAAGGTATGACTTTAACTGAATACTTAGATGTATTATCAATTGAAGAGCAGAAGCTGAAGGAAGCAAGATTTGTTGACATGCTCTCCAAAGAATTAGAAGATGAAAGTTGTTCACAGACTCAAATCAGAAGGAGTCAAGTTGAGCAACAGATCAAAGAAGATGAAGAGCTGTCAATAAAATTACAGAAGATAGAGAGCCTAAAAGTTAAGCTACAATCCACTTTCAGAAAGTCAAAGCTCAAGCAGAAGATTAAAGACTGTCATCTGAATAAGATTGGACAGAAATTGAAGCTGGAGTTGACTTTAACCAAGAGCAAGAAAATGGTATGGGTGGATGACCTGTACACTCTAGAGCTTAAAGAATGGCAATCCATTGCTAATCTTTTAAAGAGTGCAGCTGACAAAGATTTGAAGAATGAAGTTCTCGATGAGCTATCTTACCTGATTGAGTTAGTTCTCAGTCTGGGGCTCATTTCAGAAGAAGAATACAAGTTGTTCTGTATAGCAAACAACTTTGTAATAAAGAAGAAGTCAGCTGGGTTATCTACAGAGAATGAGCAGAGAAGGAAGCATCCTCTACCAAAAGGAATTATTTTTATCGATAGATCCTATGTTCAGACTGACAATATTGAAGGTCTGTGATACAGAGATATCAATGGGATAGAGTGCTTTCAGGATCAAAATAGACTGTATGGAGAGTCTCTGCTACATTACATTGCCCTGCTGAAGGAATGCAAACGTCCTCAAGCCAAGCCATTTAGAAGAAGACTGATTAGCTGGTTATTCAACAACCTTTCCAAGATCTGTTGAGACATGCTTTGTGACAACAGATCTAGCTTGTAATAGCATGTAATAGTACTTTTAGTAATTGTAATCAAGCTTGTACATTGGTTTTGAATTGTAAATAAAATATATTGCTTGGTAAACATTTTAGAGTTAAATATCAAAATGCTGAAAAATGTTGACCAAGGTTGACCGCGAACCGAGTCAGTTCGCAGGACAAAATTGGCCTGCAAACCGAGTCAGTTCGCTGGGCCAACATGGGCTGCGAACCGAGTCAGTTCGCAGAGCCCATGTACCTGCGAACCGAGACGGTTATATATGCAAATTAGGTTTAAAACCTAAAGGACTTTTGCCTATTTCGACAACCGGCTGACCTGCGATTCCAGAGAGTTTTCCAACATTCTAAAGGCTAGTTATTGATCATTAACATTCATTATAATCGATACAAAGCAATTAGACAATTGGTTCGCTAATATATTGCGAAAGAATTCGTTATAGATCCTATAACTAGTATTGAGGGATTCCGCACCTTAATACCGTAGATAACCTCGTTATCGATCCGCAACATACCGGACTTACAATTGGTATCAGAGCCTACGGCTAGATACGCGTAGGTTCGAGGTTATTCGGGATAATAACGTGTGATTTCGGGTTGTTTTTTAGTGCATTACGTACTTATTTACGACCAAAATCACTCTCTGGACGTTTTTAGTTTTGTTTACGATCGGAAACTTGAGTTTTAATCGTAAAAATAACTAACATTTTCGTATTTGGTGTTTTTCAACCGTTTCGCGAACTGAGATTAGGGTTTCTGCGAACCGAACTGAGAGTCGCGAACTGAGTTGAGTTTCTACGAACCGAGATCACTTGCGAACCGAACCGAGATTGCGAACCGAACTGAGTTCTTGCGAACTGAGTTGAGTCTTGCGAACTGAGTTCGTGCGAAGTGAGTTCCTGCGAACTGAGTTTCTGTGAACCGAGATTCTGCGAACTGAGTTTCCTGCGAACTGAACTTTCTGTTTTTTTTTTGTGATTGTTTAACTTCTAAGATTGACAAAGATGTCTGATTTAAGTAAAATAATTGAGATGGACCACGAGATTGGAAAATCTAATGTTCTACCTAAATTGCTTCGACTTGAGGATTACTATGGATGGAAAGACAGGTTTGAATCATACTGTAGATTCCATGATTTGTCAATCTGGATGTGTATCAAGAATGGATACACTGCACCTACAATTGTTGTTGAAAATGCAACAGTAATTGTACCCTACAATCGGATGAATGATAACTAGAAGAAAGACTTTGAGATTGAAAACAAAGCTCATTCTTCAATTAAAATGAGCTTACCTAAGGAGATCAATCATCAATTGAAATCTTTTCACACTGCTAGAGCACTCTAGATTGCTCTTGAGAAAAGATGTGAGGGTAGTCCACAAGTTAAGGCGGGCAAGAAGAACCTCCTTAAGAAGCAGTTTACTGTGTTTAAAGCTTTTAAGGGAGAAGATCTTGATGCTTTCACCACAAGATTCTACCATCTATTAAGTGAGCTAGATGACCATGAGATTTTCTATTCTGATACGGAAAAAACCGACAAGTTTATTGAGGGTTTACCATCCAAATGGGAAATGCATGGGGTTATGCTCAAGGATAATGAGGAGCGGTATGCCACAATGACTCTGGAGCAGGTTATTGACAAGCTCAGAGGTTATGATTTCACTAATAAAACGAGAGAAATGGATTCTGATCAATTACAGAATCCTGGGCTATATCATGGAAAATCAACTCTCTCGAATGCATCATCCAGTTTGACCACTGCTTTACTAGTTGGTGATACTGGAGAAAAAGGTGAATTGATAACTGAGGATTTGTGTTTTATCGCTTCATCTGGAAGTGAAACAAAAGAAAAATCTACTGAGAAGTCACATCAAGGGCATCATAACATGCCGATGAGTGTGAAATCTGCTGAACAGCAATTGTCTGTTCTTGCCTCTTTTGTTGCTTCCTATGAGAACTACATTCAAGGGAAAATCAATGATCCAGTTGTGTTCGATGAAGATTATGATCAGATAGACCCTGATGACCTTGAAGAAATGGATCTCCAGTGGCAACTAGCTATGGTGTCAAGGAGAGTTAAAAATTTCTTGAAGCGTACTGGTAGAAAGGTGGTAGGAAATCGACCAGGGTTTGACAAATCCAAAGTTAAGTGTTATAACTGTCAAGGTTACGGACACTTTGCTCGGGAATGTCAACAACCAAAGGTTGATGTCAGCAATGGAAGACAAGGCTCGGGAAGTTCTTTAGCTTCCAAAGCCTTGGTGGTTCAGCAGCTTGATGGTTCTTATGATTGGTCTGCTCAGCCTGAGCAAGCTCTTATGGCTGAGATAGAAAATCAAGAGAAAACTGCTGAGTCTACATCCTATATGCCGACTGATGTGGATTATCAAGTAAGGGTGCCAGAAGTCACACCAAAAGCAAGTGATGATGATGTGCTATATATGGATTCAACTAAGGATATGAGTCCAGATGATTTTGTAGCACATATGGCTGAAGTTCAAACAGACAAGAAAAGGGTATGTATTGATATGCTTACTCTTGTTGATGTCTGTGATTTAGTTACTAATTTACAATCACAAGTTAGCGTATTTGCTGATTCATATAATACCTTGAAATCTGAATTAGAAATAGCTAAATGTGATGCTCAAAGGTTTAGTGAGGATAAACTAGCTCTGAAAGAAAAGATTAAGTCTAATGCTGCTGATAAGACCACTCTAAGAGACACTATAAATGAACAATGTGTTAAAATAGATGGTCTGTATTTAAATCTAAGAGACTTAAATCAAAATATTGCCAATAAAGATAATGAGCTAGCTGAGTCAAAACTGAAATTAGTTGAGCTTAATCGTAAGTTTGAAAGTTATAGAACCTCATCTTTAACTATGGACTCTATAATTGATGCTCAACGTAGTGTTAAGGATAAGACTGGATTAGGATACACTGATGTACCTCCTCCGTTTAATTCAAATTACACTACTTCTGTTGACTTAGAAATGATGGATGTGGATGCTAAACTTGAGAATATAGTAACTAAGAAGTCTGAAAAGTTAGAGACACAGAAGGTTGTTCATAAGGATCCATCATCTGATGTCAGTAAGAACACACCATTCCCTAAAGTACAGTTTGTCTCGAGTGGAATGATGGTTGATACTGACATAAATGATGAGATTATTAAGGAACCAGACAATACACCTTTAGTGTCTGAAACTCAGACTGAAAACGAAAGGGCAAAAGTGGTTAAGTCACGAAAGCAAAAATCATGTTTCAAATGTCACCAAAAGGGGCATGTGGCTTCTTGTTGTCCTAACAAGAAGTTGGAAACATCATTTAAGCTCGTGAATAATCATGAGACACAGAAAGTCTCTAGTTCAAGTGTAGACAGGTTAGATACCAAACAGGAATCTGGTAATAAACCAGTAAACATTCTGAAAAGAGATGTTCCACATAGTGTCTCTCCGCCTAAACCTAAACGGCCTTATTCTCTAAATGACACTAAGCCTATAGATAAGACACCGTCGAGATTTAGGACTCCAAGTAGAAACCACAATCAATTTGAAAGTGGTTCTACTTCTCGTACACATAGAGTTGATTATGTGCCTAAGAGGTTTTCTACTCACTCTCCTCAGAGGCATAAGACTTCAGATCATCAACAACCTCCAACCTCTTTGAAAGTTACCAAGACTATTGATGATAATAGTTATGGTTACTTTAAAGAAGTTCAGATTGTTGATGATAAGGGACAAACCAAGACCGTAATGGCTTGGGTCCCTCTTGAGAACTGATTGTGTACAACTTGTTATGTGCAGGAGCAGACTGTGAACAAGGAAAGTTGGTGGTATGTAGACAATGGATGCTCTAGGCACATGACCGGTGAAAGAAGTCTACTGAAGGACTTCAAAGGTGGAATGAAACGGCGACTTCATTTCGCTGGTGATAAAGGAGGAGTAATAACTGGGAAAGGAAAAGTTTCAAATGGAACTTTGACTCTAGAAGATGTGAATTACGTTGAAGAACTAACTCACAACCTAGTGAATGTTTCCCAAGTCTGTGATAAAGGTTATTTTGTACATTTCAATGAGACAGAAGCCTTAGTCCTGAAGCCGGGTTTCACTATCCCTGAAAATTGGATATTAATGAGGGCTCCAAGGAAGAAGGACATCTATGCCATCAACATGGGTGTTCCTAATACTTCAATGGAATCTACATGTCTTTTATCCAAGGCTTCTGAAGCAGACGCACTTTTATGGCATAGGAGAATGGCTCACCTGAACTTTCGTAAAATGAACTATATAACCAAGAATGGTTTAGTTCTGGGTGTACCACAAAAACGTTTCGAGTCTGAAGATAAGTGTGTTCCTTGCATGAAAGGAAAGCAACATAAAAAACCACACAGATTTAAGACTGAAAACTCAATCTCCTCGTCATATGAATTGCTACATATGGATCTTTTTGGCCCAATAAGCAAAAGAAGCATAGGTGGCAAATGGTAATGTTTAGTTGTCACAGATGATTTCTCTAGATTCTCTTGGGTATTCTTTTTGGGATCTAAGGATGAAACTCCTGGTATTCTCATGGAGTTCTTAGATCTAATAGAGAATGTCTATAGAACACGAGTTAAGAGAATTCGTAGTGACAATGGAACAGAGTTCAACAATTCAACGTTCAATGTCTATTGCTTAAGCAAAGGGATACAACATCAATTCAGTGCACCGTATGAACCACAACAGAACGGTGTTGCTGAAAGGAAAAACAGAACGTTGATTGAAGGAGTTAGAACGATGCTTGCAGATTCAAGGCTTCCAGTCATTTTCTGGGCAGAAGCGGTGAATACAGCATGTCATGTTTTAAACAGAGTTCTTACGGTTAAAAAGCAGAACAAGACTAGTTATGAGCTTTTAAACAATAAGAAACTTAACTTAAAAGGGTTTGAACCCTTTGGAGTTTCATGTACTTTGCTGAAGACTAGCACTCAACCGAAATTTGGTGAAAAGGCTGACGAAGGATACTTCCTAGGTTATGTACCTAATTCACCAAACAAACGTGTCTTCAATAAAGCTACGGGACGTGTGGAAAGAGTTTATAACATTGAAATTACGAGCTACACACATGACGTTCATAAGGGATTAGATTGGCAATTCGACTATTCAGATCTCTTTAAGTCTTTTAATGTCCCAATCAGTGACTACAAAGTTGACTCTGAAATCTCTAAACATTTATTGTCAGGTGATGGGGATATTGGCCCTGCACCAACATCGAATGTTCCTCGAGATATAACTTTTGTGGATCCTAATCGTGCATCAACGAGTGCCACACAACAATCTTCTAATGAGGTGTATAGTTCCGATGAAAATATGCCACCATTGGAAGAAATTGGCACTAATCTAGAAGAGGAAATAGAACTTGAACCGGTGACAACAACAAGAGTTAACAAAAATCACCCAACTGAGAATATCATTGGGGATCCAAATGCATCTGTTCAAACTAGGGCTAGTATATCTGAGTACACTAGCCTGTATGCTGAAATGAAAGAGACAGGGGTTACAAATCTATGTCTATATTCATGTTTTATCTCACAAGTTTAGCCTAAGAATGTCCAAATGGCGTTGAAGGACAACCCATGGGTAGAAGCAATGCAGGAAGAACTTTCTCAGTTCTCAAAACTGCAAGTTTGGGAGTTGGTTGATTTACCAAGTGGTGAATATCCAATTGGCACTAGATTGGTCTTTAAGTGTAAGAAAGACGATCGGGGAATCGTGATTCGCAATAAAGCTCGTCTAGTCGTTCAAGGTTTCAATCAACAAGAAGGGATTGATTACAATGAAGTGTTTGCACCTGTGGCTAGGCTTGAAGCAATTAGGTTGTTCTTAGCATTTGCAGCTTCAAATAAAATGAAAGTTTATCAGCTGGATGTTAAGAGTGCCTTCTTGTATGGCAAGGTCAAGGAAACGGTGTATGTTTCTCAACCACCAGGGTTTACTGATCCAAAGTATCCAAATAGAGTATATCATCTTGATAAGGCTCTGTATGGATTACATCAAGCACCAAGAGCGTAGTATGAAACACTATCAACTTATCTTCTTAAGAATGGTTTTACAAGAGGAAGAATTGATAGTACACTTTTTGTGAAATGGAAGAAACAGGACTTTCTACTTGTTCAAGTGTATGTTGATGACATTATCTTTGGGTCATCTGACGAAAAGATGTGTCAAGAATTTGAGCAAGTTATGAAAGGCAAGTTCGAGATGTCTACTATGGGAGCGTTGAATTTTTTCTTAGGGTTACAAGTTGACCAAAAGAAAGATGGATTCTTTATTCATCAATCTAAATATACACATGAGCTGTTAGAACGTTTCAAGATGGATGAATCTCGTATCTACAAGACTCCTATTCCAGAAAATCACGGACTCGGTCCTGATACATCGAGTGATCAGAATGTAGATCCTACTTTATATAAGGCTATGATTGGATCACTAATGTATCTGATTGCATCTAGGCCTGACATTATGTTTGTTGTTTGTATTTGCGCAAGATATCAGGCTAATCCGAAAGAGTCACATATTCAAGCTGTAAAAACAATCTTTCGTTACCTCAAAGGGAAGCCGAAGCTGGGACTTTGGTATCCGATTGAAGGAGACTTAGATTTTGTAGCTTATACTGATTCGGATTATGGTGGATGCAATCAAAATAGAAAGTCTACGACCGGAGGATGTCAATTCCTAGGAGGTAGACTTGTGTCTTGGCAGTGCAAGAAGCAAAGCTCAGTAGCCATTTCCACATGTGAAGCTGAGTATGTTGCAGCTGGCAGCGGTTGTTCCCAAGTATTGTAGATACAACAGCAACTGCGAGATTATGGGCTAAACTTTACCGATACTCCTATGATGATCGATAATGAATCGACGATCTCTATAACCAATAATCCGGTAAAGCACAGCAAGACGAAACACATTGATATTCGTCATCATTTTATTCGGGATTGTGCCGAGAAGAAGCTTATTAGGTTAGTCAAAGTTGCCTCTTCTGACAACTTGGCAGACTTATACACTAAAGCTTTCGACAGGGCGCGTTTTGAGACATTAGTTCAACTAAACGGAATGAGGAATCCAGAATAACTAATCTTCCAAAGGAGTATGTAATAGTTAGTAAGTCTTAATTTTATGTTTTAAAAGGGGTAGGCGTCTTGGCATTCATTTGCTTGTTACCTGAGGGGAATCGCCTCCTATAAAACGCAAAAAGAATATAAATCATAAAAAGTTTAAGTTTTTATCTGCTGGGAAATGATAGTACATTAGGAGAATAAGCTTAACAATAATAAGTATAAGCCTTAAGTTAGATGTGTTAGTAGATTCTGGTAAGTCACATTAACGTTACATCTTTACAACCAGGACTTTACTTATATTTATTTTATTATACACCTTTCTCCACACGTTATAATTGGATAAGAATAAAATTAAGTCTAGACAGCTTCATTATATGATGTACTGGTAGGTAAATTATGTTATGACTTCTGAGCATTTAATAAGCAATAATTCTCATGTGTGTTTTCTAGTGTGAACTACTATATGATGTATGACACAAGTCTTAATTTGTGAATGCTAGTATAGCCATACACTTATCAAGAATCTATGAATATATGAACAGACAAATAGTTAGAAAAATGGCTATTAGCAAAACTAATGGTGACTTTGTTGTACTAAGTACAGACCTGAAAACTTTAGTTTTGCCAATGGTCTCAAACTTATTTAGCTCATACTAAGGGATCTTCTGTTGTACTACGTACAGATCTAGAACCACTAGTATCTTCAAAATATGTTTGATGTTTGTCAAACCTTAAAATAACTCAAGGGTATGTTATATGTTACGAAAAGTACATCATTTAGTGATCTCTACCTTGAATGTCAATGATACAGTGTTATGAGTTCTACTTGATTTCTCAGTATGTCATATATTGGACCACACTGGTTAATATGCATACTAACAATAAATGTTTGCTTGGAAATCATTGTATAATTTGTTTATATGGATCATAATATCGGTAATCATCTTGAGCTGTCGATGACAAATGAACGTTCACTTTGGTGAATAATTCGTTCTCATTAATATAAATGTATGTTCAAAGAATGTGTTATTTCATGTGGATAAAGGTAACCAAGTTATAATCTTATAAATATAAGTTGATAAATGGTTAAGTTGTAATTTTTCTGTCACTTATTGTGAATTTCATGAGGCTCTATACTAACAATCTTCTTAGACTTGTTAATAAATGATAAGGTACAGCGTATTCTCCCTAATATGATCCCTAAGCAGATAAATTCTAAACGCCAAAAATATGTATTATTTATCTTATTTAATAAAATGGTACCTGATACCACTCATTAGTTTGATTATTTATTTATTTATTACGTTTTTATTTTTGTTTATCCTTTAGAATTAAGTTAAACTGAAATTTATCATTCCATATCGAATAAATGTGACAAAAACGCAATGGAAAGTTTCAAATGTTGACTAGTAAAAATATTAATAACGTCAATTTATAATTAAAGCTAAATTCGCATTTTTGGTCAAAGTTGCGAAGTTGACCAGTCCAACTTGCGAATCGAGCTTGGAATATAAAAGGACAAGTCAACAAGTCCATCTCTCACTTTCCAAACACTCCTGCGAGACGAATTTCTGCGAACCGAAACTTCGCAGCCCGTTATTGCGAAGTGAGAAAATTGACTTCGGGTTGACCTTAGCGAACTAAATTTGTTGACTTTGGTTGACCTGCGAAGCGAACTGAACAAGTTGACTTCCGTTGACTGCGAAGCGAATTTACTTGTTGACTTCTGTTGACTATAGCGAACTTAGTCGTGTTGACTTTTGTTGACTATAGCGAATTGAAACAACCTTGATTTGTGAATTGAACGTTTGACTTAGTTAATATCCAGCTTACAATTTTAAGATTTTCGACTTGTTTTCGATTTGCGAACTCTATGTTTACAAATAAATTACACGTTGGAATTTGTTATACAGTTCGACTTACGAACTTACGTTTATAGGTTAAATACGTATAAATTTACGAAGTTAATATTTTAGCCTTGTATTCGATTTGAGAACTTTATGTTTACAAATAAATTACAAGTTGCGGCTTTTAAATATTAGTTATACGTTTAGACTTAAGAACTTATGGTTATAAGTTAAATACGTATAAATCTACAAATTTAACATGTTAGACTTGTTTTCGGTTTGAGATCTTTATGGTTACAAATAAATTACATGTTGCGACTGTTAATTATTTGTTATATGTATCGACTTAAGGCCTTTCGGTTATAAGTTAAATACATATGACATACGAATTCTGTTCCTTCATATCGAAAGACTTCCGACTCTTATGTAGTCGTGCGGTGTGTTCCGATTTTCCATCGGCGGTATGATTTTTCAGATTATTTAATATGATTTACGAACTGTATATAATTTAGAGAATATAATTGAAAATTAAGTCTCGTAGACTTAATCGTTCAATTAAGTTCAGTAAATTAAGTTATTAATTAATAGTAAACGTGGATGTTTGGTGATCATTTTTGTTCACAATACATAAACGTTTAAAATTAATTAATGTTCGACAATTTTTTCCTACTATACTATACTCATCTAATGAAGTCTTGTCAACAATTTGTTGAAGGACAAGCCGTCTCAGGAGGAGATATTGCTATATCATGAGACATGCAAAGCTGATGAACTGCTAAAAAAGAGACGTGATGATACAGATGATGATCCCAACACACATAAAGATAGAGAGCCGATTGGTCCTTCAACGACTGGTGAGCTAACTATGATTCACAGAAAGATAGAGAGCCGACTGGTCCTTCAACGACTGGTGAGCTAACTATGATTCAGGGGGAGTCTGTTGGTGTAGGAGGTTCTGGTAACTTAAAAGTATTTTTTTTATATATATTCGACTTGAGATTTTAAATTACAAGTTAAATATGTTTGAAATAGGTTAAGTTATTATTAATGAAAGTTAAGTAGAATAATGATCGAAAGTCTTCCGACTTATACATAGTCGTGCGGCGTGTCCCGATTGATATCGGCGGTCAAATTTTCTATTATGACTTATGCATTTTAGACTTGAGATTCTTCATGACAAGTCAAAATGATATAAGATTAATTATATAAGATTTAGACTTGAGATGTTATATGACAAGTCAAAATGATATAAGATTAATTATAAGATTTAGACTTGAGATGTTATATGACAAGTCAAAATGATATAAGTTTTAGACTTGAGATTTATTATTTGACAAGTTAATTATGCAATATGTTATAACTTGCAAACGATATATATAATTTAAGGATATAATTGATAGTTAAGTTTGGAAATATAACTGTTCAATTAAGTCTTGAAAATTACGTTATTAATTAATTGTAAACTTGAATGTTTGGTGATCGTTTTCGTTCACAATACATTAATGTTTAAATTTAATTAATGTTTGCTAAGTATATTTTATATTATAAGACTTTTGTAATCTTAGATTGATTCAGGGTAGTCAATAAAAGATTTATAAGTTTATATAATGTGTTTATAATAGGTATTAAATACACAAAAGGGATTAATAAGGAAATTCTTGGATTGATTCAGGGAAATCAATGAAAGAATTTATGTTATTAATATTTTATTTGTGTTTGTGCCTTTATGGGTCTGGAAATGCTGAAGATATATGCGGGTAGCAAAATTTACAAGTGATTACCAAGGACAACTTGAAGACAAAGACTTAAAGACGCTAGAGCTATTGTCAAGGGGGAGTCTATTGAGACATTCTTTGTGACAACAGATCTAGCTTGTAATAGCATGTAATAGTACTTTTAATAATTGTAATCAAGCTTGTACATTGGTTTTGAATTGTAAATAAAATATATTGCTTGGTAAACATTTTAGAGTTAAATATCAAAATGCTGAAAAATGTTGACCAAGGTTGACCGCGAACCGAGTTAGTTCGCAGGACAAAATTGGCCTGCAAACCGAGTCAGTTCGCTGGGCCAACATGGGCTGCGAACCGAGTCAGTTCGCAGAGCCCATGTACCTGCGAACCGAGACGGTTATATATGCAAATTAGGTTTTAAACCTAAAGGACTTTTGCCTATTTCGACAACCGGCTGACCTGCGATTCCAGAGAGTTTTCCAACATTCTAAAGGCTAGGTATTGATCGTTAACATTCGTTATAATCGATACAAAGAAATTAGACAATATATTCGCTAATATATTGCGAAAGAATTCGTTATAGATCCTATAACTAGTATTGAGGGATTCCGCACTTTAATACCGTAGATAACCTCGTTATCGATCCGCAACATACCGGACTTACAAGATCAGGATGATGATTGGATTTGAAGATATCTGCAAGAAGATCATCCTGGAATATCAAGAATTTGAAGAAAAATCTGATAAGGAAATGGAAGTATTGTTGAAGAGGAAAGTGGAAAAGATCAAAGAGATCAGGGCTCAGAGAAAAGATTGAAGATTGTTAAATTTATGCTATTTACAATCTCATGTAATAACTGTAATATTTCTGTGAACTGACTATGATTTTGACTTTATGTATATAAGTCTTGATCCAGATGTTATGTTTCACTTTAGTATTTATTATTTCTCTATTATCTTTTGTAAATAGATTTTGACATCATCAGATAGGGGGAGATTGTTGGAAAAAACAATGATCAAACCCAAGTTATAAATATGAGGAGTCAAAATCTAACTTAGTTGTATTCAGGAAAAACTTAGTGATTTCCTGAGTCTGTGTTTCTGAGTCTGTGCTTCACAGACTGAAGAAGTGTTTCTGAGTCTGTGCTCCACAGACTGAAGAATTCTCACAGACCGAAAGTCGTGCTCTATTTGAAGACTTATGAATTCATCATCTGAAGAATGAAGATTGAAGACAGGAGACTTCACAGACTGAAGATCACAACTGATGATCACAGATTGAAGATCACAGACTGATGAGCACAGACTGAAGAGCACAGATTGATGAACAAAAGTATGTATATACATTCAGCGACCATATGTATATACACTGGTTTAAAATCTAGTTTTTATATATTCGGGTAAATTTAATGTTTATGAACACTTGATTTCTTTTAGGCAAACATAAATTATATAAATAGCCACTTATCAACTAAAAGTTGAAAAGAGCAAAAACAATACAAAGAACTTCCGTGAAATAGAACCCTAAACCTATGTGAGTTGTGCAAAAATTTAAAAAAAAAAACGTCTAAATTTGAAAATATAGCTAATTAATAACCACTGATGTTCTGTTGTTGAGCAACCCGACATGAAGCTTATGAGATTTCATCCTTCACAAACTTGTCAAACCTTGTTGATCAAAAGCACATGATAAATCAAACAGACATTATAGATGATAGATCATAACCACCACCACTACAAGAAAAATGCCATTTAATGGCACACAAAATGTGCCACAAAAGATCAAATAAAAACCCAATTTTATGCCCCTGCACACATCTGCAAGATTGAAAGCAAAACTAAATATCAAAGAAATCACGATGTAGAGATGCTGAAAAAGAGAAGCCAAACCTAAAACAACGATGCCGGGCTCATTTGGTCGTTGTCGAAGAACTCAAAAACACATATCTTATCAAAAACAATCATAACCCTCTGATAGAATGAAAAATTTAAGAACTTGATCATCCAATTGAAGCCGTGTTCATACCTCGAAGAAGATTCATTGAAAATCAAAGGATGCCAAAATAAATATGTATTTTAGATAAAATTTACAAAGCACAACTTAATTGAGCAAAAATACAAGAGAAAAATAAGGTGAAACTAACAAGGTAAGAGAACCATGTCCGTGTAGTTTTGGATACGAGAACCAGAGAGTCGTGCCAAGATGAAGAATGATAATTTTATGGAGAACCATGTCCGTATAATTTTGCATTTTGAGATCGATACAGATAAGGGATTCGGGAAGTAAAGGCTTTTTGAAGGTTAGGCCAAATAAACATATGAATTTGAGAATTAGATGGAGGAAAACGTAAAAATGTTGAAAAGGGCCGCCATTTTTTTTATTTTGTTTTGAGATTGGCAATTACCGGCAAGTTAGATGTCCTCTGACAACATATTATATATTGTCATTAGTTAGTTATATACAATAATGTCATACAAACGTTAAGTTGTTGATCCAAAATCAACACCGTTTGACAAAAGCTTGTGTAGAAATCTTAAACTGCGAATTTATGAGAACTTAATTTAAGTTCGCAGGTACTGTTCATGCGAACTTAATTATGTTCGCAGGTACTGTTCATGCGAACTTAAATTAAGTTCGCGGGTACTGTAACAGAACCTATAAATACGCAGTTCCTGTTTTCAGTTTGAGAGTGACGTACGTGAGTGATCGAGAGTGAGCGAACTTGGAGAATTTGTATTTGATTGAGAGAGTGTTTAGAGCTTATCAGTGTTTTCTGTAACCGTTGATTAACATTGATAACATCAGAAAATTATTTACGTTCGTGTTCGGTTTTGCATTTCACGTAATATTCAAAATTGATAAACGGATTCCGCACGATTTGTTAATTCGATTCAAAGACGAGATCAAGAGGACCTACATAAGTGCCACTTAAATTGTTGTTTTCTTTTGTGGCATTTATTATGTGCCGGTAATGATGTAATAGTGACACATAAATATTTTGCCATTAAAAGTGTGTGCTACTAAATTGGTCAATTTGAAACGGCATAATGTGCCAATAGTATCTGAAAGATTAAAGATGTAATCAGACTTGACTTCCTCGTACTCCTTCTAGAAATCAGTTGCAGCTGGTGATGGGAGATTCTCTTACAAAAGTTACTTAAAAAGCTTCGGGATTGTAGTGATTATTTTCTCAATAAGCCCTACTTAAAAAACCATTGCTTTTAGCAGTTTTGCTGCCAAGACTAAACAGGCCACGTGATGAGAAGAATATAATTTTTCGTCTTGTACTAAAAAAAAAAAAAAAACAGATCAATAATGCAATGCCCAATTCGGTTAAGAAAGTTGGGGCCAATTTGGTTTCAGCTTTTTTCTTGAAATATCGTGTACGGTTGGGATCGAGTTGTTATTTTGGAGGGAAGGTGCAAACGGACGGTAGTTGTCAAGATTGTTGCATGCTCATCTACAAATCATATGTATCAGAACCTATATATTCACTCTCCCATTTATCTTTTTTACTATACATGTCCTCTTACTTGATTCCTTGAGCTAGATCATATATAATACCTGCAGGTTATCTAGTCCAGTATATAAAGTAGGAAAATAAAAAATAAAATCTCATTATTAACTACTAGGCTATATGTTAGGTTAGGGTGACCCAATTCTATTATGGGTCAGGGCCATAGTAATGTAAACAATCTAACCTGTAATCTAACACTAATTTGATGCGTTTTTTCTTTTAATTGCTATAATATTCATGTCACGTGCTTATAATTTGTGTACATTTACTTATTAGCTTAACGACTTAACTCATCTCATTTTTTATTTTTAACAAATATTATGATCATATTGCTAAATTGACATGATTATACTAAGATAATATATCGATCATCACTCTCGTTTAGTTTTTATATGCTTGTAATTACTCGAATCGTTAAGTCACATGGTCTAGCTTTCGACTGGACAGTACGTTGACACATGTGTCTTTGATCAATGGTCTTCGATCAGACGGTCTGCTAGTGAAAGCCTATCGATTTTTATTTGTCTAATCGAACAAATTATAAAACAAACATCTAATTTAATTTCATATAATTTCTTGTTTTCATAGATCACATCCTCACGTCTTTATGCCATACCATATGGCCATATATATGATACGCCAATATTCAATATTCCACAATTTTGACACTTTCAAACCTTGCCGGCCTTACGTTTTCTTAACTTTTTAATTATCTACTTAAAAAATGATTGATAATAATAATAATTAAGTTTATTACTCCCTTCTTTTTCTTGCTCGAATGGTACGTGGGAGTGAAGACTATGACTTTGTTAGTCATGTATGGCCAATCACTTAAAACAAACGACTGTTATTTTTAAAATTTTGTCATATATTTGAATGGAAATGAAAATTCATAAACGACGATACCTCAGTTTGAACAATTAATATAAAAAAAAAAAAACACTTTGGCTTATACTAGGATGCTCAACAAATAGCTCTACCGTGTTTTGGATATGTTTATTTGGTCAAGTATACGTATTTTTGTTTTGTTTTCTTTGTTAGTGATTCATCATGTTTGAAAGTGACATCATACTACGGTTAAATAGTCTAATTATGTTCCAACACTTGTTTTGTGAAGAAAAAATAAATATCGAGTTACACACTGTCACAGGCCGGCGGATCTGCAAGGTGATAGAGGAGCAACTATCTCTCAAGAAATTTTAAATTATGTAAAGGAAATAAAATTAAGGAGTATAAGTGACATTTTAAATGTTTGCTCTTTAAAAAGATTAAAAAATAAATAAATTTTTTTTTGCCCCTCGATCAATTATAGTATTCTAGCTCCGCCCATACATATTGTCATCTTTTCTTCTACCACGTATACGCTCTAGGAGAAGAACATAATCCGTAATAACGATTTTGTTGGTTACGTTTCTGGTAAATATTGTAAACTTTGAATAGGTCATAACAAAGTTTTGCACAAGAGTATAAATAACAAAAATCCAAGACTCTTGTGACAAAAATTAAACATCACTCTCATACACTTTTTGATCCCTCAATTTCATATTTATTTTAACCCTTAGAATCTACATGAGTGATCAAGTTAAACACTTCCATCCAAGCATATGTATTACTTACTAATTTGACAAATAATCATGTATATTTAGTCTCAAGAACTCCTTATCAAACTATATATAAATAAGACATGTAGGATGTAGCCAATGAAGGTTATCAAAGGAGTCAATAACATGGACTTCCACAAAGCTTCTACTCTTTTTCTAGTGATCTTGAGTCTCACCATTTGCAGTTGCACTAATGCTATGAACTCAAAGTATCCTTTTACTAATAGCCCAAACAAAGGGGCTTATTGGCCTTCATGGGCCATCAATTTTCCACCATCATCTATTGACACCACCCTTTTCACTCATGTTTACTATGCTTTTCTTTCTCCTAATAACATCACATTCAAATTCGAAATCGATCATCCAACCGCTTTGTTGCTCAAAAATTTCACCACAACCCTTCACGATAAGAACCCGCCGGTCAAGACAATGTTTTCCATTGGTGGTGCCGCAGACGGGCCAAAAATCTTTTCACGTATGGCCTTAAGTCATGACTCGAGAAAACGTTTCATACTTTCCACTATAGAAGTGGCCCGAAAGTTTGAGTTTGATGGAGTTGACCTTGATTGGGAATTCCCTCAAACATCAGACGACATGGTCAACTTACGTCGCTTGCTACACGAGTGGCGGTCCACAGTCAAGAAAGAAGCTAAGGCAACTGGTCGACCTCAGCTTCTTCTTTCGGCAGCCACATATTACAACCCGGTAGTTACCTTAGAAAACGTGTATCGTAAGTACCCGGTGGGTTCTATAAACAAAAATCTTGATTGGATAAATGCAATGTGTTATGATTATCGCGGGGGATGGGATAAAACTGCAACTGGGGCTCAAGCCGCCTTGTATGATCCAAATAGCAACATAAGCACAAGTTATGGGTTACAAGCATGGATCAAAGCTAAGATCCATAAAGAAAAGTTGGTGATGGGGTTACCATTATATGGTCGGACGTGGCAACTAAAGGACCCTTCTTTATATGGTATTGGAGCTCCAGCTGTGGATATTGGACCCGGGGTTGATGGTCAAATGCCTTACGTTGATGTGGAAAAGTTCAATAGTCAAAACAACGCACTTGTGGTGTTTGATTCGTCAACAGTTTCTACTTACTCTGTTGCAGGAACCTCTTGGATTGGATATGATGACGTTAGATCGATAGCATTAAAGGTATCATATGCCCGAAACCTTAAGATAGGTGGATATTTCTTTTGGGCTGTTAATGGTGATCAAGAATGGAAAATATCTCGACAAGGTAAAATTTATCATTCTGGATTAAAATTGTTACCGAAAATCATAATAATCAGAATAAATATTTTATGAATGATAAATTTATTTTATTTTATGCAGCTTCGGACACATGGGTTGTTTGAGAAACTACAAACAAGACTTTCAAGAGCAGGAGTAGTTCCTTTTCGCATAATTGAATTTCCAGATGTTGTTAGTAATATTCAATTCAATGTTAAGATAATTACATTTCATCATTTCATGAAACAAACCTAGTATATTCTACGTTGTACGTTCTACCCAACAATTATGTTAGTCAAGTTTGACATAACAATCGAATTGAACAAAACCGCAGTGCAAATGTTCAAAAAGATTGAATCTTGTATTTAAACCCCATATTATATACACTGATCAGTGGTTATTTAGCACGAATAAGCCAAACTTAACTGTGGATGCATCAAGATGATTAATTTGATGTTAGAGGTTTCTATTAATGAAGACGATACCATGAAAAGTTCTAACTCAATGGCGATCGTATAGTTTGTGCATCAAGAGAAACGAACAATAGACCAAGTATTATCGCAACTGCACACTATATTATCAATGTAATAATCGGGTTCTATTTAATTTACGGCCAACGAAATATGCATACGTATCTATTCAGACATAATTAGTCTAAAAAAAAACTTGAGTGCGCACTATATCACACATCAACCTAGAATTTATGGAAAACATTTTGATGGTGAAACATTTGATCAAACAACAAGCTTATACTTCATTTTGGCCTTGTGAGGGATCTCTAGTGTGTTAAGTTATCATATGTTTCACTGTTGAGATTAAGGGTTCTTTTGTTTGAGCTTATAATATCTTAAAGGGTGGTAGTTGTATTATTCAATAAGCTAAATGCAATTAAGATGTTTTGATAGTTTTTTCTAATTAAGTCTTAACCTAGTTGAAAAATGACTTATTCAGTAAGCTATTTACAATTGTTTTAAACTTCTAATTGAGAAAAAAAAATCTCCACTAACGTTCTATCTGTTATTGTCTCGCATAAATGGATTTCATATGTTAGTTTACGTATTAAAATTATTTTTTTCTTTTTTTTGGATCATGTATTTTAAGTTTTTTTATTATTTCATGACAATTTATTTATTGAAGTTATTATTCGTTTAATGTTGTGTTGAGAAACTCTTGTAATTTTCTCTTTTCTTAAGTTGAGTCATTTGTAACTCAATTTCTATTAGTGCAATTTATGTCGCACCAATAAATTGTTGAGCACATTTATTCAGATGTTTGCACTTTTTATTTATCAAACGATCTTAATGATTTGTATTCAGATTTCAGATGCCAGCTCTTAATATTCAGAATTGGTTCTCATAATTCAGCTTTAATTAATCAGATAAAATAAAAGACCCTTAAGTGTAGGCGCGTAGCACCTCACCATGTAACATATATCGATATTCGGTAACATTTAGTGCACGAGGTATGTATAACATCAAAAAGAAAAATCATCCAATTGTTTAATGATAGTTTATTTTCTAATTAGTTATTATTAATAATAAAATAATAATATTAATTAAATAATTTGTAAGAGTTTGTTTTCACACAAGACTCCTTCTTTCCATATTAATATTTATATTTATTAATTATTAAAAATAATAAAATAATATTAATTAAATAATTTGTTGACACGTGTCATTTGTGCTTATGTGGCAAATTCTGAAGCTTTCTTTTATACTCCTTTAGTGTATATATATATATATATATATATATATATATATATATATATATATAGGAGTGAGATAAATGTAGAAGGATTTTTAGAGAGAGAAGAGGGATAAAGATTTTTTTTGTTACTATGAGTCAGTATTTTTATTCTAAGATTCAATTTTTTATTACTATAAATTTTTGAATCATAGCAACAAAAGACTAAATATTAATAAAAATTTGAATCATATAAATAAAGTATTGAATCATAGTAACAAAATATTGTTCTCCCTTTTCTCTCCCTAAATTTTCTTATTTTTTGATCCTGTTATTATATATATATATTTACAATCAAAAATCATAATTTGCAATGTCATTCTATTAAATAATAATAAAAAATAAGATTACTAATTTTATTTGTTTAATTATACAGTTAATAAAATCACATGTGAAACCAAGTTATCTCTATCTATATCTATACTACTATATAATATATTTGAACAAAAATCATAAAATGGATAAGTAGTAAATGACTATTTTACCCTTCTTTAATCTAATATAATTAATTACAAAAGTTAATATATTATTAGTAATATCATTATTAAACTTTAAAAGTAATAAACATATGACATTAAATCCTAACTTATTAAAACTTTTCAATATCTATCTATATTAATATATAATACATTTGTGATGTGATAGTTTTTAACGAAAAAATTTATTAATTTACCCCTAACATTATTATTAATATATAAAATTTTTACTTGAAATTAATAACATAACTCTATTATATATATATATATATATATATATATATATATATATATATATATATATATGCCCCCAAACTATTATTAGAAAAAATTATTAATAGTTCATGTTTTTATTATTAAAGTAAAAACTAAAAGTAAAAAAAAATCACATTCTCTAAAGAAGAAATTATTGAGAACCATTATGTCACAGAATTATTGGAGTCTATTATTAAAGCAAAGAAAAGGATGCAGAAGTATTATTGAAGTGAATTATGAAATGGGAAAATGCCGGTTACAATGACCGAATAACCGGATGAAGTTCAGAATTTCAAGTATAAAAGAAGCAAATATTGAAGAAAGAAGGCAGAGTTTTCATTACTCAAGAAATAGAATCCTTTATGAAAAAACCTTCTATCAAATTATCAACGTCTTAATGTTCAAAAATATTATATTTTAATATTTGTATATCTCATATATGTCAGTCCAGTTCTACTTCCAATATAGAAAAAAACAATCATTGTATTATATCCAAGTGTTCTTGTATCAAGTTTGAATCTATAAACAAAGGTATAATTTGTTAAACCTTCACTATTTATTATTGCACCAATATTATAATTTGTTAATATATATATATATATATATATATATATATATATATATATATATACATTAAATTCTCGTTTATACTACTATCATTGAACTTTAAACTAATAAATATATGACATAACTTCTTAACCATAAAGAGTTACATGACGTATCAATTATCGACGGAAAGGTCGGAACGATACGAACATGTTAGCAAACTGTCATAGGCGCTTTATTCACCGTCTGTAGTTAAATTCCATCTTTAAAGCCTCCAAAATCAAACTTTCTCCAATTTTAATTTTTTTAAGTGTTGTATAAAATTAAAAACAAACTCTTAATGACGTTTTTTTAATTTATAAATATAAGCATTTATTTATATTTTTAATTTCGTATCTATCCTGTCAATTCCTATATTTTAGAGTTTCAATTTTTGATCAAATTTTATGATTTCAATTTACATACATAATACTTCACATATCACAACTTACACCTGACCATATGATCATACAATCTAACAGTTCACACACCCAAGCATTGAGTATGCAACGACATTTCTTATATATTTTTTTGGGGATATTTGATTTTGTTTTATTTTATCATTTTTTTTTGTAAATAGGAAAAGATATGATTTTTACTTTTAAAAAATGTCATATCGTAGTGTATAAATATAAAGTTTAGGGTTATTTTTACCTGGCATTTTGCTAGTACACAGATAACTAGATAGATTGAAGAAAACAATAGACTAAAATAACCTATCAACCTCATACATGATACTTGGCCTTTAGTTGATTAGCTATCTTTGTCTTACTTTTCAACCGGTGATGAGCCCATTAAAGAACTGGGCTTCAGGCCCATATCAGCATAGCGAAAACCTAGCTACATAAACCATTTTCAACTTCTGATGTCCACAGGAAGAAAGAAGACGAAGCTGCGGCTCTCAATCGACGAACGCCACACCATGGTAGTTTCATTTCTTTTCATTTTATTGTTAGATCGAAATGAAATTTTTGTTAAGGGTTTTTGATTTTGTTAAATCCATTATTGTTTGTGCTTATAATAGGGATTTAATTTAAATTAATCGGTTACTTAAGTAGTGCCTTCTTATAGTTTTAAGGGTTCGGAAGTGATTAATTAGAGCGATATTTGACCTAGGTTTTTGACGCATTTTATAGTGTTTTTTGCTTATTACTGAAGTTCAATCTGTATATGATAGAAGTTAATCAAAGATTGTTTGCTTTGATCATATGATTGTCTCGAAATTAGAGCAATTGAGCTTAAAAGTGATTAATTAGAGCGATTTATGACCTAGGCTTTTGACGCTTTTTATAGTGTTTTTTTAAATGTCAAGCATATCCCAATTCCCAAGTGCATAGCTGCTCACTTGTAATTGTATTTTGTAAATTGGTTAGTAGTTTTCTGGAACTATGAACAAGTTTATATCGTTCTTTGGCCCTAAGCTGGTTGTCTTTGCTGGAAGTCTTCTCATGTAAACTACACTATTATTATATTTTATAAAGCTCAATTTTTGTTCTTCTAACAACAAAATGTGAAGATATTAATTTGGTTTAGCAAAGATGCTCATTTTTATAATACTGAAAGATCACATGTGACACTAGTAGTGGAACATGTTGCTTTTGCTATGTGCCATTTGCATATTATCATGTGATGTTGGAACTTGGAACTATAATGTTTACCCGTGGAGATGGTTTATGACCTTATGCCTTTGAAAAATTATTAACTCGAGCCTTCTCATTGTATTTCTGATTGATTACCATCATGGTTTGAGCTACATGTATAGCTTATGTTTATATTTTTGTTTGCACAGCCGTCCCACAAGTCGTTCATGATCAAGAAGAAGCTCGGGAAGAAGATGAGACAGAACAGGCCCATTCCTCACTGGATCCGCATGAGGACCGACAATACCATCAGGTAAGAAACTCTAAAGCATGAATCTTGCTTTGACCAGAGGACTATAATTGCAATTCCCAATTGTTGTTAACATGAACTTTCATTTGATTTCAGGTATAACGCTAAGCGCAGGCATTGGCGCAGAACCAAGCTTGGATTCTGAGGTGCTTTTGCTCTTTGCCAAATCCAATCGAGATTTGAAGCTTTTTCCTAGTAATGTATTAGCTTAAGTTGGGTGAATTTTGATCATATTATTGGCTGACTGCCTTTTTTACATTAATGCAACTGATCTGCGGCTTTGAAACTTGGATTATGGTTCTATGTATGTTATTGATGTAGTGATGAAATTCAATCATTTTGACTTTTTGATGAGAGTTGGAAAGTTTTATATGCTTTTTATGTTTTCTTGTATCCTGGATGCATCATCTGCAAGAGTGCAACCTGATTAAATGTTTGGTTCTTAAAAGGTTAGATTAGCCATTAATCTCTTGTGAACATCTAAAGAACACTGTCATCAGGAAGAGCATATTAACACCTAATCAATCATTATTTGCTACATCTGAGAAGTTCAATACTTTTCAGGTTTAATTGTAATGGTAGACTTCAGAATTTGTTATTGGATTATAGCTTAGTGCTATAATAAGATGAGGTTACCTAGTTTTTTCTGCTTGTATAGCTTATTTGCCAATATAGGTAGAATTGAGTATGAAGTGAGGTATGCTGCCATCTTTAATGTCCAACAGCATTGTGGTCTCGACTAACATATCAAAGGTTTTGGTCACGCTTATTGCTCGTGGAGAAAACTAATGATCTGATGAAAATCAGAAAGTACCACAAAATTAACCAACCCAAATGACCAGACAACAATAAAATTGACTACCAACTTCATGATTAGATGTTTAACCACATTTGAAGTGGTGATGCCCCGTGAAATATATTGACGCAGTCTCATAATACTTAAAAATTAAAATGTGATAATAATACCTTTTTGTTAATGTCTGATAAAGTTGGTAATGTCTCACAAGGCAATAGGCTAATTCTGGCTCATACGGTTTTGCAAAATGAGAAAGCCACATGGAACTAAATAATTCTTCCATTAAAAATTAGCCAACGAAACCCAATACAATTGACCCATTTGGCCATTTATTTTGAGTCGAATACTTTTTCCCGCCTTCACGTCATATTGGCCATTTCCCATCCCCCCCTATATTTTCTCTCACCAGAACTAGAAGATGCCACTCCCAACAAGGTACCGAAGCTAGAAACTGACGGAGCCAAGTGACAAACCGACGCACAACCGAATAAACCATTGTGTATGCTCTAATGAGACACTCACAGAGTATGAACGTAAACGTCTCGAAAACATCAAACGTAACAGCGAATTGTTTGCTTCTCTCAACATCAAATCCAAGCTAAGCTTGCTGGTCTTTCTACCAAACGCCACAGGTGGTTTATTTTATCTTTCTATATAATTATTAATTAATTAATATAATTACATGTGTTGTGTATTAGTGTATATGTATATGAACAAAGTGAATGTGTGAGTTATTTTGAACAGGGCAATCGAAGTTAGTCAAAAAAAGAAACCAAAATCTGAAACCCTAACCGTAGCTCGTAAATCTCTCAGAAACCAAGGAAAAGAACTAGATTCTCCAGGTTTAACAATTATTGAGCCACCTAAGGAATCAACATATGTAAAATACAATTCATCCATAAAAAGTCCCCTTGAAAATTGGGTCCGATAAGTATGAGAGACGCGAGTGTGTATTCTAAATCGGATGAGTCACGTGTCAATAAGATTTTGAGTGTTAAGGAGTCCCAATTCAAAGATAATGATGAGTGTTTGAACAAGTGCATGGCTTCGATTGATTTGGAGTTGGCACCAGAGAATATTGCTTGTGTTAAGTTGTTCTAAACAAGATTATGAGTATCAAGTTATTTCCATCAGCCGATATGAGAGTGGTTGCTGTTGGGAACAAATTTGGAAATGTTGGGTTTTGGAACGCGGATTCGGATAATGAGGAGGGTGATGGGATTTACATGTATCATCCTCATCCGGGGCCGTTTCAGCAATCGTGATTCAACCATTTTCATTGAACAAGGTACTTGCCATATTGCAAATTGTACTAATAGACATATTTCGGTGTATTTATTAGCTACTCATAACAGCAAGTATAATTCTCCGTATTCATTGTTACTATGCATGTTCACCCATTTTGTAATTATGTTGATGCTTCTGAAGATTGGGAATTATGATCTGGCATCATAATTCAAATAATTCATAACTAATTTTACTTGCTAATATAGGACCAATCAAATAATAGTTGTTCATTATACCGATATACTATTTGATTGATCCTGAATGAGTCAAGTGACTAACATTATGGAAGGGATTATATATTAGGATCATGTTTCTAATCTCAAGTAATTAAGATTACATACATACTTTAATAACATTGACTAAGAGCCATTCTAGTTTAATAACAGGATTGTGTTTAATGTTACTCGATGCAGATAACTACTAGCTGTTATCACGGACAGATTCGTTCATTAGATGTTGAAAAGGAGACATTTGGTCTAGCATATTACTCTGAACATGCAGTTTTTTCTATGTCTTAACGATCTAATAATGCGAACTCCTTATATTTTGGCGACAGCCAAGGAGCAGTTCATGGTTGGGATGAAAGGTCTGGTAGATTATCATTTACATGGGACTTACAGGGGTGGAGGATTAACACGATAGATTTTTAATTCAGAAAATACACAAGTTTGTCAGACGGAACTGCATGCATTTGGGATTTGAGAAAGAGTAAGCCCGAACCTCTTAAGCTGATTATTTGTGAGGCGCTGTACATTCTGCTTACTTTTCACCTTCAGGAAGCTTTCTTGCTACAAGGTATATATGCATTTGGTTGTAATTAAGCATGTTCTCTACTTATCTTATCCATTTAAGCTGCTTTTAAGCACTTGTTGACTAATCCTACAAATTACGATCTTGACAACTTTCAATTTTTTAATGCTTTCATCTAGTCTTGATGATAAGATCCGATTGCTAGCGGAGAGAACTATGTTGATGAGTTCTTGATAAACCATACCAATCAGTTAGATAGATGGCCTTCTTCATTCATGTAAGCTTCTATATATTTTCGTGTCAACAATGTATTCTTATTTATGTACATGTCATGTTAAGTTGTTGAATGGTTAAAAAAGAACCTAAATGGTGTTGCATATGTTTCCAACCTTTTGGGCATTTGTTGAAAGCTTAAAGCTTTCTTCAAATTTTCTTGGAATCGAGTTTAAGAGGAGAGAATTAACTGCTATGGTGATTCAATTCCAAAAACCCAAATAGAGTTGATTAGGCTAGTATGATGCTCTGACTTTTATATGCATTTATTTGAAGGTCTGGGAGATATTGATTTTATTTGGATGTGATAATATTTACCCAATTTACTTAGGAATGGGTTGAATCGACTTGGGCTTTGTTTATAGAGGATAACAAACTAGCTTAAATTGAAGTGGGTTAAATGGGTTGAGCAGGCCAGACGGGTTGAAAATTGTGCAAACTGTAGTTTTAACTTATAAAATGTTTACATTAGTTTATTCAAATTGTTGTATATTCATGAAACAATATTTTTTTTTTGTAATCATATGTGACACCCTAACAATTTATATTATATTTTTTTTGGGTTTAAAGTTTTTTTGGTCAACCCAATTTGGCCCAACCTGTACAAAGTTTCACCTCTTGTTTCATATATATTGGGTATCATTGTCTCATTTTTTTTGGGTTCATATTGGAACTGGAATATGTCTTAATTAGAGAATTAGGTATTTTCCAAGGCTCATCTCCTTTCTGAATGCCGAGGTGTTTGGGGATGGGATTATTTCTATATATTTGTGGGAAGCATGAATGGAGGAATTGATGTTATTTCCACAAACAAGAGGACACAAATGTGACTACTCAACCCTGTGTCGCCTTGATGCTCATCCCTTGAAGCCTGGGATGCTTGCAGGGTCGACAAATGGACGCCTGGTTTATATTTGGAAGTCATAGCCAGTTTCATGTAGTTTCTTTTAAGCAATGTATGTAACATGTAAAATTGTTCAGTTAGTTTTTCTCTCTTATCTTTTTATTTCAAAATTGTGTCTTGATGTTTTTCTGACTACTTAATATTCCATGATTTTAGTTATGATATGCTGGTATTAATTTGAATCTAAAGCTTCATCCATTGCTTCTTAAAGACAGTTGAATTTAAGTCTGGATATTGTTGGCATGAAGTTGGTATACCATATTTGTTTTTTCATGCAAGTATACCAATATCAGGATTGGAATTTCTAAAATTCATGTGAATATGTCCATCTAACAACTTTTGTGATAAATTGTTATAGTAGCAATAGAAAACGACAGATGTTTTCTCTATGTAGCATTATATGTTCTAATGTCTTTTTACATTTCAACATTGTTGTTAATGGTGTACGGATAAAAAATGGTAGTGTTACACTTCCATTGTCAATAATTCTCAGACGTGTTGATTGTATATGGATTGGCACTAATGGTAACTCACTGACTCCAAGATACATCGGATTTGAAACAATTTGAGTCATATAAGGGTAGGGAAATCTTTTGATAGACTATCCAATAATATAATCTATGGAAGTAAGTTGTTTGATTTGAAAAGAAAATTGTTAAAAACCAAAATTAATAATATTAATATTTTTTAATTTTAGGAAAGACATCTTCATGTTTCAAGCGTTGAAGGCTGATTGGAGCTGTTGGATCTCTTCTCCTCGGTTAATCATGGGTGTTACTTAGTCTCTAGTTTCTGGATTCAATTGTGGTCGTTTCGTTTGGTGTTTTGGTGTTTGTTTTGTGCTCGTTTAGGTTGAGTTGGTCATGCTCTTTTTTTGCCCATCTCCTTTCTTGTAATTTTGTTGCTTTTTTTTTACAATAAAATTCTTCTTTGCTCTTCAAGAAAAATATTAATAGTTTTTAATGATATACAGACCATGTCACTTATTCTAACTTGTTTTTATTTTCGTTCAAGTACTAACTTTTTATAAGCCAGGTCAGTAGTACTACGAGTGAGCACATTTTTTTATAATGGTTTTGCATAAATACAAGAATATAAGGGGTGAAATGAAACTAAACAAATCTGCCGCTAAAATTAGCCAATCACCGAATCAATAACTTGACCCGTAAGTTGTGACCCGAATAACTTTTCCCGCTTTTTTTTCCTTGCCCGCCGCCCTTCAACATTTCTTCTGCGACTGTATATCTAAATCCCTATTTCGTTGTCTCTCTACTTTCTCTCAGAACTACAAAATGACGACTAAAAGTCTCACCGATTACGAACGCAAACGCCTCGAAAACATCAAACGCAACGACGAATTGCTCGCTTCACTCAACATCAAATCCAAACTTTCCGATCTATCCGCCTCCTCCAAGCGCCACAGGTTCATTTCTCTCATTTTAAACATACAATTATACATATACATGTATACGTATGTAATTAAATGTATGTGTGTGTGTATTTATGTTGATTATGTTGATGTTGATTCAACAGGGTAGAGGCTAAATCATATAAAATTAGTCCAGATAAGAAAGTGAAATCCGAAACCCCAATTGTTATTCGTAGATCGCTTAGAAGCCAAGGAAAAGCCCCAGATTCAGCAGGGTTACAAGATGATTTTAAGGATAACCCTAAGAAATCAAAAACAACCCTAAAATCAAAAGTTATCCCCAATAAGTCCCCTCGTGCATTGGGACCGCTTACTATGCGAGATGCTAGTACGTGTTCCGTGTCCGATGAATCACTCGTTAGTAAGATTTTAAGTGTTTGTAAGAAGTCTCAATTGAAGGATGATGATGATGATAGCGATTGTGTGACAAAGTGTAGGGTTAGGGCTTCTATTGATTTGGATTCGATGGACTTGGCACCGGAGGATGTTGCTCGTGTTGTTCCGAACAGGATATTGAGTGTTAAGTTCTTTCCATCAGCTGATATGAGAATGGTTGTTATAGGCAACTACTATGGAGATGTAGGCTTTTGGAATGTGGATTGTGATAATGAGGATGGTGATGGGATTTACATGTATCATCCTCATCCTGGGCCTGTTTCATCAATTGTGATTCAACCGTTTTCCTTGAACAAGGTACTTTTTATACATCTTAGCAAAAAAAGTCTTTTCCTTTGAAGTAATCATTATACTTGATAATTATATTTGTAAATGTAATATCGTTGTGTGCTAAAAACCTCAAGTACTGACCATTTGGATTGAAGTGAACATATATATTCTTTGGTTTTTAACGTTTAGTCATGTTAATGTTACTTGATGCAGATGATTACAAGCTGCTATGATGGTCAAGTTCGCTCATTAGATATTGAAAAGGAGACATTTGGTCTAGCATATACTACTGAGCATGCAATTTTTTCGATGTCTCAACGACCTGATGATGTAAACTCCTTATATCTTGGTGAGGGTCAGGGAGTAGTTCGTATTTGGGATGAGAGGTCTGGGAAATTATCATTTTCAGGGGACTTACATGAGGCTAGAATTAATACGATAGATTTTAATTCAGAAAATCTTAATATGATGGCTACAAGCTCATCGGATCAAACTGCCTGCATTTGGGATTTGAGAAAACTTGGTGAGAGTAAGCCTGAACCTCTTAAGCTGATTACTCGTGGCAGAGCTATACATACTGCCTACTTCTCTCCTTCAGGAAGCCTTCTTGCTACAACAAGGTACAATACATTCTTTTAGAAGTTTATATGGATTTGATGATAATTAAGCATGTGAATTCGAATGATTATCTTTTCATTAGTAACTTACAAGAAAGTGGTGAATATGGTGTTAATCATTCTAGACAGGCTTTGGGCATGGTTAGTTTATAGCTAGCTATATACAGTGGTGGCAATTTGAGCCCATGTGGTGGCAATTTATAGCTAATTTGGGTTAAAAGAAAAACTTTAGCTATAAAGCAAACTGGTCAAATGTGTTAAGCTTTGCCTAAAGTATAATCAAGTGCTAACTTCCTAAGTCATTGATTTATAGAAATAGATTTTCATTTTAAGAATAAAGTCCCTATAATCACATTTAATACGTCATTAATTTTGATCGTTAGAACATGGACATAGAGTGTTGCCTGTCAAGTTAACTGATTAGTTTTGATCTTCACTCAAAAGTGATTAGTGTCGACACGATCATGCAAACCCAATTTTATATGTCACCAAGCTTGCCTGACCCACCCATTTGGCCAGCTATATTGCTGATGCCAGACAGTATAGCTTGATGATTTTAAATGTATAGTTCTGTATCTTCATATCTTTATGGAGTATTAGATTTTGAGACACATAAAGCCTATTGTCAGCATTGTTTCTCTAAAGTCTTCATAATGACATGGGAGATTTTTATTCACAGGGTGGGGGAACATTGAAATATAGTAGTCAACCAATCAAGTTCTTCACTGTATAGTCGAGATTTTCACTAATGATACATTATTATTTATTGGCATAACTGATTGTAAAATGAGTTTGAGCATTGTGCCAACTGGATTAAAAAATGGAGTTCCGCTCAATGTGGAGCAAGCCCAATAAACAAGTAGTCTCAGTACATGAACTCATTTTCAGGATACTCAGCAGAAAGATGTGGATCGTGATATGTTCACACTCATCATATGCCATTGCTTTATGTTGTTTTCTTGTGTTTATTTTAAGTTAATACTGCTCTAAAGAGCTTCTCCTCTGTCCTGCTTATTATAATATTGATGACTTAGCGGAACTGTATCAATCCTGAAATGTCTTTATCTAGTGTCGATGACAAGATTGGAGTGCTAAGTGGTGCAAATTATGACGATGAATTCATGATAAACCATAAAAATCGAACAGGCAGATGGCTTTCTACATTCAAGTAAGCTTCTTCATATTTTTCATTTAACAAAGTTCTGTTGAAATTCAAGTTTTATAAGTTCCGACCTTTTGGGCATTTTTGAAAGTTCAAAGCTTTTCTTTTATGACTTTGTTATGGAGTTTTATTAGAAGAGATCAAGTTATTACTGTGGTTCAACTCCATAACCTAAATGAGTTGATTAAGCTAGTACGAGGGTCTGCCTTAGAATGCGTTTAATTTATTTCCTTCTCAATGTCAACTGTATATTAAGTTATAGGAGTTACTGATTTTATTTGTCTCTTGCTTTTCAGTTGCATGATAGCAATTGAGTGCTTTATTCCCGTATATTATCTAATTATGGTCTTTTTTTCTTGTTTCGAAACCAGAGCTGTATGGGGGTGGGATGATTCTTATATCTTTGTGGGAAACATGAAAAGGGGAGTTGATGTTATTTCCATAGAGGACCGGAGACTTGTTACTACTCTTGAGAGTCCTCACATGTCTGCAATCCCGTGTCGTTTTGATGCTCATCCCTTGAAGCCTGGGACTCTTGCAGGGGCCACAAGTGGAGGCCAGGTCTATGTCTGGAGTTCATAGCAGTTAACTGACGTGTCATCGCTGGTTGTATGAGCAAAAGGCTGTAACGTGTATACAAATTGATTTTTCGTAGCGTCTTTTCTTGAATCCCTCGGAAAGCATTTGGTTTCGGATGTTTGTATGATGGATTTACCGTTGTTTACTTTAAGTTATGATATGTTTAGTTAAATTCTGAGTTGGTTTGAATATTCAGTGAATGTTATTTTTCCTCGTCTTTGCTATTTGAGTGATAATTTCTTTAGAAGCGATGAAAAGAGAGATGCTACTGAAAACTTTGGTATCAGGTAAACACCATTCTCCCACCCATGAACAAACATGTACCCCTTCGCCTTGCCAGTGTTGTTTCAAGTTTCATGCTCATCTTTTCCCACTTCTTAAAACTATTGAGCTGGGAACTCAGATACTTGTTCAATGTCCGTCTCAGCATAGGCTTGAGAGTTTTTAAAAGCCAGCTAGTGTTCCTGATGTTACCCAGTTCTTCCACGAAGGTGTACAAACACAACCTCATACAATGTGAACAGAAGGCAACCTTTCTACGCAGATCCTAAATATTATCCCATGGTGTAGCCAACGTTTTACAAAGTAGCTCAGCCATGATGATGAAAGATATATGATCTCACATACATTCATTTGTAACTCATTGAGGAACCATTAACAACCACCAAAAACTTCGCTGATGTTATGCAAGTTTATATGCTCCATTGCATTGCTTGAAATAAGGAGACACCTTTGCAAAACCAATCTTGAAGGTTAGGCATGTGATGTTAATCTTATAGGTTTACACGTACGAGTCATTCATTGACTAAAGTTATGGTATCTCCATATTGTCTATAAACGCATTCTCTATGCGAGGAACTTGAAAGAAGTACATACTGGCATCGTAATTTACTGCATTTCTTTTTTTAGAACTTGCACTGTAAAGGACACCGTTGGAAGATAATTGGGTTAACCTTTGTGTAGATATGATTGTACAAAACAGGGCACCATTTTTTTGTGAAAAAATAAGTTTATCACTCTATTTGAGCTTCACCACCTACCAAGTAATGGAGACTTGACCTTAATTTCGGCTCTGGTTATTTTCTCTAATTTCACTTGGTATTAGTATATTGGTGTTCATCTAGAACTATTTTTGTAGCTTATCACTCCTTGTAAACCTATTATCGGATGTCCCCACAGCGACCACTCGCAAACCTTCTTTCTAACTAAATACTCCAAAAAAACATAAAATGAAATTACAACAGTTTCATGTAAAGCCATCTACGACAATTTTTAACATATATTTGTCGTCAATAAGCTTAAATGCAAAGCTACAATAGTTTTTTGTAAAACCCCTCTTCTAACAACTTGATGACAATTTTCAATCGACAGATTTCAAGCTTTCCTAAGAATGACACGTCTTTCTCTCTTGTATTCAACCTCATCCCGCTGATGCATTATTATCAATGCTCTCCTAACCTGTCAAAAACAAAAACATATTAGTTAAAAACAACACATAACAATATACATTCAGAGAGCATTGCAGTTTAGGATGAAATCTTACTATCGATTCATTGAGGCCCATTCTTGTGAGATCATCAATCAGTCTTCTCTCTGACAAATGGCTTCCTATTCCCATTCTTCTCTTTATTTGGCTTTCAGCTTGCTGTACACAAGAAAACAAGAATATATAAACTCCCCACTTTTGGTATAATGAAAAGGAAAAGGCATGTTAAGGGAGAACCCAACCTTTATCTCGTTTGCCATCTCAGGAGTCAGATTGATATGTTGGTTTATTCCAGATTTTGCAGCGTCCATGGTAGCATTGTTGAAAAGCCTAATAGCTTCCTGAACGTGATTATCGTTGGCAACATTTGACCTGTGATAAAAAAAAATAAAGAGTTAATAGACATCACTTTAGATAAAAACAGCTCAAGGCATGTATAAGAAAGCTTAGTCAGTAACTTACAGTCTCATCTTTGCTAGTGATTCGCTCAACCTTACTATAGCTTCCAGCTGTCTTACAGTTATAGGTACAGCAGTTGATTCCCCAGTTTCATTTGCCTGACGCCTCATATCCTACATGCAATACAAGAAGTCAACATTTTGTTGTGTATCAAGTATTATATATAATTCGAATAGAATAAATAAATAAATAAATAATTCATCTTATGGTATTTGTTACGTTGGTTTTAAAAGCAAGATCTCAAAAACTCCATAACATGAACCTGAACCAGCCTCTAATATAGCCATACCTGTCTAATTCTAACATAGCTCTCCTGCAACAAAGTGGCAGCAGAATCTGATAGGCGAGGTTGACTCGTGGTCCGACAGTACTGAATATACCTGCAGACACGGAAAATACGGCTTAACCTTGGACGATCTAACCTTGATAAAATAAATAAGAAAGTGATCATTTTCACAGATTGCAGACCTTTTAAGCCAGTTATCCTCTCTGGTATCCCTAGTATCAGTGGCTGCATTAGCAGATGCATGGAGACTGATGATATGACTAGCTATAGTCTGCATAAGCAAAAGAACATGTTGCTCAATACTTGGGTGCACTTAACGTTAAACAAAACTAAGTTTGAAACTGTCCCAGTTATAAACTTATACTTATAAGGCTTCCAAAGCTGTGTAGATTCTGAAATTACTTCCAACAAACTCACTGACATAAAATACTACAGTTAATTACCTTGTCTTGGCTGTACATCCTGACATCTTTCACAATAAAGATCAAGTCAAATCTTGAAAGAATAGTAGTCTGTAAGTCAATATTATCTTGTGCAGTCTGCAATGCAAATATGCTGTCAGATGACTAAAAATAACGAGCAGGCCATGATGCAAATGAAACTGTATGTACCTTAAGATCATCATACCGTCCTGATGGAGGGTTTGCAGCTGCAAGCACAGAGGTTCTAGAATTGAGAACAGTTGTTATTCCTGCTTTAGCGATTGATATTGTTTGCTGTTCCATGGCTTCATGTATAGCAACCCTAATTACAGATTTGTAAATATGTTAGAATTTTCATGAGAACATAGAAGAAAGAAAGCAATCTGGTTTAACCTAACCTGTCCTCTGGTCTCATTTTGTCGAATTCATCTATGCAGACAACACCGCCATCAGCCAACACCATGGCCCCTCCTTCCAAATAAAACTCACGCTGAACCACATACAATTTCAAATTAGTATTGAAGATAAAGGGATACCTTTTCAAAAGGATTTCCAGTGAGAAACAAGCATTGCAACTTACGGTGCTGTTATCACGAATGACAGAAGCCGTTAGCCCAGCAGCAGATGATCCTTTCCCAGAAGTATATACTGCTACAGGAGCTGTCTTCTCAACAAATTTTAAGAACTACAAACATTTGTAAAAAAGGAAAAATATTCTTGTTAATGAATAATGATCATTAAATACTAAAAGATGTTAGACATTGATAAATTCATGAAGAAACAAGAGTTTGAACTCACCTGTGATTTTGCAGTGGATGGGTCCCCCAAAAGCAAAACATTAATATCACCTCTCAATTTTACACCATCGGGTAAAGTCTGAGCAAATGAAGAGAGTTAGCTACCAAATGATTAAGCACAGACAACCAAATCTAAAAGAGAAAGTTGACATTATACCTTCCTTGATCCTCCAAACAAAAGACAGGCCACAGCTTTTTTTACGTTTTCGTGGCCAAATATGGAGGGAGCAATCTTGGAGCATATGTTTTCATATACATTGCCTTCTGATGCAAACTTTTTGAATTCTTCAATCTGAAAAGATAATAATGCTAACCACTAAGTAATGGCATACAAGATCTAAGCAACAAAATCCCTATTTCTGTATTCATTAGATAATGTGAATTGAATACAACAGCTTTTTCATATAATCAGTCTACCCAATATGTCATGATTGAGAGATGCTGCACTACTAGACAACATTGTTTGCAAATTGCATCTAGTAATTGTCACAAGCTGTTTCTTCAGTCGCACATTATTATTAAGCATTTCTTCAGTCACAGTTTGTGTATCTTAGAATTTTGTAATAAACTAAGCAAAATACCTCCTCTGTTGTAAAATTAGCAGGACCACGAGTAGCTTCATTTGTTTCTTCTATTCCTACAACTCTTATATACGGCTGCCTAACTGCAACTGCTCCTTTGTGACTGGTTAAAACAGAAACCAGAATCAGATTAAGCAACGTTCGGAATGTATGAGAGGTTATATGTTAATGATGAACTGATGACACAGAAACTCTTACGATGTAGACGACTTGGCAGCTTGAAAGATGCTGTAAATTCCCATTATGGTCAGTCTTGTTCCAGGCACAATCGTTTGTACAAGATGTCGGTCAACGGATAAAAGCATGTTCCTTGGTAGCTCCCCGGTTGGGACATCCTTCATTTGAAAGAATAAAAAGACCAAAAGGTTAGGGTACTGTTAAAAATTTCAGCAGCAAATCTTCATAAAATACCACATTAGATCCACACTCTTACCTCAGGGTTTTCCTGAAGTTTCAGTGTCTGCTGATCAACATACTTGCTTCTATCTGGGACCACAATCCAAGGATCAATGGGGCATGGCGTTTCACCAGTCTGCATAAATAAAAGCAATTACATTCCATATGAATACAAAAGTTATGAATTTGTTTAAAAAATATCAATGAGGCTCTGAAATGTAGTTACCTGCGCTACATGGTCACATGATCTTGGCACAATAGCTCCACCTAGCCCAGGGCGGCAAGGAACCACCTTCACATTTTTACAATTCTTACACAACAAAGTCATATAAGTTGCTTTAGCTTTTGTTCGAGAAGCAGCAATAGTAATCCCAGATATCTTCACCAGTTTGGATATATATTGTGCCTATCATTTAAGCATTTCATATGATATCAATAACACATATAAGAATCACATATAAATGATTTAATACAAGTAAAGTACCAACCCCAAGGGATCTCATTGATACAGGGTCCTCATCTGATTTCAACAAAATTTGAACCTCCCCTGTCTGTGGTTCCTCCATTTCACCAGTTTCCCCAGCAACTCTTGACTTCAAATTCGCATTAACCTCTGCTGCAGCAGTTTCAAACTAACAGTACAAACATAACTAACATAAGAAATCCACTGCTCAATCATAATAATCACAACAATTATGTGTATGATAGGTTACAAGGTTAACATATAAGAATCAAACATGTATAAAAAAATAATCAGTCTCATTAAAATAATATCACACATACACAAATATGTATGTGGGTGTTTGAGAGTGCCTGTATCAAACCTTAAGCATACAACTGTTTTCCCTAATTAGGGAGTACATACAAACAAGTATTGTACGTACAATTATACCATATGTATAAAAGTTCTTGATGTTGTTACTTATATTTGAGAGTATCAAACCCTAAGAAATTAACTGTTTTGCCCTATTTAGCAATACAAATAGAATCAGATATAGAGACAAGTAATGTATGTATAGTTAATTATATTATACCAGAGGGAGGTAATCTCCAGGGTTTTTACGGAGCAAATCTCGAAGATCTTGATCTTTATCATAAGTAAGGAGATCGGTGAGATTAACGAGAAGAAACTTAGGGTTTTGAATGAGACTCTCTCTGTACGGAAATACATTAGGTTCATTCTGGCGAGCAAAGTTTCTGATGAACTCTTTAAATTTTATGAGCACCGTGTGACGGCTGGCCGCCTGTTCGGGATCACCACCGCCGCCGTGAGGAAATTGTGCTTGATCGCTGTAGTATACCGCACCTTCATCCCACCCAGACATATTTGATATTAAATTGTTTTTACTCTTCTTCTTTCTTTTTTCTGTAGAAATGAAGTTGATTTGTGTGTGCGGCTGTCTGTTGTGTTCTATGTCCCGCCCTATTTCTCAGGTGTGTTTTTGGCGGGAAGGATATGGCGGGAAATTATGAGAAGTAATTCGGTGTGGTGATGGTGTACTGTAAGGTTTTGACTTTGAAAATTGGAAATTGGGTAATACTTTAAGGATAGTTTGTGTAATTTGCAAGAGTAAATTGGATTCTTACCTTCGGTTCCAATTGTTTTTTGGATTTATTTTCTAGCCAATTGTAGAACATAGTTTGTATACGATGAGTAGATGAGTGATATCTAAACAAGGCAATTCGTGAATAAGACATTTTATCATTTTTGTATTTTTTTTAATACTAAAAAGTTGAAATTGTCAAAAAAAATAATTATCATAGTATATAAATTAACTAGTTTTAGAACCGTGTATTCATAAGGGCAATGTTTCTAATGTAAATAATGATCATAAATAATATTATCATAGATATTCGTTTAGTGGTATTAACCCTTATAATCAATTTGCCAAGTAAGTTAGGCATTTTATTTTGATATTTTACATAATTTATCATGATTATATCATGAAACATTATTAAGTTATATTTTCACGAGAACTTGAAATTTTGACTTATGTGGTAATCTCATGATTTATCTTACAAGTTATACTCCACTTTGTATATATAAGTATTATATTTTCTAACCTTGCAATTTATTGATAACATCAGATGATAAGATCTTCAGTGAAACAACTATGGCTTGATTATCACATGTGATTATTCTCTAACATAATGTGTTTATCACGAAATATGGCTTGATAATCACATATTAATCATGTGATCATCAAGTCATGGAATGTGGTTATTATAAATAAAAAAAATAGTTAAAAAGCTAAAAATAAAAATGCCAAAAAAATTAGCTTATGAAAGTTATTTGATAAGGAGGTACGGATATTTTTTTGTAAACTACCGTTTTTTTATATTTGATTTTGAAATCATTCATACGCTTCTACGATATTTAGCCGTTCTCATTTATAATTATAATAATAATATATATACATGAATTATGTCTAAACATAAAACAAGAAATCATATCGTATTTTCATTATCCTGCGCAGGCAATTAAACCCTCGTTAATTATTCATTTTTGATTCTTTGACTATGCAGTAAAAGTTTGACAATTTTTTGAGAAATTTTTTCTTATCAATGTGTTTTTGTTTCAAAAATTAAATAAAATAAATAACTATAAAAAACCTTAGTTAATAAGGTAAACTCGTAATTGCAAACTTGAAATACAAACGAAGTCAATAGATTTGAACAATTCATGAAGATTTCACATCACTTATTTGTGTTTTTTATAATTATTAATTATTATTTTTGTATTTTAAAAATTAATTTTTATTCATGATGTGACTGTTTCCTAAATTTTTAAAAATTTAATAAAATTAAAAAATTTAATTGGTTAATTAAAATTTTGATGATGTCATCATATGATTCTTATATTATTATACTAGATTTTAGACCGTGTATAAACACAGACGTTTAATGCAAAACATGTCGATGGTGAATAAAATCAACGAATCTCCAACACATTAAACTGGGAGAAGAAGTCAACTTTGTAAACATAATATGTTTAATACCTATAAAGGAAACTTCAACGGTTGGCTATTATAAAATTGGACTAATGTGTCACAATGAACGGTATTTGTTAGTGATTATCTTGTTTACTTTATAATAGTTAACTTTTATAATAATAATTTAGTATATGATTAGATATTAACAATAGTTTCTAAAGGATGTAATCTCATTCTATCAAACGGCCGTACGTAAAACTTATATATTTGATAATATCGTAGTTACTTAATAGTTAATAAAAATTGGACGCTTGAGTTTTCTTATTTTTAGAGTAAAAGCATTTTTAACTACCTATTAATTATATGAATGTTGAATTTGTATATACAAGGATGTTGGAATCAAATAATATTTCATTTGTGTAAATGTTAAACCCATGAATATATACGGACGTCAAGTAAAACTATCTTCGTTTATTTGAATATTAAATTATTTGAATATTTAAATTATTTGAATATTAAACCAAACCCGTGAATACAAACAAATGTTGAATAAAACTATCTTCGTTTATTTGAATATTAAGCCAAACCTTTGAACACACATACATGTCGAATAAAACTATCTTCATTTATATGAACGTGAAACTCGTGTATACAAACATTTTTCATTTATTTGAATGTTACGTTTTAATTTCACCCACTTTTAGGTTTTATAATTATTATAATATATAATATATAATAAAGAGGAAAGTTCAACGAAGAATGGACAAAAAATGAAAAATGGAGGTACCAATAGAAATGCTCAATGTCAATTACTCATTTTCATTTTTTTTCTAAAAAAATCTAAATATCTCACAAACCATGTATCTATAAATGACAAAAATTATACCGTTGAAATCAGCATTTTTTTTATCTTTAATTAGAGATCTCACATAACATACTTCCAACAAACTTTTTTTTCATTTTGTAATGGATATTTAAAATTTTTATGTTAAATCACATGTGATTTAACACTCACATGTGATTATATTTACAATAAAATTATACGATTTAAATCACTAGCTATAATCACGTGTGAATAATCAAATTTATAAATGATAAGTTTAAAATCATATAATAATAATTTAAAAAACCTAAGGAGAAAAAATTAGTTGTAATCACATGTAATTAATTATTAAATTAGTAATCATGTGTGATTATTGTGTAAATAAATACGAATTTCAATAATTTTCTATACTTAGACATGTAAATAAATATAAAGGTGAAATCACATGTGAATTATCAGTTATTATCACTTATTTCATTTCTAAAATAAATGTTATTAAACCTCAAATCAATAATCATATGTGATTTTGGCTGTAAACGAATGTAATTTTTAAAATTTTATTTATATTTATTTACGTGAATAAATAATAAGTTGTAATCATATGTGAGTTAACATCCACCATTGATGAATAGTCGTGTACCAATATTATATTTACTCATAAATCACATTTGATTATAAATAAAATCATATGTGATTATATAAGTCACATTTTCTACGACCCAACAAAAATGAAAAAAAAAATTGTCGAAAGTATAGCTTGTTAGATATCTAATCGAAAAGAGAAAAAGATGCTGATTTCGAATATGTAAATTTTATTATCTTTAGTCATGGCGTTTGTAAGATATTTGATTTTAAAGATACGAGTGAAAATTGAGTTTTAAAGAAAATGAAGCAATCCAATTGATTATTTCATTATTCACTTTTTTAACATTCTTCATTGAACCACCCAATATAATAAACTTATATAAAATAGGCATTAAAAACTAAGTTATTTAATTATTGTTCAAAAGTAGGATACAAATTACATCTTCAAATAGGCCGAAAAATAATAAATTGAATTAAATAATTAATGAAATAGCAAGAAAAACACATTAACTGTTTGTTTGAATACTCAAACACTGACATGCATGTCGGCAAATATAAGTTTTTGCAAATCTAATTAATTTATATGATATGGATGACAAGTAATCGAAATTCACTAATTTGAATTATTTTTATTTAAATTAAATTAGTTTATCATAATAGGGTAGAATTTTTAGGGGTATAGATAGACTTGATTTCGTATTTTTAAAAAAGAGAAATTTTAGTTAAATAAATGCATTTGATTGGTTAATTGAAATTTTGGTGAAATACTCCATTCTTATTGGTTAATAGAGTTGATTTTGAAACAAAATTGAAGTTAACAAAGTTTTCTTTTATTAATATTTTTATCATTATTTTACTAGCCCTAAAACCCGTGTATACACACAGTCTGATAAATTTGTATTATTTTTTAAAATTATTGAAAGAATCCTTATATGCTATGTGATATATTAGAATATTTTTATGAGTTAAGAAATATTCAATATTGTTTGGAATTAGAATACTTTTAGATAATTTATATTGAAATTGAGAGTATAGATCGTAAATTTTCAACGGTGGTAAATATTTTATGCAAGTCAAAATACATTTAATTGTAAAGTTATCTAATTATACATAAACAAATGAATAGTTTGAAGTAATAATGATAGGTTGCAATTATAAATGATTACGTTGAATACATATCATAAATTATATCCTTATAAGACCTCTTTATACACCACATCTGTCGTCTTATTTGTTTGGTGGTTATCCTTGTCACAAAGAAATTATTTACTGCGTTTAAAATTATGTGTTTCAATTTTCACTTTAAGAAAGGAACCTCATTTAAAAAAGAAAAAATTCCTTATGTATGTTATGGACCCGAACCGATATGGTGTTATTTGATTGAGTTGCCAAATAATTAACATTTTCAAGAAAATAATTTAAGATTGTATCGAGTTCAGTTCTATACTAGAGTTAAGGAGAAACACAATTTATCAAGTAAATTTCTTAGCAAATAGTGAAGCAGTCGGTTATTTTTGTATTCGATTGCAAGTTTTATTATAGTGTTTAATAAAGTGAATAATCCCAACTATATAATAAAAGTTTTTAGTCAAACTATATGTGTGTCCATTGTTTAATGTTAAAATTACTTATGTCTCATTTTACTCAGTTAAGATGTCGACAGGAAAAATATTAGATCATCAGTTTGACTTTATATTTAAAATCAAATGTATAAAGTGTCGACATATGTTATTATATTCTATATATTTTTAAACTTTAAATCCTTATATTAAAATTTGATAATTTTAAAGGGTTTTATTTGTAAAATTAGATAAAATTAAGGGACTCAATTGAATAATTGAAAATTATAAATTGATGACATCATAGAGGTGTTACTATATTATATTTAAGATTATTTATTTATTTATTTATTATTATATTAGATTAGATTAGATTTAATATTAGGAAATTATTAATGCTAATTACGTCAACTAAGTGTAGGTGTTGTAAGGTTACAAGAACAGCATTATATATTTATATATATATACGAGAAACTTGAGAGGTAAAAAACTAAAAAGCTTAAAAAAAATTACTTATTACATGTTGATTGGTGTCAATACTACATGTTATATCCGACATAATACTTACTCACTCTGTTCCATTTTTATTGTTCACCTTATTATTTATTTCTGTTTCAAAAAGATTGTCAATTTGCAAAAAATAACTATTCAAAATCATTAAACTCCCTAATTTACCCTCATTTAGTACTCTCAATCATTTATTTCATATAAATTTTCAGTTAAACTTGCCTTAAATACAAGGGCACAATTGACGTTCATCTAACATATCTTAAATCCAATAAAAATTTCTAAGAGACAATAAAAGTGAAACGAAGGAAATATTTTCCATATATTTACTTAGAGGGTGCTTGGTTAGCTATAAGGAATGAGTAAAGGTATCATTAAATGAGCTTGGTTAATTGGTATGCAATCAATGATTATCCAAAAGCAAGCAATGGACCATTACCCACTAAATTGAGAGGAATGGTTATGATAACCCTATTATTTATCCAGCTAATTTATAAATCCCGTCGAAGCTCATGTAATCACGTTTTGTACTCCTTTAATTCTCCTTTATTATCTGATATAATTATATTAGTTTTTATACCCACGGTTAAATATTTATATATATATATATATATATATATACTAGTTTTAAGCCCGTGCATCGCACGACAATTTAAAGCATACAATTTTTATTCCTATTAATTTAATCAAATCAATTAATTATCACACGATTTGCTAAATATAATTGTATTTAGTATATACTATTATTACATTGTGAGATGTTCATCGTAATATGATAAATATTATATACAAAATCCATGTCATTACACTAATATAAGATCGTAACTAAATATATGTCAAATTGTTTAATGGTATTTTATTTTCTAATTAATTATTATTAATAATAAAATAATAATATGTAACGTTCCGGATTTTTTTTTATATATATACTCAATTAAATTTTACAAAACACTTTATATATTAATATAAACAAACATTAACGTTGTCCGACACAACTTGTACATTATCTTCACAAAATATCATATGTTTATACAGAGCATGATTTACGAGTCTGTCTCCTTACTATCCAACCATAGTAAGTCCATCACTAGCAGCCTGAAGGTTGTTTGCCCATATCCCCGCCTCTCATTCCTTTAGACATACCTATCAACACAACATACAACAAAACATAAGCTCATCGCTTAGTAAGTAAAGGGATGCGATTTAATTCACAACAGTATTACAACCCAGACATTTCATGTCTTAATCATTCACTCATACAATTAATGCACTCAACATATACTCAATTGGCACAATTGGTCCCTCAGCAATTGGCCTACTCGTTACTCTTACGGAACAATTGATCACTCAGCAATTAACCACTCAACTCATTCTCATGGGCACAATTGTTCACTCAGCAATTGGCCACTCAACTTATAGATATACTCAGTTATTCAATACCTAACCACACACGTGATATAAGTATTGTTATTCAATGTAACCTTGTAACACAATCATTATTAACAAAATCAGACAATTAAATTCTTTACTTTTCTACTACTTACCTCGAGAATGACGTTCAGATATTTATGAATTGCTACCCGAAATACCTGTCGAGGCGACCGTATTCAATAAACTCTGATAATAATTAATATTATTTAAAATATCAATTAACCATGCGACACTACCCCTAGTGTCGCTACACCTCCTGGCGACACTAAATTAGTGTCGCACAACACACTATTGCGACACAACCTGCGACACTAGCTCTTAGTGTCGCTATGACAACAGTTGTAACTAAGTAGAAACTAGCGACACAAGCTGCGACATTAACTCTTTGTGTCGCTAAAGCAACAGTTTTAATTTGCGACACCATCACTGCGACACAAGCCTTGTGTCGCAATGACGAACAGGACAACATAAACTTTCTGAGATTAACGATTTTCTGAGCTATATAAACATATTTAGTTCAATCTGGTTTCAATAGATGATTATCACATATACACGACTTACCTCAAACACACCCAAACTCATTTTTAACCCACATAACATTTTACCCCAAATTTATTATTTTAAACTCAATTAAAACTCACTTTTTTTTATCAATAACATAAGGGTAAACTTAAATTCGATCAGGGTTTAAGCCTCTTACCTCCAATATCAGAAATATGTTCCAAGAATCATGACTCAAAGCTAACCTTCTTGGATTTCTCTTGATTTCTTTTGTTTTCACTCACTTTCTCTCTCCAAAATTTTCAACACACACACACATATGAACCTGGAGTTGTATTCTGGTTTCTGGAATATTTTGGAACATAGTTTTATTTTAATTTCACACTTAATTACACAATTAACCCTTAAAAATCGATTTTCTGCCCGACACTGCGACACAAGCCTTGTGTCGCACTGGGCTCTGTGTCGCTACCTGTGACACTAGCCCTCGTGTCGCATAACAGAACACAACTTTTAAATTTAACAAATTTCGGGGTGTTACATAATATTAATTAAATAATTTGTAGGATTTTTTTTTATATAGGACTTCTTGTTTAGTATTTATATTTATATTTATTAATTATTAAAAATAATAATATAATAATATAATATTAATTAAATAATTTGTAAACTAAAATTAAGATGTTGACACGTGGCATTCGTGTTTACGTGACAAATTCTGGAGCTTTCTTTTATACTCCTTTAGTGTGTATATATATATGTATATATATATATGTATATATATACATATATATATATATACACATGTGAGGTTAAAATAAGAATGACAAAAGTGTTGAGAATAGATGAACTAATAGAAATGCGCCACGTGTCACAAAACTCATTTCCCCCCACGTTTTTAAAAATTAAATATCTTAAGAATGGCTCATTGAAAAATTATAAAAATTGCACCATGAGAATCAGCATTTTTTTCTCTTCGATTAGACATCCCACATGATATACTTTCGACGATTTTTTTTTATGATTGTACAATATTAGTAACACATGTGGTACTCGTTGGTATCACATGTGTCACCTGCTAGTATCACATTTGTTACATGCTGGTAACACATGTGTTACTCGTTTATAAAACCCAATGAAAACGAAATTTTTTTTTTGTCGAAAGTATACCTTGTGAGATCTCTAATTGAAGAGAAAAAAACGCTGGTTTTTATGGTGCAATTTTTATGATTTTTCGACTTAACGTTTGAGAGATATTTAATCTTTAAAAACATGGAGGAAAGTAGGTTTTGTAACACGTGGCGCGTTCTTATTAGTTCTTCCATTCTCAATTAAAGTTGTTATACTCATTTGAACCTTACTCATATATATATATATATATATATATATATATATATATATATATATATATATATATATATATTAGTATTTTAGATTTTTGATGATAATTGAAACAATGTAGTTAAGATTATTATCATTGCCAATGTATATATCAAAAGTTATCTAAAATTTTTTGTTATTAAAATGTAAATTTAGTGTCCAAGTCAAAATGTACACTTCACTTGTTACCAATCAAATATCATCTATACGTAGTAAAGTTTTTTTCTATTAATTAAAAATCAAACTAGACACTTGTAATGGGACAACCTGAAATAATAACCTGCCACCCGGATGCACGGTGAGAACTTAAAAGAAAACATAGTTTTTTAGTATTTATATTATTTTTGAGTGAAGAATAAAGTACATACCTTTTTTAAATACATATTTATTTTGTATTTATGAATGCTTAAGAAATTCAATGATAACATAATCTACATACTATATGGTTCTAGTATACATGTAAAACGATTTTTTTTATATATTTCGGATTAATATTTAATGACATTAAAAATACATAAGAAATTGAAAAAAAAACATGTGATTGTACCATAGCAATTTCTCAATAATTGATCTTTACAAATTTATCAATCTCATCTTACATAAACTACAAAATAAATAGTCAATTATTGATAAATTATCTAAGACCAAACAATAAATAGGAGGGTGTGAAGTAAAAATAAATTTGAAAATAGAGTTTGTAATGTATGTAATTAGGAAATTAGGATTTATTGTTAATAATCTTGGAATTGAGAATTTTATTAGCTAAAAATATGTGGATTTAAACCTTTTTTCAATTTGAATGATACATAGGATTTTTTAGGTAGTGACACCTAGGATTTTTGCTTGGTTGTAAAGATGTCACATAGGAAATAAGCTATCCTCTATTATATACATATATATATATATATATATATATATATATATATATATATATATATATATATATATATGGGAATGATCAAGAGGGAAGCTCTAAATTTGAGGAAAACAAACCTCAACCACACATTTCCTTGTATCTTCTCCAACTCATATACAATACCCATTTCATCAATTTTTGTTTAAAATTAAAAATTAAAGCATGTAAATCAATCAAAACATTATAAATTTCAAATTCATCAAAGGCATTCATACATATCTTCAATTCGTCATAATTTATATTCATCAAATATTAAGAATTTTGGGTATAACTTTTGGGTTTTTGTGAAAATTTTGATTCACCAATGAATACAATAAAATTAAACGAATTTCAACATACAAAACTTATAAACAAGTAATTAATTTAATTATAGTCGTCATTAACCATAGAATTTTTTAAAAAAATTAGAACATTAACATTCATTTGGAATGAATGTTGATCAAAATTACAATTAATATTCATAAACAATAATTTATGATGAATATTAACTTATATATGTTTTTATACATTGTTGAACGAGATAACTTAACAATTATCGTAAAAGAATATTTAAAAATATTAAGTTGTAATTTTGATTAACATTCTTTCCAAATGAATATTAATATTCTGAATTTTTTGAGTTATTTACAATTTTGCCACCGCGTTGACTTTTGAGTTGACCAGAATAAATGGCTAGAAATAGCTTCCCTCGTTTCTCTATTTTTTTACTTCCCTCTTGATCCCCACCCTATATATATATATATATATTGTTGGGGAAAACAATGATCAAACCTAAGTTATAAATCTGAAAGAGTCAAAATCTAACTCAGTTGTATTCAGGAAACTTAGTGAAATTCCTGAGTCTGTGTTTCTGAGTCTGTGCTACACAGACTGAAGAATTGTTTCTGAGTCTGTGTTGCACAGACTGAAGATCCTCACAGACTGAAAGCCATGCTCTTTCTGAAGACTTATGAATTCATCATCTGAAGAATGAAGATTGAATACAGAAGGCTTCACAGACTGAAGTTCACAGACTGAAGATCACAGACTGATGAGCACAGACTGAAGAGCACAGATTGAAGAATGAAAGTACAAATGTACAGGAGATATTCTTCTTTCCTTAGGCTAGATACAACTGATAAGATGTTTGAGAAAGGTCAAACATCATATAAAGGTTCTCTTCTCAGCAAAGAAACCTTTTACCTTTTTGCTTTTTCTATTTCCAAGAAAAGTAAAAAGGAAGGCGTGCAAAGTTGCCCAAGATGCATCTGTTATCCCTTGGACAACTATGTAAGCTGGATAATATAGAGTTACATCCAACTCTATAAATAGCAGTCCAAAAAGCACTGTTATAATCCAAGAAATTCAAGAGAACTAGTATACTAGACCTTTGAGCTTAGGCTAAAGCATTACCACACTTACTGTGAAGTTTGTAGTGATAACTGTATCTTTGTATACTACTTGGATCGTATTCAAACCATCTGTGTGGGTTTGAATACCTTGTCATCTTTGTGAGACAAACACTTTATTGTGAATAATACTTTGATTCATAATAAACTCTGTGTTAAAATTAATCTTGTTTTCCGCCTAGATTAATTTAAACTTGTTTGATATAAAACTTGGATATAAACTAACACGTTGAGATAACTGTTATTTAATCTGTATCTAAGTTTTGGGAACCTTGTGACCCAACATATATATATATATACATACATATATATATATATATATATATATATATATATATATATATATATATATATATATATATATACTAGGTGAAAGACCCGTGCACTGCACAGTAATTTATTAAAATTATTTTAGATATTACGTGATTAAATGATAATTGTAGTACATATTTTATAAAATAATTTATAAAATAATATTAATTAAATAATTTATAGGACTTTGTTTTCGTATGTGACTCCTCTTTTCATATTATTATAATATATGTAGCATTTATATTTATTATTTATTAGTTATTATAAAATAATAAAATAATAATATAATATTAATTAAATAATTTGTACGTGACAATCATGACACGTGTCAATCATGCTTACGTGGCAAATTCTAGAGCTTTCTTTTATACTCCTTAGTATATATATATATAGATATATATATTGTATATTATTATATTTATTTTCATATATGAAAAAAAAACCTAAAAGATAGATTGTTAAGTGAATCTCTTCCTGATCTTCATAACCATATGGAATAAATAATAACGATCAACTGTGTGGATAAACAATTCATTGTTTCAACTAAAAAAAATTCTGAAAGAAGTCAAACAAATAAATCTGTGTAACATAATGTATGTAATATGTTATTTTTAGTGAACTTCGATTCATGTTTGATTTTAGATAAACTTGTTGTTTTGATCATGGTGCGTAAACGGGAAGGTCGAGTGTTGATAGTACTTAGACAGGTCGATCGGTAATGTCCGTGGTCGTGTAAAGTAGTTTAGGCGGGTCGATCGGTAATGTTCGTAGTCGCGCCAAGTGGTTTAGGCAGGTCGAGTGGTGTCCGGTTAAAGATATGGTGAAAAGTAGATACAATATTAGGGATATAAAACCTATGACAGTTAATCTATCAAGTAGCTTTGTCAATTCATCAAGCGAAACTGATGGTCATGATTATACATTATCAATCAAGCACCATCAATGCAACGGGAATGCCTTTTCCCTTATTCCTTAACTTAGCATTCCCTTTCCCATTGCATAGTTTGAACCAAGCACACCCTTACTATTTAGACATGGTTGTGTTTTCTAATATGAAAAATATGTAGTTTTGTTTTTAAAATTAACTTTAAAAGCATTATCTGTGGTATATTTTATGGTAGCCTAATTAACATTTGCATCCGGATCTCAGTTGTGCTATATATTTCAGAGCTACTTGCAACAAGTATAGTTCATGAAATATTGTTTTCTTATCTTATTAGCGCCAAGTCGCCAGCGATAGTGAAAGAGTTGATCGGCTATATTCAAATTTCAGCCAGGCAAGCCATGATTACGAATTGACTTGATAGCTGTATCAAGGATATGGTAACGAGACGATTCTTGCAGTCAAAATTAATCGACAAAGAATACACCCAAAAAAGGAGAACAAAAAGAAAAAAGAAGAAGAAGAAGAAGAAGAAGAAAGAACTAGGACAGAAAGCTACAAAAATATCTGGGTTTCCAAAACACATGGAAGACCATTGTTTCTCAACATTGTACAATATATGGACACATTTTTTTGCAGAATTTAAGCAACCAGGGAGGTTCCTGCATAGTGTGAGCTCAATTTAGCCGCTAAATAGCATTATAAACACCACGAGTGAAGTCTCATATATACCGTATTTCAATATTAATTTTCAAGAGGAACGGCTGCATCAAGCCTAACTTTGTTTAATCGGACCGTTCCAAGAATATACTCGGGTAATTCTTTTTCCTCCCTTCCCTGCAATTTGTAAGGTAGACAAATAAATCAATCGCATTGCACATGTGCGCAATATATACTAGTTCCAGAAACAGAAACTACCATATTAAGCAAATAAATTAAATAAATAAATAAATAAGAACCTCAATTAAGATGGCAAGATCAACCACGAGGCTTGTTACATATCCAAGAACAAGACCTATCACACTCCTTGCAACGGATGAAGATCCAATATCTACATCAATCTGCACAGCACATCACGAAAAAAAGTTGTATAAACGAATACTCAATATCAAAGAAAAATGCAACTTTTGACTAGACTTGTTATGTAATGGAAAGGTTTAACCATTTGTCAAATATCTAAGTGATTTTTGAATGGAACTCTGGATAACAAAACATTACTCCTGATTAACCCCTTATTTTAACTTATTCTGAGGGACTTTTACTTATTTTTTTCACCAGTTGACTCGTTTTTTCCACAAAAATCTCATTTTAGTTTAATTAAAAAAGACTTTGCCAAGCACTCAAGCATCTTATTATTAAAATTACTATGACTTCAAATAGCAGAGACAAATCCAAATGCTAAATTAGTACTCGTTTTGCTATAGCTAATTATCTGATTTTCACTATTCAATAGTACTTACAAAAAAATTGATACCCAAAACATCCACTGTGCCAAAAACAAATTATAATAGAACAGCCAAACATAGAGGTTGCAATTATATTGTGCATTTATTATCTAAAAGTAAAATATCGCCCCTTTCTAATTAACACGGAAATTAAAGTTGTATAGTGTATACCTCCAAAAAGTTGTCTTGTCTTAGATAATTACAAGTTACCGCTTTTCCCAATAGGCAAGCTTTTGTCCCTACTGCACGCTTAACCATCCAATATCCCTGTTAAACACCAAATTGTTGCTCAATACCACAAACAAACTTAAACCAAGTAAAATAGTCACTTGAAGATGCTGATTTATGATACCTGTACAATGCTTGGAATCAATTTGAATCTTGCATCACGAAACGCATCACTCCCATCAACAAATTTGCCGAGCAATGAATTTTTATTTACAGGCCTGTCCGCAGCATAGTAGAGAACTAGGTCGTAATTTGGTTTAGCCGGAACCTATAACAAGGGTAACATGGTAAATTCACACCTCAAGAAGCATTATTTAAAATTCAAGAGCTTGGAAAATAAGTAGGTAGTAAATTCCTATCATTCAATCTGTATGCAGCTATTTAGGTGAACAAGTTCACGATCACATAACTATATTCACACGAAAAATAGAATCTCAATCTCTGTTCTGGATATTCATTTGTGTAAATAAAAATTACATAACATTAGTATATACAAGTATCAAACCTAATGCATACCTGCAGGTTCACCACAAGGATGAATGGAAGTTTTTTCCCAGCTTCGGACTGTAACAAGAAAACAGAATTAATGTGACCACCAATATTAAAGAAAATAAACTGACAGTAGGCAATAAGCAAACAGAATCGTATACGTTTTACAAAAAGTTTTGTAAAGAAGGTTTATTTTCGATTCTTCAATTTGGTCACAATTCACGCCTCATAGAACTTATATAACAGTTCTCAAGTTGATCTAAGAACGAGCATTAGACCCACATTTACAAAATGTGAATTATGTTTCTTCTTGTAAAACATAATAAGAGAAAAATCTTGAGTGAAAACTTTAAAGTACCTGAACAAGGCATTTGGGATGCAAAGCCACTTTACTTCTGGAAGTTTCGAGTTTAAACCAGTCAACAGCTATAAGCTTTAAAAGGGGATCCCCTCCCGCTACCTGATTTATAAATATTTGAAAAATACTTGTTAGCATCACCAAATACTACTGACAAACATTACACCAATCGGTATAATTAACTTACTAGTATTCACTAACTTGAAGAATATTGTCACATTGCTTAACAATGTCTTCAAGTGATTTGACCCAAAAAATTTATGTGGAATCATACACCAAGTTACGGAAATCAATCTAGTTAGACTACGAAGTTCCAACGTCCCATTTCTTACATCAGAATACATAACAATAAAAAAAAATTGCTTTAATGTAAACGGGTCGAAAGTCTCCAAAAGCCCGTTTTTTATGCATAGAACCTACTACATCGCATTTATTTCAAGAAACAAAAATATTATTATTGAAATGATAAGTTTTCTAAATATACTTGATACACTAATTCTCTGTGAAAAAAATTGAAGACTTTGGACAAAAGGTGTTTTGGGTCAACCCGACCTTCTTTGTACAATACGACCATTTGCAAGATCTTAATAAAAATGTTACATCTTAAAAACCAAGGTTGTTTAAATATAGATTAGAGAGTGAAGATTGTTGGTGAAAAACATTAAAGTATGAGACCGAATGAAAAGAAATTGAACCAAACAATTAATTGGATTAAAAACTTTAATTTTAAAAAATATTAGAAAGTTGACCATGTTTGACTTTGACCAAGTTTGACCGAGTAATCTCGAGTTTGACCGATTTTTTCCAAGTTTGACCGAGTTTTTTGCGTTAACCGAGTTTTCAGTCCGAGTTAGACCGACTCGCCTCGGACCACCCCCAAGTCACGAGTACTCGGCCGAGTTGGCCGAGTTTTATAACCATGCTAAAAACAAAACCAAAAACTCGCCTTAGTACTATCTTTCAAGTAAGTCTTTCCTCGTATCTTAAATCCAGCACCGCTTGGAGATGACCAACAATTGGCATCAGCCTCACCCTTCCCTTTGTGCATTGAACCATGAAAGTTACTAGGATCCACACTAACTGGATCTACATTTGTAACTAACTCATTATTGGTATCCATAGCCCCTGATATAGACATTAGAAACTATACATTAAGCCCGATTAAGCAAACTGTAAAATTGTTTAAAAATGAAACAGTAAACCCATTTAAGGCTGGCTACCTTTCTTCGCCTTTAGAGCCAAGCGGGCAATAGCCCATGAAACATTTTTCAGCTTCACTCTCTGCCCCTAATAAAGTTAAAAAAATAAAATAATTATAGCTTACAATTGATATTTACTTTCTCTTTACTTTAAACAGTCCTCATCGTATTACCAAAATGGTGGAAAGAAGCAAACCTTGCTGTCAAGTTGAGCATCGCCGTCTTCTTCTTCCTCATCATCTGACGATGATGACGATGAATCAGCTGCAATTGCATCGTAAAACTCCTCAGCTGTTTCTGTGTCTTCAAACTCACCAATGCATCCTGAAACATCAGAGGTTTTTGTATCCACAAGTGTGGTGGATGATGCACACGTAAGTGCAGGGTTTGCACCAATGTACGCCTTTAAACCTGAAACAATTTTAAGACTTCCTAAACCATTTTATTAAAAAAAAAGTTCGTATGGGAAAGAAATAACTTTCCAATATAATCACTAACCTGACACTTGGTTCAATAAGGCATAAGGAATTGACTTTTCAAACTTTGAGCGTTGATCACGCTTCCATTTAAACCATCCTCCTGAATCTATCTCTAACATATGTGTTACAAGACTTTTGTCACCATTTGTTCCTGTCGACGAAGCTCTTAGATTCATGATTTCCCAAGAAGAGGCTACAATGCGAAACAAGTGGAAGTTTGACAATGACGTATATGAAAAATTCTCCAATTGTACTTTAAAACAGTGTATCATCATAAGAGAAATTTCTTACGATTTATTTTTATTCGTCGATATCCTGATTTTGTGGGTCGCTTCTTGTGAATTGCAGGAAACTGCAAGATTGCTGCATCATAAATTAAAACTAGGTACGTTTAACTCATGAAAGGACTTTCTTCTCCATTATACAATAAAAATAAGTCCACGAAACCAACATAATATTTTAATTACGAACTAGTTACAAGAAGAAAAAAATACAAGTAAATTCACTTACTGTATGTTCCATCTTGTCCACGAAACCATTGTCTGGAAAATATAAAATCGCGCTTAGACTGCCACCTATAAGTATAGCACATCAGTTTTCGACTGATGAGATATTACAAAAGAGATGAGTTAAAGGAATATATAATATTAAGAAAATAGAAGATTCAAGCAAAATACAGTTGGAAAAAAAAAGTATGGTCATCCATTTGCTGCAATTCATCCAATAATCTCATCCAAAGTAAAGAAGTTGTTTGTAAAAATTTCATGAGTGTAGAATTCCTCTACGTCAAAAATATAAACAAATGCAATGCAATGGTAAGGGTAGATACAGAATTAACATTTCAACTGGAGAGCGACGCACCTACTTAGGCATCTGGGATCATAAGATCCATAAACAACGTCAGAATGTCCATTTAAGGAATCTATAAGTTCCAAGTCACCAGTCAAAGCATCCCACCTGTGAATTCTTGTGTTAGTGAATATATAAAAGTTGTATAACCATAAAAAGATGCACATAATTTGATCATCATACTCGTATCTCCGATGCCTATCAAGGTTCAAAACCACCTCAAAAACAGTATCTGGACTTGCATCCACAACACCAACGGCCTTCACAAGCACAGTTTTGCTGCCCAGCTAACATTTAACACTCGAGAGTCAATACATAAAAGTATATAACTATTCTATACACACACTGTATGTATGTATGCATTATGCAAGTACCTTATGGTCAGACACATCCTCAAAGATTCTGACACCTGAATTCCAACATACGGTTAAAGAAAAAAATATGTCAAAATGTTGGCAATCTCCACATAAGCAGGTACATTTGAGTGTTGAAACAATAACTCAAAACAAAATATAGATATGTATGTGTGTGTGTGTGTGTGTATATATATATATATATATATATATATTTGATTTTGAGGTTTTTATGGCTTTAATCTAGAGTACGAACAAAAACCAGCTTAACTATTTGATTAATACGCGAGGATAAGGTTATAAACCCCCAAAATCCAAAATTTTACACACACCTGTTAGCATTCTTCTTATTCTATTAAATATGTTTCATATTGTAATTGATCACAAGTTGGAATACCATTTACATTACAAAAAGATGCAAACAGAAGACAGGAAACATAAGTTTACCAAACAACACCTAAGTTATAAATTGATAAGTAGAGGTGGCAATATCAACCCGTTTACCTATAGATGGGTCGACTTGGCTTATGTTATATCTCTAACACGTTAAACGGGTTAAGTTGAAAAGCTTAATTAAAAAGGAAGTAAGGAACGGGCCAAAAATCATCCGAAATGTATCCACAAAGCATAAAACCTGTTAAAGTGCTTAATTAAATTCAAGTAAAAATATTTTTGTTAGAACATAATTTTGTTAACCATTTATAACACATAAATTATTTACAAAACCCAAGAAAAACAAAAGGATAAAAGGGGTGTTTGCTAAATCGGCCAAACCCTACCCACTTTGACAAGCACTAAAATATTACACGTTCTGACCAGAAGCCATTATAATACACGACAGCAGACAGATAGAGAAAATATAGTACCATTCACTGTGCGAACACATCTCCACTCATGTACCTCGACAACATCTTCAGCATCACCTCCCATAAACTCACTAGACCTATGACGGCCCAAGTTTGATGCTCTTTTGACAAGTGTCTCTGGACCTACAGATAACCAGGTGATAAGAAGCAGCCGATTAGTTTCTTTCAAATTCATGAATATAACTAGTAGTTGCTAACATTATGTACACTATGGCTTTATTCAAAAAATTGTGTAATAAATATCGTAATTGGTTAATTGTCTGAAAATAATAAAGCATAGATTTATGAAAATATGCTAAGCATAACAGCAATTTATCTACAAGCTGATGATGTATGGACGTAGAATTAGTATCTGTACCACCTTACCATGTCCTATTCTTATCAGCTTCTTTAGATCATGTGCATATCGCCGTACCCTAGGCCGACGTCCTTCAAGATCAATACTTCCAGAAAAAATAATACAGCAAGACAAGTATAAGATATACGCAATATTACATGTTAACTAAACACTGATTTGTTCTGAATATATAACTTAGAAAATATCAAACATATTTACAGTATCTAAACTGCGAATAATGGGGCAACATACTCATTCTCCATGCTAAATCTGTTTCTGGTAGAACTTTGAGAAAGCTCGAACTCTCCCTGTTGCTTTGCTTGATCAAATGCCTCCATCCATTTTCGAGTTTCTCCAGCTGTAGCACAAGCAATCTTGCAACAACATAATAATCAAAATAAGGGTTCGCCCCAAAACTAACAAAACCATAGGTTCACCGATCAGTGACATTTCCTGCAGATCAAATCCCACAATAACAACACTTACTTCTCCTTTCTTCTCTTCATCCAACCGGTTATAGAACCTCAGAACATAAAGATCCTAGACAATATGAAACAATTCAACCAAACAAAGTCAAATCCTTTTTTCTCAACGTGTTCAGATCGTAATACCAACTATTAACTAATTACAATTAAAAAACATTAGAGCTAAAGCGATCTTACACCGTCATTAACATTTCTTCTTCCTAGCTCCTCCACCATAAGTGTATTCCCAACTATTCCCCTCCTTAGAGGTTTCTGCATCAACCACGCTAATATAAATACAACCGAAATCGAACAATACTAAATCATCACACCAAAGGTAAAACAAGAAAAAAAATTTAGTTATCTTTTTATCAAAACACAAGTTAGTAGTTAAAAAAATAAAAACTTTAGCACTAAACAGTTACTATGTACTAATCATTAGTCACACAAAACACTCATTGCATCAGCATCAAACATTTATATAAATTATACAATGATGCTATAATAAATTGTAACAATTTTTGGGTGAATAAAAGATTAAAACATACAATGCCAGGGTTTTCATGAGGATCACGTTTATACATCATGACATATTTGCCACGAATATACAGAAACCGAAGATGACAGAATTCGCGCCCAATTGAATTGGTACCCAAATGATAAACCCACCCGAAATATTCAAACCGGGTCCGACTAGACCCTTTTTCATCCGCCCCACTTTCCGATCCACCACTTTCCGATGACCCACCGCCCTTTTTCATCACCGGTGGCGATTCCATTCGACCAACAATGGAACCTTTATTTCTCAAAAGCTAATTTTAAAGAACAGAGACTGTTGTAACCCTAATTGTTAGATTATTTATGGGGTTTTTTTTTTGTGTTCAATTCTATTGGGATTCTGGGTTGATGAAAAAGATGGAAGGAAATAATGATATGACAGGTGGAGGACGGTGTCCGTATTTGAATTTAATAGGGGTTGGTTTTGACAAGTTGGGGATTTGAGAGGGAAGATTTTGTAATTTGGTCAAAGCTGTTTTAAGACTTTGTTGACTTGTGGGGTTAAGGATGATTAGAGAAATCAAAATATATTGGACATCTGTCATCGATGGGATTATAACAAAGATATCCTTATTTTTGTCAGTTATATTGTTCCTAATAATTTAAAAGTTGTTTATTATAGGTGAATAATGAATGGCAGAAGTAGCAGACAATTACAGCTCTTGATTTTTTTAATTCACTGCTCAGATTTAACATCACTGTATTTTATCCTTACAAATTTGTATTAAAATGCCGGTGTTTTGTCCGTCTCTCCTTCCATACTCGCCCTTCTGAACTGCATCTATAATGAATTATTAAAAAAGGTGGTTAGATTCTTTTGAGATAACCTATGTTTGTGTATTACTTTTAGATCGACGTTAATGAATAATGAAGTTATAGAATTTATAAAGTTTTAACGGTAGTAGTTGAAATGTTAAGAACGTGATCAATCTTTTTGTTGCCGTTGTAGCACATAAAAATATGTGCAACTAACAATATGGTTGTCAAGTCGGTTAAAAGTAAATGTTGTAAGATGATATGAAATAAAATATCGTTGTCAATAAGAGGTGACATAAGGTTGTGTGAAGTTTTGATTATGGTAATCAGATCAGATCAGATAATTAACTATTTGATTATTTTAATCACTTTTGATTGTTTGGTCGACAACTAAAAAAACCTCCGTATAAAATAAAGGAAAGGTACGGCTGTGTCGAAGCCACATCCGCCTCCAAATTTTAGAATGTATTTTTGCATTGAATTGCATGTGTCGACATAAATTTCCTATATGATTATGATTTATGATATTACTTTAAAACATAATACTCATTATAAAACGATTGTGGTGTTGAAATCTTCTAGTCGCTTTATGCCTTTATAAGTGGCTATAGACAAGGCCGAAGTCATGGGTGGCACTTGCTATGGGTCATTTCGTTATATAAAGTGTAATTTTCTTATAAAAATTGCATTTTTTGTTGCATTTGTTATTTGTGTTACGAGTTAATAAAAATTAAGTTACTCCTGCTACTGGTCACTCCAGATTTTGAATTCGTCGGCTAGGGAACCAAAAGGTATTAACTCTTAATTAATGTACTGATTTACAATTTAAATCAACAAAAAAATTATAAAATTTGTTATGGCGCAACTTCACATTTAATAATAAAAAAATTATTATTATTCATCTCAATTTTGAATTGGAAAATGACAGTATGTGAAAATCATTCAAACTTATAAAAGTTGATCACTTATTCATTTACACATCAGCCACCTCATTTTGATAATCAATTTATCATTCGCATTAGATTTGTTCCGAACAGATCTTAAGTTATTGCGAACTTCTCACCGAGTACCAAAATATGAACCCTAGCTTTTATATATGTTATCCCTAGAAAATATCAAGAGTTTGTGTAAAATTTTAGACTGCTTTTATATCAGATTTAATTAATGAGTGTGTGTATACTCATTAATTGCTAAACTTTTACGATAACTTTACCTCTTTTGCAAAAACTTCTTTAAAAGTGAGCACATACTCTATAATTAGCTAAATTGCCAAACTTTTACGATAGTTAAATTGTCTTAAACTTATCCTACGAGGTTCATAAGTTGAATAATCTCCTTTTGACAAATTCAAGAAAAAAAACAATTTAAATTGCTCGGAAAAGGTATTTATTAGCACCTCTTGAGATACAAATTTTTTTCAAGTGGCTTTTGAAAAAAAAATAAAAAAAAATCCAAGTCACAAGCACTCACTACCTCCAACTAATTGCGAAACATACCTCTAGTCAATCACATTTCGATAAACTTAATCAGGGGAACTTAAATTTATGTTGTGTACATGCTCAAACTAGATAATTGTTTATTAGACACAAATATAAAGGACACCTTTTTGAAAAAAAAAAAAAATTCTAAACAAGAAAATAGAAGTAGAACGAATAAAAATCACATAGTGTTCTCGAATTTTTTTATAGAGAGAAGAAAAGTGAAATGAGCAGATAATTCCGCCTTGTTTTCTCTTCAAAATTGAAAAGAAAACGAAAGATGGAACATAAAACAAGTTATGAAATGTCGTTTCCTACCATTTAATATTTGTGAAATAAATTATAATTATTCTATGAGTTTACTATAATTATAACCTTAATATAGAATGATTAATATCTGTGAAATTAATTATGTTATGATCCTTATAATTATAACATAGTTTTAGCTTTGAAAACCCACAAACACGAATGCATCATGGATGATCATATTATTAATACATTAGACAAGATCTATAGCTTAACAAACTTTCTACTAAATATCTTTGTAATTTACCTTTTTCTAAATGAAATATCGATTGAATTGAACAATCAAGTTCGGAGTGTCGAATACTTTCTTGTATTTATGTTCTTTTAGAATACAAAAACATTATATTCTTGACATGTTATGTGACTAATGAAATCTTATCACAAAATGGTCCTTTTAAGCATTTTTAAATGTTCTTTCACATTTTACGTGACTAACGAACTTCTAAGCATACCCCACATATCAAAGATTCGTCACACCACTGAACTTGTCATCCAACCACTTGCTACGCGTTGTTCTTGTGGCCACATCACTCGCTAATAGTTTGTCATAATAAAGTAATTTGTAATGTAGATCTAACCTTCGTACCATATTTTAATGCTATGTATTTATCCCATTCGTAAGGAATAACAACGATCGGAAAATTACATGTCCACAAATCACTCTGAAGAACGGATTCGAACTCCTGACTTATCGGTCACACATGTGAAGTCTATGCATTTGCGGTGGTGATACCACTTGAGCTATACCCAATTGGTATAATAGTTTGTCATATATGTACTTTTGTAGGTTCTTGATATCACATTCCAAAAATACCTACTTAAACACTAAGGTTGTGTTTGGTTCATGAAATGTTTTTGATATAATTAAAAGTTATCAAAAATTAAGATTTTAAAGAATGTAAATTCTTCGGAGTGAATGAATTTTGTGACTTCAAATGCATTCATTCTTGAACCAAACAAGATTATGGAATGAATTTGAAATTTCAATTCCATCCAATTTCACGAACTAAACGCAATCTAAGATGTCACACTAATACATTTACATGTCTTGTTCGAATAATGAATTAGTGTCTGACTATGTTTTAGTCATTAGTGTACCAATTAAAGCAACCTATTTCGACAATATGTTTAGCACTTTAGCTTGAAAGATCTATTCAATTTCATTATTGTCCAAACAGTGATTACGATTAATTAATACTTTGGTTATGTTGGGATAAAAAGATTAATACTGCTAAGACTACACAGTTAGTACTGCCAGTTCACTTCCAAGTTTCTACTGCCAAAGCTCGATCAAGATTAGTACTGCCAGTATGATTTCCAGGATTAGTACTGCCAGTACATTTTACAAAGATTAGTACTGCCTGCATGATTTCTGCAATTTGTACTGCTAGACCAGTTTCCATTGTTTCCACTGTCGGTTCGATTTACAGAGTTTCTACTGCTACTTGTTTCTACTGCTTAGTGGAGCTGTCAGACTACCCAAAAGTAAAGCAGTAAAGCATATTTTACTTTATGGACACAGAGCATGCTTGAAGAGTTGACCTATGTGCATTAATTGTTATAACGTGTAACAGAGTGTCTAGTTTACTTTTGTAGCATGCGTAATATTTTAACTTGTGTAAATCCTAGGTTCACATAGAAGAGTATCATATAAAAAAAAAGAAAAAAGGCTAAGTATCTTATATATTTTTTTTGGCAATATTGCAGCTTCAAGGTTATTGTAACCCTAATACAATCAAGTGTATTCGTATTATTTTCATAAATAATATTGGAGCTTTTGTTATACAATTTGTGTGTTCTGTTCTTTACTAAATACAAACACTTATACAAGACACATATATAACTTCCAAACTTAACAAGTATTATTCCGTAAATTTCTTGTTAAGAAGTTCAAGCACAGTTAAATTTAATCTTGATCTTGATCAAGTCGATCCTGTCAAGTGGTATCAGAGCAACAGGCTGCTTTGAACTTTTGGAAGTCAAAATTTGGTTTGTTTAAAAGTTATTTTCAAAACTTTTATAAAATGTCTTCTGATGAAACTCAAGCAAACAAAATCCCCATACTCAGGCCAGATGAGTATGATATGTGGAAAAATAGGATGAAGCAGTACATGCTGCTTACAGACTATCAACTATGGGATATTTGTGTAAATGGTCCTAAGTATCCTGTTAATGGTGATGGTGCCAGGATTCCAAGGGCACCACCAAATACAGATGTTGAAAGAAAGGAAAGAGCTACAAAAAATTTAAAGCTCTTAGCATTCTATTGATATCCATTCCTAATGAATATCAAAGAAAGTTTGAAAATTGTGAGGATGCAAAGGTTCTTTTGGAAGCAATAGAGAAAAGATTTGGTGGCAATGAGAGCACCAAGAAAAATAAAAGATCCTTGTTAAAACAACAATTTGAAAACTTTAATTCTGTCAGATCTAAAACATTAACACAAGTTTTTGACAGATTTTCTAAACTTGTAGGTGATCTTGAAAACCACAATGTTAAGATTGACAAAGATGATCTTAACAGAAAATTTCTAAGATCACTTGGAGATGAATGGACAATGTACACTGTTGATTTGAGGCAGGGCAGTAATTTGGATGATAAGGAGCTTGATGATCTATATAATGATCCGAGATCATTTGAACCAGAAGTGGAGAGCAAGAAGCAAGCCACTGGATACACTCCAAATATGCAGAATGTTGCATTTATGTCATCAGGAGGAGTACAAGTAGATCCAAACTCAGCATCTGTGTCTACCTCTGTTGTTACAGGTTCTGCATCTGGATCATCATCACAGGACAAATCTTGTGATCAAGTTCTAGAAGCCTTCTTTGCTAGTCATGTGACTTCATCACTGACTAATGAAGAACTAGAACAGATCAGTCCTGATGATCTAGAAGAAATGGACATCAAATGGCAGATGGGTATGATCACAATGAGGGCAAAGAGGTACCTACAAAGAACTGGCAGAAACAACTTCTCCATAAAAAGAGAAGATAATGCTGGTTTTGATAAAAACAAAGTGGAGTGCTACAACTGCCACAAAATGGGTCACTTTGCCAGAGAATGCAGATCTGGAAGACAGGAGGTGAATGGTCAAAGGACTGGAGGATTCAATGGAACACAGAGAAGAAGTGTTCCTGCTCAAGCTCAAGGTCAGGGGGTTAGTACAAGTGCCTTGGTATCCCAAGATGGTATGGGATTTAATTGGAGATATCAAGATGAACATGAAGCTCAGAATCAGGCATTAATGGCACAAACAGAAGCTGCAAGCACTTCAGATGAAGTCCCATATGAGGTACAGGTTAAATTGTGCTCTAGTATATGTAAGAAAACTGTTAAACATTATAGAGATCACAACTTTAAAATCTGTGATGAATTAAAAGAGTGGGACATTAAACATAGACATACAACTGCTGTCATAGAAAACCTAGAAAAAATCATTGAAGCATATAAGAAAAATGAAACTCAGTTTGACTATGATGTTAAGTATGCTAAGTGGAAAAGGGATGTATTACAAGACAAAGTGGATGAGCTAACAAAAAAAATAGCAGAAGTCACTTGTGAGAAAGAAAGCGTAAAACTAAAAGTTTGTGACTTAGAAAATGCATAAAAAAATGTACAAAATATAATCAAGGCACGAATACATGATAAAATCAAAACAGGCCTAGGTTACAATAATGTATCCCCACCATACAACAACAACTACTTTCCACCTAAATATGATTTAGACATAAATAATTTAAAGGAGGAAATGTCTGATATGGTCAAGAAGGTTGATCCTATCATGAATCAAGACAATGATCTTGATAAAGTTGAGATAACTGAGTGGACATCTAATGATGAAGAAGAGTCTAAACCTGATAGGCTTAAGAAAGTTGAGTTTAAATCTGAAACAACAAGCACTAGTTTAAACAATAGGTTGCAAAATAACAAAGTGCGTACTGGGGTAATTTCTAAAATTTCTGGTGAGAAATTAGCAGAGGGTAAAGTGTTGTTTCAAGAAAAGACAAAAATGAGGGTAGAACAGAAGACAACCACAGAAAACAAGTCTAGGAGAGGCCTAAGATTTGTAAATCAAAAGACAAAAGCAATTAGTAAACCTGTTAACAAAATTGAACATGTTAAATCTGCAAATGTTAACTGTACTAGTTGTAAATGCAAAGCAAGCACTTCATCACCATCTCTCAAAATAAAACAATTTCCCAGGGGAAACCAAAGAAACTGGAATCAATCAGTTTCACAAAGACTAGGAAAGAATTTTCAAATGGTGAAGATGAAGGCATGCTTTATCTGTGAAAAAACAATCCATCTTCAGAATAAGTGTCATCATAATCCAAGAAATAAAAGGGTTATGAGATCACCATGGATGGCTACTGACAGAATTAATCATCACAATTTTAAAAATAAAATTAATTATGTTAATACTGTCAAGAAGATCAAGGCTCAATTAGTTAATACTGCTGCACCAAAATTTTCTATAGCAACATTAATCAGAAACAGAGCCAACAGTACAAAGACTCAAGCAGCATTAAAAATTAATACTGCCAGGCATATTAACACTGTGTTGCACCAGTTAATACTGGTAGAACAGTTAGAACTGCTAAGGTAGTTAATACTGCTAGGCAAAATTATACTGGTAGCACTTGTAACCCAGTTTCTGCTACTAAGTCTAACATCAGTTGGACTTGGAAACATCAATCAAAAGTTTCCAAAACCAACAGTACACCACAAGCAATGATCTTTGAAAGAGTTGACTTTGTAGATGTACAAGGGAGAACCAAAACCAAATTGGTTTGGGTTCCCAAAGAAAACTGATAATCTTTATCGTATTTATCTGTGCAGAGCAAGCCAAGAAGTTTGTGGCATGTTGATAGTGGATGCTCAAGGCACATGATAGGGGATAGAAGCAAGCTACAGAACTTCAAGGAGCTTGATGGTGGATATGTAGCTTTTGGAAGTAATCCTAAAGGTGGAAGGATTACAGGAAAAGGGACTGTCAACAGTGATAAGATAAGCTTTCAAGATGTTTATTATGTTGAACAGTTGAGATTCAATTTGCTAAGTGTGAGTCAAATCACAGAGAAAAAGAATCCAGTTCTTTTTACTGACACATAATGCTTTATTCTTTCTGATAAATTTAATCTAGATGAAAACATGATTTTAATGAAAATTCCCAGAAAGAATAATGTGTACTGTTGTGACTTAGCAAACATGAAACCTCAACAAGATTTAAACTGTCTTATCTCAAAGGCATCTGTTGATGAGTCTGATCTTTGGCATAGAAGAATGTGTCACATGAATTTTAAAATTATTAACAAACTGGTTAAAAATAAACTTGTTAGAGGTTTACCTGAAAAGACATATTCATGTGATGACCATTGTGTTGCATGTTTAAAGGGGAAGCAACACAAATCTTCTTATAAGACCAAAGGTGTGAACTCAAACTTTTCTCCTTTACATCTACTGGATATGGATCTGTTTGGACCAATCAATGTCATTAGTATAGGAAAGAAAGTTTATTGCTTGGTGATCATTGATGACTTTAGCAGATTTAGTTGGGTATTCTTTCTTAGAACTAAGGATGAAACAGGTGAAATACTTAGATCATTCATTACTAGGATTGAGAACCAAACTAATCAAAAGGTTAAAATCATCAGGTCTGATAATGGAACAGAATTTAAAAATCATGAGATGAATTAATTCTGTGAAACAAAAGGAATAGAAAGACGGTTTAGTGCTCCTAGAACTCCACAACAAAATGGAGTAGTAGAAAGAAGAAATAGGACACTAATTGAGGCTGCTAGAACAATGTTAGCAGATGCTAAACTACCAATGACTTTCTGGGCAGAAGCAGTTAGTACTGCTTGTTATGTTTAGAACAGGGCACTAGTAGTGAAGCCTCATAACAAGACACCATATGAATTGTTTTTCAAAAGAAAACCTTTGATTGGCTTTTTAAAACCATTTGGATGTCCAGTTACTATCTTAAATTCCAAAGATCATCTAGGCAAGTTTGAGAGCAAAGTTGATGAGGGAGTCTTTGTTGGATACTCTACCCAAAGTAAAGCATATAGAGTATTCAATCATAGGACTAGAATAGTGAAGGAAACCATGAATATGACTTTTAATGAACACACACCTAGTGTAGTGGGAAAATATCCAGATTGGTTATTTGATATTGATGCTCTAACTCAATTTTTCAGAAATGTGTATGAGTCATCAAATACAGGTACAAGTACAGGTGAATCAAGTGCTGCAAATCAGAAGAAAGATACTCTATTAGAGTACATTACTCTACCCTTCTGGTCACCTGATCCACCTGAAGTTTTTCAACCACCTCCACAACAACAAGCTCAGAGTTCAGAACCAATCACATCAAGTCAGAAACAGTATGGTGCTTATGATGATGGCCATACATCCTTAGATCCTGAAATGCTTCCAGAAGAAGAAGCAAATGGTGTGAATACATCTGAGAATGCAGAAAGAAATGCAGATTTAGAAGCAGAGTGTTTTGTTGATGTAATTGCAGAAGAAAATGTAGATGAGAATCAAGATCCAACTAGTCTATCCTTGACTGAGACTAGCATTCTAATAGAACAGAATGATACAAACTTGGAGTCTGGGATTCCTCTGTCATCTACTGGTCAGTATCAACAATACAAAGCCTATCATCCATTGGAGAATGTAATAGGTGATATTGACTCTGCAATGCAAACCAGAAGATCTGCCAAACTAAATGAAGAAGACATAAATACTTCTATATAAGTTTGTTTTCTATCTCAGATAGAGCCCAAGAAGGCAAATGAAGCCTTGAAAGATCCAAGTTGGGTTGAAGCAATGCAAGAAGAGCTGCTTCAGTTTAAGATTCAAGATGTTTGGACATTGGTGGATCTCCCAAAAGGAAAAAGGGCAATTGGAACAAGATGGGTATACAGAAACAAAAAAGATGAGAGAGGCATTGTGATCAAGAACAAAGCAATGCTAGTTGCTCAGAGATATTCTCAAGAAGAGGGCATTGACTATGATGAAGTCTTTGCTCCTGTAGCTAGAATAGAAGCAATTAGGTTGTTCCTGGCGTATGCATCTTTCAAGGATTTCAAGGTATACTAGATGGATGTGAATAGTGCATTTCTATATGGCACTATTGAAGAAGAGGTTTATGTATGCCAACCACCAGGATTTGAAGATCCCAAGCATCCAAATAAAGCGTACAGATTGGACAAGGCACTTTATGGATTGCATCAGGCTCCTAGAGCATGGTACGATACTTTATCTGTTTATCTGTTGGAGAATGGTTTCAAGAGAGTTGAAATTGACAAAACCTTGTTTATCAAACGAATTAGAAATGATATCCTTCTAGTTCAAGTCTATGTTGATGATATTATTTTTGGTTCAACAAGGGACAGTCTTTGTAAAGAGTTTGAAGCTCTTATGCATCAGAAATTCAAGATGAGCTCTATGGGAGAGTTGACTTTCTTTCTAGGATTACAAGTTAAACAGGAGAAAGAAGGGATCTTCATAAGTCAAGGGAAATATGTTAATGACATTCTGGAGAAGTTTGGATACAAAGATGTAAAGATTGCTAGCACTCCAATGGAGACACACAAACCATTGCATGCAGATCTTGAGGGGGAGGATGTTGATGAACACCTCTACAGATCTATGATTGGATCCCTCATGTATCTGACCTTAAGCAGACCAAATATTATGTTTGATGTTTGTGTCTGTGCTAGATTCCAGGCAAATCCTAAAATGTCACATGTTCATGCAGTCAAGAGAATTTTTAGATATCTCAAAGGTCAACCAAAACTGGGCCTTTGGTATCCTAAAAATTCTTCCTTTGACTTGATTGCATACACTGACAGTGATTATGGAGGAGTTAATATGGATAGAAAATCTACATAAGGAGGTTGTCAATTTTTGGGAGGAAGACTTGTGTCTTGGCAATGCAAGAAGCAAACTACTGTTTCCACATCTACAGCAGAAGCAGAATATGTTGCAGCATCAAGTTGCTGTGCTCAAGTGCTTTGGATTCAGAATCAGATGTTGGACTATGGTTTGACCTTTCTAAATACTCCCATTTTTATTGATAACAACTCTGCTATCAGTATTATAAATAACCCTGTAAAACATTCTAAAACTAAGAACATTGAAATCAGATATCATTTTATAAAAGATTGTAATGAGAAAAGATTAATTCGGATTTTTAAAGTTCATACTGATAATCAGTTTGCAGATCTATTGACAAAAGCATTTGATGTGGGTAGATTTACATTCCTGGTTACAAGCATTGAAATGATAAATTTTTAATAAATCTTTAGTTAATACTGCTCTTTGTAAAACTCTGTGCTTATTCATGGGTTAATACTGATCTACTAATTTATGCTGTTAGTATTCTTTAATACTGTCAAATATTAATACTGCTAGTCACTTTTAGTAATGCTAGTGTTAATATTGTTAAGTATTTTAATACTGCTATTGAAATTAGTACTTCTATTAATACTGGTCTACTAAATAAGAATATCAGTATCTTTAATACTGTCAATGTTAATACTGCTTGTTGCTTTTAGTACTCCTAGTGTTAATATTGTAGATATTTTTAATACTGCTACTTTTATTTAGTACCGCTATTAATGCTTAGCATTATTAACACTGCTAATGTAGTTTACATTACTACTGTTAGTCATTGTTAATACTGCTGTCTGTAACTAATATATAATAGTAATGCTTTCCCTCGTTAGTACTGTTAGTTATATTAGTACTGTTGGTTTGTAATAAATGGTTTCTGCTACTAGCACAAATCTTAGTACTGAGAATGTTTTTAATACTGCCAGTACAAAATTCCCAATTTAGTACTGCTGGCACAATTTACTCTATTTAAAATATAGGGCATTTAATGCTGCCCCTTTTCAAATAGTATAAATAACAAACTTTTTCACTGTTCGCTTTTCACCTACAGTTACTCTCGAACTACCAAAAAGCGATCAAAATCCACTTTTTCAAAGAACAATTTTCAATTTTTCAACTAAAATGACTTCTCCTTCATCTTCCAACGTTGTTCTACCAACCGCAGATAAGCACAATCTGCTTGCTTATCTGCTAAAACCAAAAGGAGGAGAAGATTTTTACGAAATTGTAAATTTTCTCAAACATAGCAACTTAAAGGTAGCTCTTTCAGTCAACCCCGTCATTTTTATTTCACATATAAATGACTTTTGGACTTCTGCCGAAAAGACAGTCGTCGATGGGGTAGCTACCATTGTTGGCCAAGTTGCAGGGCAAACCGTCAGAGTTACAGAGGCATCTATTCGTGCTCATCTTCAACTTCATGATGAAGAAGGTATCGAATGCTTATCTGTATCTCAAATTTATGAAAACCTATTGTTGCTAGGGTATGAGGGGGAGTTGAATAAACTTACTTTTTGGAAATCCATGTTCTCTCCCCAGTGGAAATTTTTGATTCATACCCTGCAACAATGCATATCTCAAAAGAGAACGGCACGGGATCAGTTTAGCAGTAACATAGCTTCTGCTTTGATCTGCTTAGCTAATAACATGAAGTTCAATTTTTCAAAAATGATCTTTACTGGAATGTTGTACAACTTGGAGCATCCCGACTCAAAATTTTTGATGTATCCAAGGTTTTTACAACATATTTTTGATAATAATTTAACTAATCTACCAAGAGTTGGTGGTAAAATTGTTCTCCTCTCTCATACCCAAAAACTATTTTCAAACATGAGGAGAACAGGGTTAGTAAAAAGCACTACATTTTCAGGGAGGGTCACAAATTTGACTGCACATATGCTTAGTGCACCCTCCACAACAGATGAAGAATTAGCCACACCCACTACTTCTCAACCCACATCTGCTGTTAAATCCAAGAAAACAAGGGAACCCAAACCAACCTCCAAGAAAGCCAAAAGGGCTAAGAAACATGCATTTGAGGCTCCTCTTCCTCAGATGCATCAGCCAATTGATCTAAATGACAGTCCCGATTTCCTTCAATTCAAATATAACTTAAACAAGCTTTGAATTATTACTGAGAAGTTGCGGAATAACACTCAATAATATTAGAAAGATCACAGATAAATATTTAGAATAATAAATAACGAAACACAAATATTAAATCAAAGCCTCAATCTTATTAATATGAATAAGACGAATACACTTTTGTATTAGGGTTTACACCTTGAAGATGCGCTATTCTATTCACTAATTTTCGTATGTCGATCTAGGTTCTAAGGATCTCTATTTATAACACATAGAGTCCTATACAATCTCCTATTATTATGGAATTAGATAACTTCCATAACAAACTCATTTTTATCACAAAGTCATAAACAGTGTTAACTACCACATTCGAACATTCAGTGGAAACAAACTTCCATCAGTGGTAACTGCTTCGTTTATGAAAGTCTAAGTATAAACAACTAACAGTGTTAACCACTTGTATACACTAACAGTCTTAGTTACATAAACAGTGGAAACTACTTAGCAAAATTAACTAACAGTCGTAATCTTCGTAGTAGTGTTAATATTTAACAACCAGTGGTAACCATGTTAGTCTTCAGTGGTAATTCTTCACTATCAGTGGTAATCTTCAGTGATAACCTTTTGATCTCTTCAGACTTAATTAACAGTGGTAATCCAAACCCAAATCAGTTTATCCCAACAATCTCCCCCTAAACTTAATCTGTCATCTATAGCATTAAGTTTCTTCAAATTCTCCATTTTAGCTTCTTTGAAGATGCTTTCAAAACCAATTCTTGGATTTCTTCCCCAACTGTTCTTTTATGTGAATCTGGTTCAAAATCATGTATACTAATCTCTGAGCAACCTCATTACATACAGAAGAATGTAATTTGGCTAACTTCAGGCTCCTTTATAAACTCAGATTCATGTCATACTCTCTGTCTGTGAGCATGTACAAGATCTCACCATCTTCTAAGATAACCTGATGTACTCCAGGCACCTCAAAATATATCCACATCTTTACCACCTTGAATGTACCAAATCGAAAGGGAAACTTTTCTGGCTCATACATCATTTGAATCCAGTCCCATGTGACTTTCTCAATGATATTATCAATTCTTTGTCCATCCAATTTCCTCTTCCCAATCTCATACATTTTATCCATATCAGCTCTACTCACCCTTCTCAAAATATCCCTGAATGACCTCCAGAAAGATTCACTTCCATCAGCTCTAATAATTCTTATTTTCTCCTCCTTCTTAGGTATAAGCAATTTGACTACCATCCAGTCAACAATCTCAGGCAAGTCCTGATTTATTGGCTCTGCTTCAACTGGATGTATAATCATCAAATCATTCAATTGCCCTTCATCTCTTTCCAAATCATTAACCACCTCTTCCACTGATTTCTTCTTTTCTTTCTCTTTCTTTTCTTCCTTTTCTTTCTTTTTCTTCAACCCTTGTTCCTTCCTCTGACTCTCTTGAAAAGGCACGAATACATCTCTTTCATATGCCTCGGCCATCTCTTGATAAGTCATTTTCTTTAATCTTGCAGCAGGAATCATGCACTTTAATTTACTATACATTTCCCTTCTTTTCTGTGCAATGGTCATTGGCTTATTTGCTTTCTTGATTCTTGCTTTTTCAGCTTTCTTCCTCTTCAGCTGATCTACCAAGTATTCCACAGATTCCTGTCTCTTTTCTGAGCATCCACTCATCGAATTGGTTAACCTCTTCCTTGGTCATCATTACGAATTTACCAGGTTCAACCTCAACTCTTATCAAATTCTCACCCATCTCTGCATCTAATTCAGCCTGTAGCCTCTGTGCATATTCTTCATCATTTGCAGTAGCAGCAGCAGGCACTTGCTTTGATTTCTTCTGTTTAGGCTCTTCAACTAACTTGCCTTTCCCTTTGTCTTTTGGATCAATCTTGGGTAAGTCTGCCCTTTGGAATGTAGGTGCTGCAGCAGATTCTCTGATTGTGAAACCAGGCAAAGATTTTTCACTTTTCTTCCTGCTAAACTTCTGAGCAAACCTGTCTGCAGCAACCTCTTTAGTCTTTTTAATTTCAGGACTCTCCACCTCTTCTTCTTCATCTTCTGCCACCCTTATTTCTTCTGTTTCATCATCCAAGTTTACCCCAGCAGGTTGTTCACTTAAATTGGCACTGGCAGTCTTGGATGCCTCCTCTATTATCTTATCAACCTCTGCTTCACTCTCCATCATTATCTCCTCATCTACCTCCTCAGACCTATCATCTCCACCCTGTTCATTCTCCCCCTTTTTGAATGCATCTTCTGAGGGTTCAGGGGAAAAGAGAACAACGCTGGCTTGTTGCACAGGGACATATCTTTTGTATTTATCATCAATTATGTAGTACTTCTGACCCTGCTTCAAACACTTCATCACAATTGTTTTCAAGGCATCTATCTCAGCTTGTTGCTTCTTGATGATCCTTTTCTGCCTCACCACCTCAGCCCACATAAAGTCCAGCATATCCGTCAATTTTTCATAGTTCAAACTAGCCTCATCACCTTTAGGATGTGACTCCTTTGGTGAATCATTGACAGAATTTCCATCTGATTCATGCCTAGCATGAGCATCAGATGACCCTCTTTTCTTGGTACTGGGTCCACCAAAATCACCTTCTTGCAAAGGATCATGTTCTAGTGTTGCCTCTGTTTGGGTCTTATTTATGTTACTTCTGTCCTACTCTGCCATTTGGCCAGAAGCAGTAGAAGCAGCCCTCCCAGAATGGTCATCCCACTCCTTATCGACCACATGCTGTGTTGATTCATTGGACTGAGACACCTGAGCAGCAAGAGCCTCAGATGCCTGTGTGTTAGCCCTTTTGGCTTTAGCAGTGGTTGGTTTGTAGGTCCCTTGTTTTCTTTTGGTACCCCCAACTGCTGTGGGTTGAGAGATGATGGGTGTGTTATCTCTCTCAGCAGATGGTTCAGCTGTAGTGGGTGGAACTGCAGCTGTGGTGGAGGGTGCAGGAAGCATTGTTGGAAACAATGCTGTAACCCTCCCAGAAAATTTGGAGTCTCTCTTCATATTTGAAAAAACCTTAGGTTTATGAGAGAGAACACCAATAACAGTATCCTGGTCAGGCAGATTTTGAATTTGTGCATTTAAAATTAACTGCACAAACCTAGGATACATCAAAAAATTTAATTTTGGTTGCTCAATGTTTCTGAGCATACCAGAAAATATCAGATTTGAAAAATTAAACCTTTGTCCAGTGGCAAGACAAACAGTTGCATATGCAATGTTGCTGCCAAACTGTTCAAAGGCTGATCTTTTGGATGAGAGACAGTGTAAAAGAGTATGTATTAAAAACCTCCATTGATGGGAGAAAAGAGTCTTTTGAAACGTAAAAGTATCTAAAGGACCTTCATAACCCATCAATCGAAAATTTTCATACAATGTTTGACTAGATAAAGAAGTAATACCTGTCTCATCATCGAGTTGTAAAGAAGCACGAACAGAGGCTTCAGTGATAACTACCCTGGTGTTGGCCACCATGGAGACTATGCTCTTAGTCCCCTGTTCGTCTTCGATGGTTGCATTTACCCAGAAGTCATTAATGTGATCTTTGGAGACTCTGGGTGATACTGTAAGAGCCTGATAGATGTGAGAGGCACGAAGGAAATCAATAATTTGGATGAAGTCTTGTGCCTCTTTGGGTTTCATCAGATAGGCGATCATGTTATGATTCTGCCCTATTGCAAGTGTTGTGGAAGAGGAAGTGGAAGCCATTGATGTACAATCAAGTGGAATTTGAGTTTTAGATGGTGATTGAATGCTTAATCGCAAGAGTGTAGGTAGGAATTGAGAGCGTATTGAAAAACGACAAGTGTTTGGGTTTATATACTGTTCAATTTAGGTCAGTGGAAAAATCCCCAATTTTAACGCTAACAGTGTTAACGAGTGAAGTATGACAAACAGTGGTAACTAAGAAATTGCACTAACAGTGATAACTGTCCAAACACGAGGGTTTTATGCGCTTGCCCATCTTACTTATCTACGCTAGCAGTGCTAACTTGTATATGCAGTACTAACCGACCAAAGTAGTCACAACTTAATACAAGCAGTACTAATAGTCGCGCTATAAAGTAAAGAAAGCAGTACTAACTTTTTTTTTTTTTTTACCGACAGTAGTAACGCCAACGCAATTTAAGCAGTACTAAGTCTCCAAACCGTGGAAATTAGACCTGCGCAGTGTTAACTAAAAACAAGCAAACAAAAAAATAATACAAGTATACAAACAGTACTAATTACCAAAGGCAGTGGTAACTTGTTTCAGTATTAACACTGTCAGTGTTAAAAGTAACTAACAGTACTAAAAATACTTGGCAGTGTTTTAGCAGTGATAAAAGTAACTTGTTTCAATCCCAAGTTTAAGCACTTAAAAAAAAATTTTTATTAGGTCAAAAATAGTGAGAAAAGTTAAGACAGATTCATCAATCCAATGCTGGTAACCAAAAATGTAAATCTGCCCACATCAAAAGCTTTGGTAAACAGATCTACATATTGATTATCAGTATGAACTTTAAAAATTTGTATAAGCCTTTTCTCATTACAATCTCTAATAAAATGATATCGTATTTCTATGTGCTTAGTTTTTGAATGTTTAACAGGATTGTTTATGATACTGATAGGAGAGTTATTATCAATAAATATAGGAGTTTTAAGAAAAGTCAAACCATAGTCTAACATCTGATTCTGAATCCATAGCACTTGAGCACAGCAGCTAGCAGCAGCAACATACTCAGCCTCTGCTGTTGATGTAGACACAGTGGATTGCTTCTTGCATTGCCAGGAGACTAACCTTTCTCCAAAAAATTGACAACCCCCTGAAGTAGATTTCCTATCCAAATTTGCACCTCCATAGTCACTATCTGTGTAAGCAAGCAGATCAAAAGAACTGTTCTTTGGGTACCAAAGGCCTAGTTTTGGTTGGCCTTTTAAATACCTAAAGATTCTTTTCACTGCATGCAGATGTGACATCTTCGGATTGGATTGGAATCTTGCACACACACACATCAAACATTATGTCTGGTCTTGATGATGTCAGATACATGAGGGAGCCAATCATTGATCTATAAAGATGAACATCAACATCTTCCCCCTCAAGATCTGCATGTAATGCTTTGTGTGTCTCCACTGGTGTGCTTGCCACCTTGGCATCCTTGTAGCTAAACCTCACCAGAATGTCATTCACGTACTTACTTTGATGAATGAAAATCCCATCCTTCTGCTGTTTCACTTGTAATCCCAGAAAGAAGGTTAATTCTCCCATTGAGCTCATCTTGAACTTGTCATGCATCAAAACTTCAAATTGCTTGCACAGACTGTCTCTTGTAGAGCCAAAAATGATATCATCTACATAGATTTGTACTAGTAGGATATCATTCTTAATTCTTTTGGTGAACAAGGTTTTGTCTATTGCACCCCTTGTGAAGCCATTCTTCAGTAGATATTCTGATAAAGTGTCATACCAGGCTCTTGGTGCTTGATGTAACCCATAAAGAGCTTTATCCAGTCTGAGCACTTTATCAGGATACTTTGAATCCTCAAAGCCTGGAGGCTGGCATACGTAAACTTCCTCTTGAATAGTGCCATACAGAAAGGCACTCTTCACATCCATTTGATAGACCTTGAATCCTTTGAAAGAGGCATATGCCAGGAACAGTCTGATAGCTTCAATCCTAGCCATAGGAGCAAACACCTCATCATAGTCAATCCCTTCTTCCTGTGAATACCCCTGGGCTACTAATCTAGCCTTGTTCCTGATCACTATTCCCCTTTCATCTTTCTTGTTCTTGAACACCCATTTTGTGCCAATTGCTCTTTTGCCTTTGGGTAGATCCATCAAGGTCCATACTTCCTGTACTTTGAATTGAAGCAGCTCCTCTTGCATAGCTTCAATCCAACTTGGATCCTTTAGAGCCTCTGTTACCTTCTTTGGCTCCATCTGAGATATAAAACAGGCATATAAAGAAGTGTGGAGTCCTTCTTCTGATATTATGAGTTGATGCCTTGTTTGTACAAGTGTGCCAATATCACCAATCACATTTTCTAGAGGATGGTCTCTATGAACATTATAGTGTGATGTTGATGATACTGACATCTCAGATTCTATGTTTGTTATACTCACATCCAGATCTGGTTGTTGTGTATCTGATGTGATTCTTTCCCTAATCTGCCTTGAGGGAGTGAAAATGTCATCCATGATTCTCTGTTCTACAGCTGATAGATCAGTTGAATCTGCAGCTGCCTTATCCACATTGACACTCTCACTTTCTTCAACATCTTCTTCTAAAGCTGGCATATTAGGATCATCAGGCAAGTCTGTTGTTGTTTCTGAACTCTGTGTGGACTGCTGTGAAGTGGAGTCAAATACTGCTGGTGGATCAGGTGACCAAACAGGAAATACAACATATTCCTGTGGTTTGTTTTGCTGTGCAATTGGTATATCTGCTGATGAAGTACTTGTACCTGCATGTATACCTGCACTTGATTGCACATTTGTATATCTGAAAGCATGGGTTAGTGCATCAATATCAAACAAAGATTTTGGTCCTTTTCCTACAGTATTTTCAGTATATTCATTAAATGTGATATCCATTGACTCCTCTATGATTCTGGTCTTTTGGTTGAAGACTCTATAAGCCTTACTTTGAATAGAGTAACCAACAAAGAGACCTTCATCAGCCTTACTTTCAAACTTTCCTAAATGACTTTTGGTATTTAAGATGGTACAAGGACACCCAAATGGTTTTAAGAAACTAACCAATGGTTTTCTCTTAAAAAACAGTTCATATGGTGTCTTGTTGTGAGGCTTGACAACTAATACCCTGTTTTGGACATAACAAGCAGTGCTAACTGCTTCTTCCCAAAAAGACATAGGTAATTTAAACTCAGCTAACATAGTTCTTGCAGCCTCAATTAGTGTCCTATTTCTCCTCTCAGCTACCCCATTTTGTTGTGGAGTCCTAGGTGCACTAAATTCTCTCTTAATACCTTTGTTTTCACAGAATTTATTCATCTCATAATTTTTAAATTCTGTACCATTATCACTCCTAATAATTTTTACTTGGAGATTCATTTGGTTTTCAATCTTAGTTATAAATGATCTAAGTGTTTCACCTGTTTCATCTTTTGTCCTAAGGAAGAATACCCAGCTAAATCTAGTAAAATCATCAATTACTACCAAACAGTATAATTTCTTCCCTATACTGCTTATGTGTGTTGGTCCAAATAAGTCCATATGTAGTAAGTGTAATGGTGAAAAGTTTGTGTTCACTATTTTGGACTTAAAAGAAGACTTGTGTTGCTTGCCTTTTTGGCAGACAACACAATGATCATCATATGAATATACCTTTTCAGGTAAACCTCTAACAAGTTTGCTTTTGACAAGCTTATTAATGGTCTTATAATTCATGTGACACATCCTTCTATGCCATAGTTCAGATTCATTTATAGTTGCTTTGCTTATAAGACAGTTTAGTTCAGGTTGAGGTTCCATATTTGCCAAGTCACACTTATATACATTATGCTTTCTAGGAATTCTCATTAAAATCATATTTTCAGGTATTTTAAATTCCTTGGAAAGTATAAGGCATTCAGTGTCAGTAAAATGAACTGGGTTCTTTTTATCTGTGATTTGACTCACACTTAGCAAATTGTACCTCAGTTGTTCAACAAAATACACATCCTCAAAACTTATCTTATTGCTGTTCACTGTTCCTTTGCCTGTGATTTTTCCTCCTTTAGGATTGCTTCCAAAAGCTACATATCCTCCATTAAATGATTTGAAGTCCTGCAGCATTTTCCTATCCCCTGTCATGTGCCTAGAGCAGCCACTATCCATGTGTCATAAGTTTGCTGGCTTGCCCTGCACATCAAATTGAAACTATAATTAGTTTCTCTTGGGAACCCAAACCAATTTGGCTTTGGGTTTCCCATGTGCATTCACAAAGTCAACTTTCTTGAAGATTATTGATTGTGATGCACAGTTGGTATTTGGACCTTTTGATTTATCAATTTTAATTGGTGTCCAAATCCAACTTATTTTAGGCTTAATAGTGGAAATTGATCTAACAGTGTTAACTGTTTTATAAATCTTACTTACAGTGTTAATATTGTTAACACTGACAGTTTTAGTTTTTACCACTGTTTTTGCCTTGTTACTATTGGCTAATTTTCTAGTTAATACTGATGCAGTAGAAATAGCTGTAGCAGTCAACTTATTAGCCTTGACAATTTTCTTCTTGGCAGTAGTAATGCGATCAATTTTTGATTTAAAATTTTGCTTATTGATCATATCAGTTCCTGTCCATGGTTGTTTTCTAATCCTTTGAAGATTCTTAGGATTATAATAACAATCATGTTGAAGATGATTGTTTCTGCCACATGTAAAGCAAGATTTCTCCTTTACCACTGTAAAATTCTTTCCCAACTTTTGTGAAACCATTTGGTTCCAATTTCTTTGATTTCCTCTGGGTTTTAATTTGTGAGAAAGTGGTAATTGAGAAATTTTGGTTTTACATTTACAGTCAGCACAGTCAATATTTATAGATTTTACATTATTAGATTTATTAACTGTTTTAACTGAATTATTAATGTATCCTAGACCAGCTCTAGATTTATTAGCAGTGGTTTTCATGTTTTCCAAATTATTCCTTTTCTTTTCCTGAAACATTTTCTTACCCTCTTCTAGTTTATCACTGTTGAGTTCTAAAACTAGACCAGTATCTGATTTCTTGATATTCTCACATGATTTTTCAGAATTTAAGCTATCAGTTGTTTCAGAATTAGAATTGTTATTATTTTCAGATGAATAATCCAGTTCATCTTCCTCAGTCCATTCTCTAATTTCAACCTTATCAAAATCAATTTTATTATCCAAGTTAATAACTGGATCAACCTTTGTAACATCAACTGTTATTCCTGCCTTTAACTTATTTAAATTTAAATAAGTTTTAGGAGGAAAATAGTTGTTATTATAAGGTGGGGAAACAGAATTATATCCTAACCCAGTTTTTATCTTGTCACGAATTTGAGATTTGATAATTTGATTTACACTTTTAGAAGCATTTTCAAGATCACTTACTGTTAATTTTATATTATCTCTTTCACATGTGACCTCTACTAATTTCTGATTTATTGCTTCTAACGTATCTTTTAACACATCTCTCTCCCATCTGGCATACTTAAGATCATATTCATATTGAGTTACATTCTTTTCATATGCCTTTATTTGATTTTCCAAGTTTTCTATTGCAGCTGTAGTATATCTAATTTTAATCTCACATTGCTTAAGTTCCTCACAAAATTTCATATTATAATCTCTATAATGTTTAACAGTTTATTTGCATACAGGAGAACATAATTTGATTTGTACCTCATAAGAAACCTCTGATGGGTTGTTTTCTTCAGCAATGGCCATTAAGGCTTGATTCTTCACTTCATGTTCTGCTTGATCACTCCAATCAAATTCAAGCCCATCTTGAGAAATTAAAGCATTTGATGTACTCTCCTGCACTGGTATGTTCCTTCTCTGAATTCCATTGCTTCCTGCTCTCTGCCCAGTCTGCTCTTGCCTCTGACTTCTACATTCTCTTGCAAAGTGCCCCATTTTATGACAATTGAAGCACTCTAACTTGCTTTTGTCAAACCAAGCAGCATCATTCCTTTGGTTTGTAAAGTTATTTCTTCCTGTCCTTTGCATAAACCTTTTGGCTCTTTGAGTAATCAAAGCAATTTGCCACTTGATATCCATCTCCTCCGGATCATCAGAATTTATCTGCTCCAAATCTTCATTAGTAAGTGAAGAGTTCACATTACTAGCAAAGAAGGATTCTAATATTTGATCATTTGAGTTGTTTTGAGATGTTCCAACTCCTGCAGCAATATAAGCAGATCCTTGTTGATTTGAATCAACTTGAGATCCACTTACTGACATAAAAGCAGCATTATGATTGTTTCCTACAGCCTGCTTTTTACTTTCAACTTCTGGCTCAAAGTTTCTCAGATCATTATAAATATCTTCAAGCTCCTTCATCTCCAAATCTGCACTCTGTCTTAAACCTACAGTGTAGATTGTCCATTCTTCACTTAATGATCTCAGAAACTTCCTGTTCAGATCATCTTTATCAATTTTTACCTTGTGATTTTCTAGGTCTCCAACAAGTTTTGAAAACCTGTCAAAGGTTTGAGTTAGAGTTTCAGTTTTTGCAGAATTAAAGTTCTCATATTGTTGCTTTAATAGAGATCTTTTGTTCTTCTTGGTGCTGTCATTACCACCAAATCTCTTCTCAATAGCCTCCATGAGTATTTTAGCATCATCACATGCTTCAAATCTTCTTTGGTACTCATTAGGCATTGACAGCAACAATGTGCCGAGGGCTTTAAATTCTATAGATCTGACTTTTCTTTCTGCATCAGTAGTTGGTGGTGGTCTCTGTTGCTTGACACCATCACCATCTACTGTAACTGGAGAACCATTTACCACAACTTCCCACATCTGATAATCTGTGAGAAGCATATATTGTTTGATTCTGATTTTCCACAGATCAAACTCATCAGGCCTGAGCATAGGGATTTTAGTGACCTGGATTCCTTCATTGTTTTCTGTTGCCATTAAATTCAATACTTAATCACAAACTACACCTTAAAAATCAATTTAATCTAAAATTCCAGATCTTTCTGTATTCAAAGCTTTCCAAACTCTGATACCACTTGGCAGTCCTGATTTCCTTCAATTCAAATATAACTTAAACAAGCTTTGAATTATTACTGAGAAGTTGCGGAATAACACTCAATAATATTAGAAAGATCACAGATAAATATTTAGAATAATAAATAACGAAACACAAATATTAAATCAAAGCCTCAATCTTATTAATATGAATAAGACGAATACACTTTTGTATTAGGGTTTACACCTTGAAGCTGCGCTATTCTATTCACTAATTTTCGTATGTCGATCTAGGTTCTAAGGATCTCTATTTATAACACATAGAGTCCTATACAATCTCCTATTATTATGGAATTAGATAACTTCCATAACAAACTCATTTTTATCACAAAGTCATAAACAGTGTTAACTACCACATTCGAACATTCAGTGGAAACAAACTTCCATCAGTGGTAACTGCTTCGTTTATGAAAGTCTAAGTATAAACAACTAACAGTGTTAACCACTTGTATACACTAACAGTCTTAGTTACATAAACAGTGGAAACTACTTAGCAAAATTAACTAACAGTCGTAATCTTCGTAGCAGTGTTAATATTTAACAACCAGTGGTAACCATGTTAGTCTTCAGTGGTAATTCTTCACTATCAGTGGTAATCTTCAGTGATAACCTTTTGATCTCTTCAGACTTAATTAACAGTGGTAATCCAAACCCAAATCAGTTTATCCCAACACTAAATGAGGTGGTCAATGAAGAGGAAGGTGACCATATGGAAAGGGCTGCCACTACTGATTCTACCCCATTGGGAGAACAGGACAGTGGTAATGGAACTAGGACCCAATCCATGACAACACAGGATACAGAGATTCCATTGGATTCTCCTATTGCAGAAGATCCAGTGGATATCAATGCATCCAGTGGTCCCCGGTGCCAAGAAATTACAAGGGGAGCTAATAATGCTCAAACTAGGTCTGAGACATTAGCTAAATCTTCCAATGATCCACTAAGAGAGGGTAACACTTCTGGAAGTGGTGATGATAGTTCTTTACTTAAGGAATTGATGGTTTTATGTACCAATTTGTCAGAAGATGTGGCTAGGCAGCAGGAAATGCTAGCATCTCAGGGAAATGAGATTGTGAGATTGAATGGGGTGGTCAAGCAGCTGTTGGAAAAGATGAATACTACTCCAGTTACTACTGCTAGTGTTGGAGTTAGTACTGCTGATGAAGAAAATATTAATACTGCTTGGCTAGATGAGCCAGTTAGTACTGTTGGAGTCAATGAAGAAGTTGTTGCTGCTGAGGCATTGATAAGGGTGTCTGAGAGTCCAAAAGAAAAGGAAAAACAGAAGCAAAAAGGTGTGAGCATCCAAGAACCATCTGAACACGCACCTTCAAGAAAAGCACAGCAGATTAGAGCAAAGGATAAGGGTAAAGGGATAATGGTAGAAGAAGATAGGCCATTGAAGAGAAAACATCAAATTGAGGCTGATGAGGAATTGGCCAGAAAGCTGCAGGAGGAGGAAAGGCAGTTATATACAGAAGAGGAGAGGGAAGCTGAACTAGAAAGGTTATTAAATGAAAAGAGAAGAAGGGAGTCTGAGGCTAAATATAAAAAGCAGAGGGCCAAGCCAAAGACAAAAGCTCAACTGAAGAAAGATTATGTAGCATTTTTAAGAAATGTTTTGGACATAAATGTGAAGATCCTTCAGAGAATGTCATTTGATACTCTAAGGGAGATGTATGAGAGAGAGCAGAGGATCCTGAAAGAGGGATATGAAGATATAAGGATGGAGAGAGAGAGAGTGAGAGGAAAATAAAAGGAATGCATGATACTCCTGCTGCAGAGGGTATTAAGAAATTTGAAAGAAAGAAAGGATTTGGTGAGAGACCAAAGGATGGGAACTATTTTGAAAGTTTGCAGAAGAAGCAGAGAAAAGATAAGGAAAACGATGTGCATACTGAGGTGCCATCTACATATAATAAAGCAGAGGAGGATAACAATAATAGAAGTTTGGTAATCATAGATACAACCGACTGTGAGCCCTTGAAGGTGGAATATCCAATCATAGATTGGTACCAGACACTGGATAGTGCAAACATGAGGCACTATAAAATTGTTAGAGCAGGAGGGTCATCTGAGCTATACAGAAACTTCTTTTCAATGCTCAAGGTTTTTAGAAGAAAAGACCTGGATGAAATGTTTGAAGTAGACATGAAGAAGTTTAGTGAAAAGAGAGGCTATGATGATGATCATCAACTGTACGAATATTTGAAGCAGATGTACTTGCCTGAAGCTGAAATGAGAATATTTATGAAAGAATTCTCACCTGCCAACTACTGGTATTGTTTTGATAGTTATAGAGTACATATGGTATGCCAGGTAGATGGAGTTGTAGGATATTTCTTGATGGGCAAAGAATATCCTTGGAATCCTGCTGTAATAAAAAGCATGTTAATGCTCAAGGTCAAATGCTCAAATCTGATTGTTGCAGCAGTTTTGATAAAAGAATTAAAAAATTATCTGGAAAGGATGAGTAAGCAGAAGAAGTGAACCCCAATTTGGTTAAAAGGCAAATCTGGAGAAACTTAGTGCTGTTGGGAAAAAAACATAAGTTTAGGGGGAGATTGTTGGGATAAAAAGATTAATACTGCTAAGACTACACAGTTAGTACTGCCAGTTCACTTCCAAGTTTCTACTACCAAAGCTCGATCAAGATTAGTACTGCCAGTATGATTTCCAGGATTAGTACTGCCAGTACGTTTTACAAAGATTAGTACTGCCTGCATGATTTCTGCAATTTGTACTGCTAGACCAGTTTTCATTGTTTCAACTGTCGGTTCGATTTACAGAGTTTCTACTGCTACTTGTTTCTACTGCTTAGTGGAGCTGTCAGACTACCCAAAAGTAAAGCAGTAAAGCATATTTTACTTTATGGACACAGAGCATGCTTGAAGAGTTGACTTATGTGCATTAATTGCTATAACGTGTAACAGAGTGTCTAGTTTACTTTTGTGGCATGCGTAACATTGTAACTTGTGTAAATCCTAGGTTCACATAGAAGAGTATCATATATAAAAAAAAAAAAGAAGGCTAAGTATCTTATATATTTTTTTTTTGGCAATATTGCAGCTTCAAAGTTATTGTAACCCTAATACGATCAAGTGTATTCGTATTATTTTCATAAATAATATTGGAGCTTTTGTTATACAATTTGTGTGTTCTGTTCTTTACTAAATACAAACACTTATACAAGACACACATATAACTTCCAAACTTAACAAGTATTATTCCGCAAATTTCTTGTTAAGAAGTTCAAGCACAGTTAAATTTAATCTTGATCTTGATCAAGTCGATCCTATCAGGTTAGCTGGTTCGCTTGTAACACAAAACATATCGGTTGGTTAGAAATGCACTTTTAAAATATTCATAAAGATTTAGGTATATCAATACAATGATCTACCATATATAATAGAATGTCCTGATTATCAACTAACTAGCATGTAACCCGCGCAATGCGGCGAAAACGTATTTTGAAATCGATAAAGAAAATAGCAAATAGCCGTTATAAAATTAATTCAAAATATACATGTTAGATTAAACAAATAATAAGGGGTAAGGTAAAGGGTAATTTAGGGTTTTCCCATCTTCCCACCTTAAAGAGTAAGGAAGAGATTGTGAAATTAATTATAAGGGTTATAGATATAGATATAGATTTTGTTGGCGCTATTTATTAATTGGCAATTGGTTAACAATGCATTAATCTATAATCAAGTTGGTGTTATCATAAAATCAATCAATGCAGAAGGATCGAGCCTCAACAATATTTGGTAATTAGTCCTTTACACACTGAAGAAATCTTGTTTGTACATATTTTTTATTTACCATCCTAGGAAAATTACTTGTATAACTTGAAAACATAAGCCGTTCTACACTCCAGGCAACCCTATATTGTCATATTCAATTTTTTTTGTACGTCCGTGTTTCAGAACTGGACTAGACCGGTCCAACAAAGAACTAGAGGTCTTGTTGGTCGAATGTAGCCGGTTAAACCATCGTGGTCAAACTAGGCGAAAATTGTCCGTTTTTTAGAAAATTATCGAGCCGGCGAAGAAACAAAAAGAAAACAAACTTTCCAATTAAAAAAATCGTGGTTGATATGTGCAACATATGTGTGTTCATGATATGGAAGGAAAAACAATTTGTATGAGAAAGATGACGGGAAACGACTATATATGAGAGAAAAAAGTCAATTCAGATTATAGTATTCTTTTTTAAGTGATGTATTCCTAGAATAAAACTTGGTGATATGATATCAATTTGTTTTTCTGTTCTGCTTTATTGTTTACCCATGTTGTTATTGCCATTATTAGTGATCTTTATCTTTCTTTTTTATCGGTTTAGAAAATCCACAAGGAATTAATATTTCCGTTTTCACAATGTGGTATGTCTTACATTTAGGTAATCATTTAATTCTTTTTATAGAAATAAATTATTTCCTCTTTAGCTTGTTTGGTGATTTTAGTGAAATCAATTATTTTAGTGTAACTGAAATTTACTGAAAACCAAACGGATTTCAAGTTAAATTTTAATACGAGTTAGGAAGTGCGGGGTGTACGCTTGTATAAACTAATTTGATCCTACGTATGATGAATGATAACGATTGTGAATGTAAATCAAGGGTTGTGATTCTTGATTGTTGTTATAAAGTGACGAAATTATGTGATCACTAAACTGTCACAATGTTTCAAAAGTCGTGACCGTTGGCTTTAGTGACGGAAATAATTGTCGTTGTTGGAGCTTCGCTAATGAACAGACATATATGTTATCTGATACGATCAACCGCGTTAGCTGTAGGGTGCTGTAAGGGACGGTTTAGGAAAAAATGTTACTAATTCGTCACTGTTTTACTTTGAAAGAGCATTGTGTCTATTCACAAAGGGTTATTACAATTCATCAAAGAATGTGACTTTTCACCGATAGTCACTTTATTTGTCTCTATATATAAACAAGATTTGGTCTTTCAAGAGATATATTTTGATGATGAATCACATGAACAAATACAAAAACCGCTTCTATGTTTTGCTTGGTTTCTCCGCTTAGATTCCAAGTGCATTCCTAGTCTTATCACAATATTGATTTCGTGAACCCAAGTTTACACGATTTTAAAAAATATGCAAGATTATCTTCATAAACCCTTATTCCCCAACAAAGCTGGCACAAGCCCCTTAGTTTTCATAAGATTAATACCACTTTACAAATTTTGAGGTAAATGATGGCGGTGAACGAAGAGTATTATGTTTAAAAAATGATAATGAAGGCGGCTCTCACAATTCAAAGAAAAAGTTTGAGTAACATAATAAGAATGATTTGTGGTACGTCTTATATATCAAAACCTTGGTAAATCGCCTTTATAAAACCCTAATTTGAATCCTCCTTGAATCACTTGTGATCACGTATGCTCAATAAATACACATATGAATTATAAAAACGTGAACGTTTGATCCTCTTATTTTCTTTTTTCTGGCAACACATCAACAAATCCATATCCGAATTGTAGAAACCGAAACACTTGAGCCTCTCTTTTCCTTTCCAGACAACATACTCTTTTTTAATATATAGAGTCGATGTGATACTTCAACGTGCAAAAGGTTGTTTGTAGACAATTTATATAAATTTTCCCCTTTATTGTTTACTTTCCTATGTTGTATAGTTTTATAGTTTCTGAAAAGGAATTCTACGTCGTTGTTGCTATTAACTTCTTTGTATAAAGATATATTGATCACTATTTTTATGTGAAAAATTCATAATCTTTTAAAATTTAAAATAACTTATTACATAAGTGAACTAGTAAGACGGCCGATTCAATGACCGGTCCGATTAATAAAACCATGATTTTGGGAGAAAATAGAGTATTTGTAATGTAATGATAATGCAACAAAATAGTTAGATTTAACATTTTAAGTTTCTACTTCGGTCTGAGCTTTCACGCTGCGACGGTACTCTTCACATCCAAATCTTGAAGTAGGTTCTTCGCCTCCCAATGTTTAGCATCAAACATTAAACATTGTATGAGAGACTCTTTAGCTCCTTCGATGTCACCTACTTTCTGTAGACCGTAACCCAAAAGAAAGTTCAAGTTCTTGTCTTTGCCGGTTTCATTGATCTCCTTTTTAGAGCATCGATAGCACATAAGACCTTAATTAGATTTCTATTAAAAAAATTCCTCAATTTACCTAATGGATCTTGACCCATCTATACAATTAGATCGGACCATACTATCTTAACTTAATCTACAGTCTAATAGATTTCTCCTCTAAGTCACATGTGATTTTGCCTATATAACTCACATATGATGTTACTCATAGACTAAAAGAGAAAATTGTGAGTACATAAAAACAAATAATGAATAACTAAGGATGATGACTTAAGATTGATTTTTTTTTTCAAACAAAATGTTTGACATAATAAAGTTGATTGTTTGTTATATCTATTTCTTAGCATGTACTTGTAATGACAGACCAAACAAGTGTGATTTAATAAGAATATATAGTAAATTAGAATAGAAAAATCACATGTGACTTGGCATAAAAAAAAGAACAAAACATAAATTGATTCAAAATATGTAACCAAACAACAAACCATTTGAAAATAAAATAGTTTACATCCAGAAATATGTCATTATTCAAGATTCATCACAAGTGATGCTTAAGAAATCCACATCTGGATTGTAGAAATCGAAACGTTTTGAACCTCCTCTTTTCCTTTTCTGTCAGCACACTCTTTTTGGATACATAGAGTCGGAGTGATACCTCGACTAACAAACAGTGGCGGATCTTGAACATATTTTAAGGGGGTAAAAAAAATTAATACGCAGAACATAGTTTAACACATATTCATCTCATATTCGATAGTTTTGTGAGCTAAATAATAGTTAGACCATTGAACATAATAGGATTTAGATACATTTTATGTTCAAATTCACTAATTCATCGAAGTTCAAAAGTAGAATAAATAATGATCTGAATTTTTCTCATTCATCACAAAAAATACATCAAAACTAAATTATAAACGTCTTTTAGTTTTTAACACTTCTAAACCCAAAGTTTAAACCTTTAATATTATTTTATTATTTATAAATTATAAAAGCTTCCTGAAACATAAATATAGGCATATAGCGCAATCTTTGAATGTTGAATTACTATCTATCTATCTATATATATTGATTATTTGTTTTTCTTTTGCAGAGGATATCAATATGTTAAGATAGTAGAAGGGGTAAAACTGTACTCTTGTAAAACTTAAAGAGGCAATAAAATATAGTTAAAAGTACAGATTGTCATCTTCCCTCTTCCCTAACCCCTCTTCTCTGTACAAATCTTCCATTAAAATTAAACTTGAACTTTCTTCTTTCTCTAAAACGAATGAAATATATACATTACTTGCTCAAAATTTTTGGGGGGGCCACCACCCCTCCCTGCCCCTATAAAGATCCGCCCCTGCCAACAAAGATGAACCACTTTATTGTAAATTGTTTGTAAACATTGAATATAAGGTTTTACCTTTATTATTTACTTTTTATATTTTGTAGGGGTTTATAGTTTTAAAAAAGAAATGGATACGTCGTTGATACCATTGACTTTTTAATTGTAAAAATGTGTTGATCACTATTATTTGTTATTTTTTGTATTTATGAGATTATATAATGTTTTAAAATTTAAAAATATTTATTACATAACTAGATTTTGAAATGGGTCAGACGGGTTAAATCAGCAAACCAGTAAATCAACCCGTTCAATGGTCGGTCGGATTATCAAAACCTTATTATGGGAGAAAAGAGAGCATTTGTAATTAAGGTCAATGCGGAAAGATTTAGATGAGTTGGCATTCAATGGATTCAACATACCATTAGAAAAGGTGACATGGTAGTCAATCATATTAAGTGGTTTATAGCCATCAAACACTTGGATGAGTAATTTGTGGTGTCACATATTTCATTTTATGAAAAACTATAAATTTATTGAATTTTGTTTGAGTACACATGTTTGAGAGGTTAAGTTGTATAGAAGTTGAAATGTTGATGTGTCAATTCATTAAAAATTTCTATGTTGTATAAAATAAAGTTTTTATTTACTTAAATTCGTTAGATTTGCATAGGAAAAGTAGTTTAGGGGGAAAAAGTTGGATGAACTTAAGGATGGCTAACGGGAGGGATGGGGCGGATTGTGTTCCGTGTCGAATCGGGTTCGGGTCAAGCGGGTCACAGGTTGAAACGGGTCATTTGCTAATTTGACTCGGACGATTGGGGCAAAACTAGGTAGAGCCAAGTTGACATGATGATTTTAAGTTTATAAATCTTTTAATATATATATACACGTATGGTGATGGTCCCAAATACCAAAATCATTACGTAGTAATCTCTAGTCATTAGAGAAATATAAGAGATTTTGTATTAAGGGAGAAGATAATTAAGAATTACAGATTCACCAATAGACTCATGTACATAACTTCTAGTCATGTATTCTTAATAATTTAATTTAATGCGTTAATACAAGATCTTAACCCGTTGTGGTGCATATTGTGCCTTTCTTTATGGTCCCGAAAGATTCTTAGTATTCACGCTAATGAGATCTGTGTATCAACTATTATATCCAAAACAATGCATTTTAATATTTAGTAAGATTTGATTTTGAGCAAATTCCTCATCCATATTACCATTTATCTTGTGATGTCTTAAGCCTATTAAGAACTTAAAACCTAAACGATAAGGCATTTCGATTAATAAAATGACACTTTCGTTACAGTACGTGCAAGTCAACATGTATGATTTTATGATTATGAAATCAGAGACAAGATAGCAAATTGACTATTGTTTCATATAGAATAATCACACTAATATAAATGTCGCTTATCAACATCTCTTATGATCTTGAATACTCATATAACTATAGGTTACAAGTATATATGATCTATAAATGTTTTATTTTACTTATTTAGTGGGTATAAATTACCGCTACATATGTTGTCTCCCATGGATTAAAACTAAGTTATATGCATCGGTAGTAAGTTACGCTACCTTATGTTCCACAATTGATGATTCTTCTTGGACGGTTAGGTAGGTTCATATACATGGTTAGCTTAGTGTTAAAGAAAAACTTTGTGATTAGTTTTCCTCCAATCCGTTTTTATATGTTTGTCACTTATTTTAATGAGGCTGAAAAGAAAACTGAAATTAATGAAAACAAAAAACTCTTACCCAGTGTCCAGTTTAAAAACTTGAGGGATTTGTTTTCATTTTTTCATAAAACTAGTAATTTTTAGTATAATTCTATCACAAAAGCAGAACCAAGTCGAACTCTTTACGTGATAACGATCTCTCATGAAAATTGTAACAACCGCGTAAAAGATCATCTCTGATGTATGCATCAAATATTTAAACCATGCAAAAAGATTATTTGTCACACCAAACATGTTTTCAATATATGCAACAAATCTTTACATTAAATTAAATAAATGTTTATATCAACTACTTTTATATATTAAGTTTGTTTCAATCAAGTTTTCAATGTATGCATCGTATCTTTACATTAAATAAACGTTTATGTCATCTAATTTTACAAATTATATTTGTTTCAATCAAGTTATTTACGATAGATTTATATTAAATGATCAAACATTCTCATATAATATACTAGTTACTATATACTCCGTATTAATTACTCCTTCCATCAAAATAAGTATCCATATTTTTATTTTAATTCGTCCAAAATATTGTTATTTAAATGCAACTTTCTTGTGGGATACAATTCTACAACTAAAAACATACATTACTTCAACTACCTTGCTGAAATAATGCTTTTATCATTGCTGCCCAGAAAATAAAAGGCGGTCGAAATATAGGTTCAACCTTCAAGAGCTCTTTCGAAATTATATTATTATACTCCATAGCAGTTAAATTAAATATCACAGTTAATTACCCTTTGGCACCCAAACCTCTGGATTTGGGCAGCCTACTTGCAACCAAAGGCTGCACTATGCCCTGTGAGTCTCGCCCAAGACCCATCCCTTCAACGAACCCCATTTTCGCCATCATCTTAGACCCAAACCCTTTTGTATGCTTTTCAAAAGACCCAAACTGACCATTTCCAGATTTGCTCCTACTTTCACTACTCCTTAAACTTTGACCAACAAGCCTTTTTGGTTTCTGTGGTAGTGGGGTTGTTACTTTCACGGGCTCTGCTGTGTTACTAGTTTCAGGGACCGTTGCTCCTAATCCCAGCGATTTGGGCCGTTGGATCGCTTCAATCGGCTCTGCTATTCCACTACCATCTTTACCTAATCCACCTCCATCTACATACCCCATTTTTGCCAGCATTCTTGAACCAAAACCAGTTGTGTGCATCTCAAACGCCCCATAACTTGATGAGTTAGCAACGGACTTGCTGTTGCTGAAAGTCTGGTCAACCTCACTAGTCTTTGCAGGCTCAGAAACCATGTTACCACTTGAGATAAATGATACGGGCTGTGCAGCATATGAGCCTGCTTTGTCTTTATCTCTCCTTTTCTTCTTGCTTGATTCACCAGAAACTTTGCTTTTGGCAGATTTTGATTCCAGTGGGCTTACACCAGCCTTCTTTGTTCTGTTTGAAGGTGTCTTACTTGGTGTCATATCGTTAGCTTCATCATCATCTATTCCCAACAGCTGAAAGATGGAAACTTATAGTCAGAATATCAAAATTTGGATATATTTCACTTCGTATATGATCAAAGGATGTTTGTTTACCTTCTCGAGGCGAACTTTGTCACTCGATGAAGGCATACTCGTGTGTTGTGTTCGTGTCACTGTTACAAACCTGAATGAAATGATGTTAGCCACTAAAAGTTTCCTATTTAAATATCAAGTCAAAATGAAAAAAAAAAAAAATGTTCAAAGCTGTGGGAAAAACAGGGTGTTCATAACAATTAATATGTAAAGTGTGAAAATAGTCTACAGGTTGCAACTTCGACCCATCAGCTTATAGATGGGTCGATTTGGGTTGTATTTTATCTCAAACGGGTCAAATGGTTGAAATAAAAAAGTAATAGCTAGTTGGGAAACACGTCAAAAGGGTCGCACAATTGAGAGTCGCCAACAGTGTATTTTTAACACACAGAACCTCCTAGATAATTTATTCACAGATTTAGACATAGTGTTATAATACTGTTTTAATCATAACTTAACGCATTAATTATTTTTATAAATAAGTGTTTGAGGTCAACCCAACCTGACCAGCTCATTTCAACCCACACCAAAAGTGACCCGTTTCAACCATAAACCATTATCCAATCTGCCTGACCCACCCATCTTGCCACCTCTACAGAACACCAACGACTAATTTTGCTTGGTTTCTATAAAGAGATGGTAAGGTGTAGATTCGAACCTAAGAACACATTAGAAAGAGGGAAAGGCATTACAATATGCATTACCTTCTTCTGCCCGAACCTTGAATGCCACTTCGTAGACGGTAAATTGCTGCTAGCCTTTGAACCTACAGAAATTTCAGTTCTTATAACGTGTATTACTCATGTATATGATGCTTAAATCTTTTACAAAACAAAGAAACTGAATTTAGAACCTGGGAACAATCCCGCGAGTGCGTGACTAGAAACGACGTCATATCACTCTTGCCCTTCACCATCTGCTCTAGTTTCTGCATTTATTACCAAACAAATGCTCATAAGTCTTGATACAGAAAGACCACATCTAATTGTAGCACAAAGAAGCAATTAAACTATTTACTAGGTAAATTAATTTTGCCCTTACATAATTTATTTTCTCAAGATCAACACCACGATTTATCATTCGCTCCCTACGTTTAGAAGCAATCTTATCTTGACGTAGTTTCTTCTTCTCACCTGCAATGAGATAGAACTAGTCAATCAATTATATTTATAATTTAATAATAATAAAGAATTAAAGAGACAGAGCATCTACTACATAATGATCAAAAGGGTTTACCAGTTATCACATAAGACTGAAAAGATGCATACTTTACCTGAAAATCTTCGAAAATTTGTACTCTTTTCAGCTTTAGATGGCCAGGATTGAGGAAGTTTAGCAGCATGCTTCTTTTTTCCATACAGAGATCTTGAATTCTTTACAAGCATAAGGTCATCAATGGCAGACCAATCATCAATATCAGCTCCAGATTTTTTAGCCTTTGCTCGGCTTTTGTTCTTTGAAGGAGGTTTCTTCAAGCCATATTCCCTTGATGCATCTTGAAGTGCAATCCCACCTACCCCCTTTAACATTCTATTAAAACGCCCATCATCAATATCATCATCATCATCATCACAATCATCATCTGAGCTATCAAGAACTTGCCCTATTAATCTATCAACATTTGCACTTTTGTAACTTCCACCAATCCCTTCAAAGTAATCTTTTGCAATCTCATCATTTATATCCGAATCACTGTTGTACGCTCCATCACTATCAGACGAATTAGAGGAATCTTCAGATTCTGACGAGTCTAAGCTTTCTTCAATGTCATTCCTACCATCATCATCTTCATCATCACAAGATATGTCGTGGGTGTACAACTTCATGCCACCAATTGACAAGAATCCAGAATTTGTCACTGGAGATGATGATGCATCGACATCTGACATGTCATCATCATCATCCATCATATCCGTTTCCATTTCGTGTGAGGATGAAGAATTAAAACGGGAGCTTTCTTTCGTTTCAACTACTGGAGTTGCTTCGAGAACACTAGAGTCTTCTTCTGGTTCATCATGAAACCCTAATCCTATATGAGAAGTATCATCTACCTCAAAACTTGCACCATAATCATAAGTATATTTCACAGTTTCAGTCTCAGTAACTGGTGTTTCATCTATGTAAGCAATAATCTTTGATTCTTTAGAATCAAGCAAAACAATAGGGTTTGATTCATCCAATTTGTGGCCATTGCTCCCTTCATCTAAAAATGAACTCACCTGTAAAACCTCAATAGTCATTATGGTCAAGTCGACAAATTTACTTGTAGGGCAGATATTTCAGGCACGCCAGTCATCTTTCGTCAAGTTTTCATCCTCATTATCAGACAAGAAGATTCAATCTTATGTATCAAAGAAGTTGTACGATTATACTTGCATTTAGCTTGATATTCTTAAAAAACTATATATATCTACTAGGAAAATTAAATATTTATCAGCAGTTTTTTCCTACAAGCTAAAGGTCAAGTTTTTCGAGTTTCGAAAACATAGTGTTCTTCCTTTTTGGAATTATCACAACCAGAATGGTTTTTTTTCATAAAAGTCAAATCCAATTATAAAGTTTAACAAATGTCTTTCACTCGGTACCTAAAGCGATACTTAACAATATATGACTACATGACACAAATGTATGCAGTTTATCATCATCATCATCATCTTAAATCCCATTTCTTTCCAAGTCAAAACTGAAACATTTTATGTCTTTACACATAGTTATCATCAACAACCAAGCATTCAGACTTAAATCCAAAGACTACTAATTTCCCCTAAGGGGGGCTAAAAAAGTAAAGGTTTATAAAATATAATAAAATCACCTGAGGATATTGGTAAGCAAAAGCATTCTTCTTTTTCTGTTTCTGGGATTCAATTGTCCTTAACTTAGAGGTAGAAGCTTTGGATTTAGTACCAGATGTATTACCAATCTCAAATTTCACTGCAGATTTGTTCTTTGATTTATTCCCAGTACTGTTGGAATAATTACTATCTCCTACAATAACAATGAATCATTGAATCTAACTTTTATTCAAAAATAAAGGCTAATTGATGTATTAAATGAATGTATAGATATAGATATAGATATACCTCTGGAAGGGGGAGAAGTGATGATGGGAGACCAATCGGATAATAAACCACCTTCAACGAATAAGGATGATGATTGTTTTGTGGGTTTTCGAGATTTGGATTTATTGAATTTTTTTCTGTTATTATTAGAACCTCCTCCGGCCATGGTCTTCAAGATCTCCGATGAATGAATTCCTTTTTGTTAGGTTTTCTGTTTTGGTCGGCAACGATGGGTTTCGTACTTTGGTCAATCTTGTGATTGTGTGTGACGTACTTTACCTTTTTTTCTTTTTCTTTTTTTTTGTGGACCTCACAAAATACGTATAAAATTTAGATTTGATATCAAGATTTAATTGAAAACTCCGTAATTCTATATAAAATTTATTAATACAGCCCATGATATCTAACAACGTTCGATGAATAAAAGAAAAAAAAAACTACATTTTACTCCCTAATATTTTATTTAATATTCGAGTTAGTTATTTTGTTAAAATTGGATGAAATTGAGTATAGATATGTAATAATGCTCTTGACAATATGTTCCACCTTTTGATCACGTTATTGCTCTAAGTTTACATACAACTACGTTGATGTTAGTGAAATGTGCGTTATATGCATGTGGTTATAAGTTAATGCCAGATAAAAAGGATTTCAGTATTCGTGTGATGGCCCAAAATGAAGTGGTACTTGTGATATTTTGGCTTAAAACGTATTTTATTTGGCAGTTCATTTGGATGTTAAATACCATAATAATAATAATCTAATCTAATAAAATAAAATCGGATGATTAATTAAAATAAATGTTTATAGGTAAAATAAAGTGGGCCGCATTGTGATAAAGCCCATGTATTCACATTAAGGTCCAAATTGAACAATTATAAACTGGCTCCCATAATTGGGCCGAAAATAAGTTTCTGGAGCGTCAAAACTTGAAACTTTGAAAGTAACCAAATAATTCAAGTATTACTGTAATATCTTATTCTTTTTTTTTCCTTCCCTTTAATATGTACATGAAACTTAATTTATGACGAATAAGATAGCTTAGTTAGTACATTTCCAACAATTAGTTTACGGGGAAATCATGTGTGTTGCTGAAACCACTAAACATTTATGTCGTTGACGAATCAGATTACAAGAAATCCATTAATATATTACAGTTTTCACTCTCTAAGTTTTTTATTTGTTCATATTCAGTTATTCATTTTAACTCGACATAGCCTAACAACACATAATTTAACAGTACCAACTATTTTCCATTTAGTTTATAAATTATAACAACCATTCAAATCATGTAGAAGATATTTAATTATATGATATATCATATCATATCATATATATGCATGATTTTTTTTTAACAAGATAGAATTAAATACAACCAGAAGAAACTGTATATAGGCCGATGCCAACCCAATAAAGTCCAAAAAACCGAAAGAGAGATACTTAACTACCAACTTACATTATCACAAACTCTCCATTTAAATGATACATTGACAACTCATCATACATTCTTATATACTCTTTTTCAACTTAGTCTTGTATATTTGTAGCCATAATTACAGCATAAAAAATTACCCAAAGAAATGATCACCGGATTAGCATTAGGAGGGTGGCGACCTATTCGAAGGATGTATCACATCTAGCGACATTGAGATATCCAGACGACCATATCATCGGAACTGCAACTGTCCCCTTCACAAAGTTAGTGAAAATTATTGCCCTCATGCACATCTATAACCAACAGGCTCGTTGTGAAGGCTCTACGATTACAATGATATCGTTAAACTGTTTGTCAACTTCTTCTTTGTCTCCTGCCCACATGGCTAAGAAGGGATGTGGTAATAGAAGGTTGTGTTATGGTTTATTTAAAAATAATCACGAATTTTAGTTAATTAACGAATTATTCACGGACATTAAATTTGGGTTGTTTTTAATTTTCTTCTTGATCACAAGTCCTTGTACTAATTAAAAAGAGTGATTATTTGAACATCACCTATTTTTTTAGTATTGTGAAAAACTTTGCTAAGACAAATTTAGTGGTAAATGGATAAAATAAAATGGTATACAAATTACCCTCCAATTATAAAGGTTTCACGCTAGATGCAAGACGACGAATAATCTTGTGGAGTTAACCTAAATTATTAGAATCGATCACTTTCCATTCTTCGTGATTTGGTTATGTAAAACGATCGACTAAATGACCTCGCAACATATGTTTTTTTAAAATAAAAACATAAGTCCAAAATTATGTTAATTGTTTACGCCGACAAAGTGACCTAGATAAATTACAAAAACTATTAAGCATGTTGTAACAATAATTAACGTAAATTGATGCTAAACCTTCTTTACAAATTGTTAATCTTTTAACAAGACAGCCTAAGTTTAGGTAAAAATAACCTTACATAAACTAATTCACACGAAACTTCCTATACAAAATTAGTACCATGAAAATTGAGTAGAACCACGTGGTTGGTTTTGTTTTGTATGTATGCATGTCATGTGTTATGATTTGTTTTTAAGGTTCATAGCAGATTAATAGTAACAAAATTAAGGTAGAAGACCACATGTCACATGTCCAACTTTCAGGAACTTAAAGAGATTTGGTCCCTCGTATTGAATACCGGCCAAATCAGGAAAAGGAAGACAAAAAGTTAGATAGCCTGATCGAAATGGTATTTCTATTTTTTGATGAAGAAGTTCAAATGTGGATCGATGTCGAGATCACAAGGCGATCTATAATTGTCATCGAAACGCTAATTTAATCAAAGAACTACTCCGTAATAAAATGATATTAAGTTCTCATCAGTTGCTAACATAACAAACTTGAAAAAGAACCTTAATTAACATATTTGTAGCTTATGATCTTTGCAACAAGGTAGCTTGAGTTGAGCATGCAAGTTACACCAAATTTAGGTACAAATTGGAGTAATTAGGTATACGATTGCCGAGAAAAGTTCAATGTAGAATGGTAAAAAAATATAAAATGAAGGACCAATAGGATTGCACAATTTCAATTACCCATTTCTACTTTTTATTTTTAAAGCTAAATATCTCATAAACCGTATATCCATAAATTATAAAAATTACACCGTTAGAATCAGCGTCTTTTTATCTTTAATTGGAGATCTCACATGACATACTTTCGACGAACTTTTTTTTTTCGTTTTATAATGGGTATGTGAAATTCGTAATAGTAAATCACATGTGATTTAACACTCACACGTGAATATATTTACAATCAAATTATAAGTTTTAAATCACTATCTATAATTACATGTGAATATTCAAATTTACAATTATAAGTTTAAAATCACATAAAAATAATTTATTTACTCATAAATCACATGTGATTATACATAAAGTCACATGTGATTATACATAAAATCACATGTGATTATACATAAAATCATATGTGATTATATAAGTCACATTTTCTACGACCCAGCAAAAATGAAAAAAAAATTGTCGAAAGTATAGTTTGTGAGATCTCTAATCGAAGAGAAAAAGACGCTGATTTCAAATATGTAATTTTTATAATTTTTGGTCATGCCGTTTGTGAGATATTTGATTTTAAAGATACGAGTGGAAATTGGGTTTTAAAGAAATTGAGCAATCCTATTGGTTCTCTCATTCTTCATTTTTTTAGCATTCTACATTGAACCCATCTCTACGATTGCCTATTTATATATTTTACAAATAATATTTTCATAAAAGTGTTTAAATATTCAGGAGCAAAAGTAGAATATTTAAGTTGAGGGAGAATTTTATTTTATTATTTTTTAGATTAGAGGGACAAAAGTTAAGAAATGCCAAAAAATTACCTTAATTTTTTTTTTTTATAGCTATGTATAACATAACAACTAACGTTTAAAGAGTGATCGATAAATCGCGGTGAATAAACTAATTTATGTTGTAATTGTTTGATATTTAACTTCATCTGGTTAGTGGTTACATGACGATTGAAGAGAGTTGATAGTTTTTAAAGTTGAAATCTTAAACACAATCCTTATTAAACTATTTTTAGAAAATTGAAGAATAGCTGGTTGATCATAACAAATTTTATAAATATTAGATATTTTCAGTTTAACACTTAACATCTAAATAAATTACGCTTAAGTTTGTTAGAAGTACAAACACATAAGTTTGGTGCCGTTGAAAACACCTATAGATCTATGATATCTGAAACGCTTTTTTCGTCTTTTAGTGTACGCGATCCGGGTGATGGTACGTGATCGCGTACTAAATTAGTACGCGATCCCGGTGAGGATACGCGATCGCGTACCAATAACGTAGAAACCTTCTGATATGATTTTAGCACAAGGTACGCGATCCTGGTAAGGGTACGCGATCCTGGTAAGGGTACGCGATCGCGTACTTGTGCTGAATTTCTGAAAAGTGTAGGTAACTGAGTTTTTGGGCTCAAATTCAAACACGCATATCTTTTGACTCGTTTACAATCAAGACCCGAAATTTTGCAGACATGTTTCATATATCATAACAAAGGTTTCCCGATTGGCACTTTTCCAAATTTCATAATAACGACGGTTTTGGATTTTGGATTAAAACATGACCATTGGACACTTGTGCAATCATTTCTTGCAACAAGTTCTTATTTGCTCTATTAGACACTTTCATGAACTTATACCAACGCTGTTTAACATATTTACACACTCAAAATTCATCCAAACCATCATTCGACTAGTTTGATAAAACAACCCGTTTAGGGAATACAATTTGACCCATTTGATAATCAGTTATCCAAAAACAACTAAAACTCTACATTATCATTCATTTAACATTCCACATACTAAAGTTATTTACAAACTCACTACCAACTAAGGGTTTAACTTCTTGCTAGTAAACACAACAACTCGACATCATAACCAACTAAATGTTTTCATCAAAAGACCTCAACGTGGGCGATTTACACAAATGGCAATCATAACGATAATTCAAAAGAAAGGTAAGCTTGCCAAACCTACTTTTAGCAAGTTACAATTCACGCTAATCCCTTGCGATTGTTTTGCCCTCCCGATGTCCACTTTGGTCTTTCGACCCACTTGCACCTACAACATTAAACAACTTAAGGAGTAAACAATAAGCTTAGTGAGCATATAGGCAGTTAAAAGGAGCATCAAACAACAACTAAAGAACAATTAACTACTTGGGCAATGTAAAGATTTTAAACCACTTAGGCGAATCCGCTATCAACTTACAACTTGCAACAACTTGCACAATATGCAACCACTTAGGCGAATCCGCTATCAACTTACAACTTGCAACAACTTGCACAATGTGCAACCACTTAGGCTAACATAAGTTAGCTAATCTCTACAATGCATAAGCAACCATAACAATCAAGTATAAATATGAAATAAATAACTCCACTTGATCATGTGAAACCTCTTGCACGTATGTAATCCGGAATTCACATGACCCATTACCCAATTAACCCCTATATCACTCACCTTAGCATTATAGGCAATAAGTGATTTATCGTTCAATAATGAATGCAACGTCCTTTAACCACCTATCCCATAGTACAACAATATAACAACATATTTACCATCTAACAATCATCAAAATCAACTAATCATCATCATCAACCCATCATCCCCTTGGGTTGACCAGGTTTGACTTTTTGTCAAACTAAAAAAATTCTCACCTTTCATAATCATAATCAACTCAAGTGTTTAACTACTTTATTTACTACTTTAGTTACTACTAACAATATCCTAACAACCTCACTAACTAGTAATTAGGGTGGGAAATCAACAATTTACAAGCATTTGGACAAAAACCCACCATAATCACCAATGAGCACAATCAATTTATCAACTTTTAATATGAATTGAGGTTAGTAACAACACTTTCTAAGCTTAGTTAACCTCAATCAAACATCATCTATCTTAATTTCGTTTTAAACACTACTTGAACTCAAAACCCCCATAAACTAATTTCTAGGGCAAAATAACAAGAATTCATACATACCTTATGCTAGAGATAATGATTTAGGGTTGAATTAAACTATTTGATTTTCAATTTGATGGCTTTCAATCAATTTTCTTCCTTTCTTCTTTCTCCCGTATGTTCTATTTTAATCTAGAAATTACAAGAATTTCAATGTATACATGTATGTATCGATGTGTATGTATGTACATATAAGTTTTATAATTTGGTCCTTATATAATTAGACATATGTAATTTTAGTCCCTTATGTTTAATTATTTTATCACACAACCTTAACTACAACTTTCGACTTATAATTATTTAAAACAACTTTAAATACTTTATCATTATTAATATTTTATACAATTTATAATAAGTGTTTTATATTCAATTAAATAATACCTCAAATTTGGGGGTGTTACAATATCCCTATAAATTAACTATATAAAAAAAATTGTTATATGTCGAGCAAATAAAGAGAAGAAAGATAGGTTCGAAGCGGAATTATTTATTTCAATTGTATAACAAAACGAAGTTATTAAAATGGAAATATTTTGTACCGTTGAATTGCATAAAATAAAAGGTGTTATTAATATTATTGAAGAGACCGTTTGTATATACATACAAAAGTTGGAGGAGTAAAATTGTAAACTATGTAATTTTCAACGGTATAATTGTTATGCCCATTATTAAAACTAAACTCAAATTATTGGATAAACTAATTGTTTCCTAATAATAAACAAACCCTAAACACTAATACTAATCCAATAACCCAACTAAGATAAACATAATAATTATATTTGTTATCTAATTCATCTTATTACAAAACTACTGTTAAAAGATTAAGTCACAAGTTTTAACAATTTTGAGCAATAACAGCTGAATTATTTATATACTAGTTTTTATATCCATCCGATGGACAGCTAAATGTTTATATATATATATTACTGTTTTAGATTATATATATGAAAAGATGTAGTTAAGATTATTAATTTGTCAATCGATATATCAAAAGTTATTTAAAGTTGTTTCTTTTTAAAATGTAAATGTAGTGTCCCAGACAAAATGACTTATAATGGGACAACCTGAAATAATAACGCCCACTCGTGCGATGCACGGTGAGAACTTAAAGGAAAACATAGTCTTTTTAGTACATTATTACAAATAAAATAAATGACTATCGATTTATATCGTTTTTGAGTGAAGAATATGTGCATACCTCTTTAAATACATATTTGTTTTGTATTTATGAATGCTTAAAAAATTTAATGATAACATAATCTAGATATTATATGGTTCTAGTATACATGTAAAACGATTTTTTTTATATATTTCGGATTGATGTTCAATGACACTAAAAATAATAAGAAACCAAAACTGGTTAAATTGAAAAAAAAAAAAAAACATGTGATTGTACCAATTTATTTTCTCAATAATTGATTTATACAACTTTCTCAATCTAATCTTACATAAATCACAAAATAAATAGTTAACTATTGATAAATTATTTTGAACCAAACAATGAATAGGATGGTGTGAAGTGAAAATACATTTGAAAATAGAGTTTGTAATCTAAAAAATAGGTGGATTTAAACTTTTTTCAATTTGAATGACATGTATGATTTTAGGAAGATAGGGGTAATGACACATGAAATTTTTGATTAGTTGTTAAAAGAAGAAATGTGTCACATAAGAAAGATGATATCCTCTATTAGTTTTATAATATATATATATATATATATATATACATATATACTAGATACATACCCGTGCGATGCACGGCAAGATCAAATATGCTTATACCAACATCACCTGATAGCTAAAATCATAATAAATCGTCACTTTGATTAATCCTTCGAAACTATATACAGCTACAAAATCTATCAGAAACTAAATTTTTATGAACTATATTAATAACAGAGTATTTAAGGATAATCCTTCGATTTATTATATTTATATTCGATTCAAAATATGTAGTTGGCGTAAAATAAAATATAGAACACCACTTCTTATAAATTAAAAACGATGGTTTGTATTTTAATAAATATAAACCAATTTTTTTAAAAGCTCTTTTTGAATTAAGAAATTTAGGATGTGTTGTGAGATGATTATGATACCTCAAATTGTACGTATATGTATTTCTATATATTATTAAAAAATTATTTTTGTTGTTTGTATGGTTATCAAACTAATAATTAAATTATTTTATTTTTTATTATATGTAAATTTTAAGAGATTGCCACGTGACATATTTGTCTATGTGGCAAATTGTGGAGCAATTATTTATACTCCTTTAGTATATATATATATATATATATATATATATATATATATATATATATATATATATATATATATATGTGTGTGTGTGTGTGTGGGGGGGGGGGGAGGATCAAAAAAGAAGGAAATTTAGGGAGATAAGAAAGAGAAACAATATGATTCAAACTTTTATTATCATAATTCTACATTTCTTTGGTTCAATATTTTATTAATAAGATTTAATCATTTGTTTATATGATTCAAAAGTTATAGGTAATAAAAATTTAAATCATAGTACTAAAATATTGAATCAGATTGCTTCTCCCTCTTCTCTCCATAAATTTTTTTCTCCCTGAAACCGACTCATATATATATATATATATATATATATATATGTGTGTGTAGATTAAAAGATGAATGGTTCTGATTAGGCGATGATAGCCACATACCAAATTAATTATTTAGACTTTGGGATAAACTCATTGAATTTGGAGTTTCTTTACAATCTCTTGTCAAGATGAATTAGACTAATTTTATGATTCTTAAGCTTTTAAAGGTGTCACATAAACTTTTCCGTATATATAAATGTTTCACACGACATCGTTTTATAATATTGAAACAAACAATCTTGTTATCTATGTCGTTAACCAAACTTTTGAACAAGAACAACGTGAGTAGAGACAAGATAACATGCCAAAAGTAGCAAAGTTTGAATGGTTAACTATTTTCCAAAGAAAAAGATGGACACTTAGGACAAAAATGTATTTTTCCTAAACCCCAAAAAGAAACATAAAACAATCTTCACGGTTAAGGTTCCGTTTGTTTTCGACTTAATGACTGAATACTGAGAATGCTTTACTTATTAAGTCATTTAGGGTTGTTTGTTTTTTGACTATTCAAACGTTTAACACAAACAATATTAAATTATATATGACTTATTCAGGACATACATTATGTATTTGGACAGACAGTGTATCTATTCAGGACTTAATAGTGGACAAAACAAACAGGTTATACCACCTGTTTAAATACACTTTTCTTAAATATAGTTAAGTTAATGAGTTTTAATGTAACACCCCATTTTCATAAAGTAAACGAAATCTTAACAAAATCTTCAAAATTTCCAATCGAAAGTACATTGTAGAGTTCTCATACGAAATTGATCCATAATAATGTAGAAATAATTAATAGTCTAAAGCCAAACTAGAACTAACTTCTCTTGCGTCGCGGATTCTTGCTCCCAACTCTTTCCTTTTTGCCAATCGATAACCTGCCGCATGGAAAGAAATGCGGCTGAGGCAAAAGCTCAGAGCGTGGATACAAAATAAAGCAGTACAAACAAATATATATTGATGAACATGATAGCAAAGATTTATAAACGAAATCTGAACAAACGAACAAGAGTCTAAAGGGGTACAGTAAATCGAACTTCTAAAACAAAGTTCAAAAGATACATGGACATGCAGATCCAATGTACCACCAAAGGTGAATGAGGCGTTGGGCACTACACCTCCATCCACAGTCAAACACAAACACAAAACAAAAGCTATGGTTAACCAATAAGCCTTCTAAAAATTCCTTATCACACCATACAAAGAGCAGACGTTGGAGACTAATTACACCGTCACGGTAAGTGTGAAACTTTCGGTGCCACAATTACGCCCCTATAAAACCCTCATAGGTTGTAAGTAACTCGCATACCCAGAGTATAATAAAGGTCTCTGAACAAACAAATGACCTATAACAAAATTATCTAACAACAAAGTACTAACAACGAAATCAAAGAGTCACAAATCAGAGGCCAATAGCAAGTCGCAAACAATATCAATAAATCCAGATCAAAAGGAGGCCAATAACCGAATGGAGTTTAATAAAAGTAGCAAAACTTATTTGATCATTTAATACGAAGCAATCATAAGTAAATATTCATGTAAAAGGAAAGATTTTTACAATAAATAATAGACAAAGTAAGGGGTCTTTTGTTTTTTATAATTAAGCTCTTAATGGAGTAAATTATCTGGTTAGATCAGACATTCTGATGTTAAGATTGTTTGATTATTTTCTGCAATTCAGACATTAAAGGTTCAGACATTAAAGGTCTTATTATGTCTTAATTCCCTCTTACCGATCAAGCAATTTTAATTAACTTATAACTTCTGAAAGGCTGAAACATGTATTTAATATTTTACTAGTACAGTGATAACTAATTTGCTCAATATGAGCATAGCCGCATAGAGTCGGGGATATTTATTAATAATAATAATAATAATAATAATAATAATAATAATAATTATTATTATTATTATTATTATATTATTATTATTATTATTATTATTATTATTATTACTATTAAATTATCTTTTTGTGTTGAGAAACTCTTGTAATTTTCTATTTTCTTAAGTTGAGTCATTTGTAACTCAATTTCTATCAATGCAATTTGTGTCACGCCAAGAAATTGTTAAGCACGTGTATTCAGATGTTTGCACTTTTTATTTATCAAACGATCTTAATTATTTGTATTCAGATTCAGATGCCAGCTCTTAATATTCAGAACTGGTTTTCAGATTTCAGCTTTAAGTAATCAGATAAAACAAAAAACACCTAAGTCTTAATAAAATAATAAGATATCCTTACTTTATACGTCACAAAAGAACTAGTCAATTAAAAGCTTCGATAATCCGAATTCCTATTTCCTCACAACCAATCTATATAAAATATGTACAGTCGTATTTCCGATAAAACAATCTATATAAATATTGAAGTAATATCATTCATTTTAGAGTTATAACTTTTATGATGAAAACAAACATATAAGTTGATAAAAATTTAGACACTAACGTCAGTACGTCATAGTTTATCGGAAATATATTGTCAAAAAAGAAAGTGTTCGTAACCATTCTTTTGCTTTTTATATATTGGTAAAGCTTTCTCATAAAAGAAAAAAAAATAAGAAAAAAGTTCATTTAAAAAATATACTACTGAAACTATGGTCGTTAACGAGTCGAGTTGAGCAACTCGAACTTGACTCAAACTTGAGCTTGATCGAGTCAAACTTTTATCTAGTTCTATCCCGAGTTTAAAAATCAAATTCAAAATATATATCAAGCCGAACTTGAGCTTTTAAAATCTCAGCTCAAGCTATCATCGAGTATTTTAAGCATTAATTAATACTCCCTTCGTCCCATCTTATATGTCCACCACAATTTTGCATGTAGTTTTAGGAGAATATGATTACTTCAATTCCAGCCAACTCATGGACCATTATACCCTTGTGTCTCTTTGAATTACAATTACTTTAAGAAATTGAAAAAACACTATATTTTCTGATCCTGATTTTACTACTCCTTATTTCACACTTCACATCACAAAAATGAAATTTTTTAATCCAGGAGCCACAGTTAAAAATTGGAGGCAAAATTTAGCGCCATTTTTTTTTTTCTCACTCACAAACAATTGACGTCCGACTTCTAATTTGATTTGCTTCTATATAAATTTAAACAAAGAGTCAGAATTGTTCATTTTCCACCTATCTTCAAAATTACTGTGACTACTTCCATACAATTTACGTAGGCATCCATTCTATAGTGGCTCATATCCTTCAAGTTAACATTTTCATGAAACATATAAGATGAAATATATCACAAATTCGTGCCACAAAACCAACTTAACTAATGCTCAACGTCAAGCTATTTACAAATCATTATTACAACAAAGTTTGGATGGAACCTTGAAAAAAGGATCCATAAGCAATTTAGCGGCATTATTCTCCGTATCCAAGCGAACCGTAAGTCGCATTTGGCATCAAGCTAAGGTCCAAGCTCTCGAAGGTTCAACGGTTGATGTATCTTCAAAGAAGACACACATGATTAAACCGAAAAGGATACAAATTAACACGAGTCAAGTTTTAGAAGTTCCGTTACATCGTAGAACAAACATACGGTCTCTTGCAAAATCAATAAGTATCTCAAAGTCAACCGTGCATAGACGAATTAAAGAAGGTGAGCTCAAACCACACACAAATGCCGTTAAACCGAATCTCACTAACGAAAATAAAAAAACAAGACTAGAGTTTTGTCTATCTATGATTACTCCATCTTTGTCAAGTGCAAATCTAACATTTTGTGATATGTTTAATATCGTGCACATCGATGAAAAATGGTTTTACATGTCAAAACCAACAAGACGTTACTATATTGTTCCCGCCGAAGATGAACAATTAAGGACGTGTAAGTCGAAAAAATTTATCACAAAAGTTATGTTTCTTGCGGCCGTAGCACGTCCTAGATTTGATTCATCCGGCAATGAAGTATTTTCGGGAAAGATTGGCATATTTCCCCTCACAACTTTAGAACCCGCGAAACGTTCGAGTAAAAATCGTGCGACGGGAACATTGGAGACGAAGCCCATTTTATCTGTCACTAAAGAGGTAACAAGATCATGGTTGATTGAGAAAGTTCTACTGGCCATTAGAAGTAAATGGCCACAAGATCATGTGGATCCGATTTTTATTCAACAAGACAACGCGCAGCCACATATTGATGTTAATGATGAAGAGTTTCTTCAAGAAGCATCTCGAGATGGGTTTGATATACGTCTTTGTTTTCAACCTCTGAATAGTCCCGATTTAAACGTGTTGGACCTCGGGTTTTTTTCGAGCAATTCAATCCCTTCAAGAACAAGAGGTGTTGGGAAATATTGATGAATTGGTTTCCGCAATTCAAACATCATTTGACAAAATGTCATCGCGTGAGCTTAACAACGTGTTTTTAACGCTTCAAACGTGTATGAAAAAAGTTTTAAAGGTCCGTGGAGGCAACAATTATAAAATACCACATATTGGTAAGAGTAAGTTAGAACGACTGTAACAACCCGTCCCACATCGGAAAGAGATAAGAAATTGAAGTCCCTTATAAGTCTAAAGTTATGGCTAACATATACCTTCCACCATAGTTTTTAGTTGAAACATTTAGTCATGGTTTTCGGCTTTGAGGGGCTTTACAAATGGTATCAAAGCCAGGTTTATCCTATAGAAATCCAATAGATATTTTGACCCGTGAGCTTGGGCTATCATTCTACCATATATTCGACAACGTTCTTTTCAATTCTTTTCGATATCCTTATAAGCTTTTTGATCTCTTCCTTTTTGTTTCTTTTAGATGCCTCCTTTTCGTAACACTTTGAGAAGAAACTCTCGTCGTAAGGTTCGAGGAACAACTCGTCCACACGGGCCGAGATCAACTGAGGATAAAGTGGACCCTAATATCTTGGCAGCAATAAACCTAGCATTGACAACTATGATACCTGCAATAGTCACCCAAACTGTTAATGCAATTCGTCAGGAACCTACTCCCATAAAAACCATTGGGACTATACCGGAGACTCCGCTAATTAACACATCTGGAGGTTCTAACGGAACAACACAACTTGGTGACCTTCATGTATGGTTGGAGAGATTTCAGAAGCAGAAACCCGAAACCTTTAAATCAGCTTCGACTCCGATTGATGTAGAAAATTGGATTGCTCACTTGGAAAAGATTTTTGATGTTTTGGAATGTGTTGACAACCACAAGGTGAAATTAGCAACATATAAGTTGGAGGGTGATGCGGGAAGATGGTGGAAAGCAATCAAGCAAGCCAAAGAAGGAGATGCTTTTGTGGATGCACTCTCATGGAACGAGTTTCGGCAAGAATTTTACCAACAATACTTTTCTAGAGCTGATAGGGAGTCGTACGTTCGAGAGTATGATAACATTCGTCAACAGGAAGACGAGTCTACCACTGACTTTATGGCGAGATTTGTTAGACTTGCCAGCTTTCTAGGCGCTACAGCGGGAACACCAGCTGAGCAAGCTGAAAAGTTTAAATGGGCAGTGAAGTACCGAGTTCGTTCTCAAATTGTGAATGGACAATTTGCTAATGTGGTGGAGGTCGCAAATGCTGCTAAGAACGTTTAAATGGAAGAGTTGGACTGTAAAGCATCGAGGGCGGCAAGCCACAAAAAGAGAAACAGAGATGACCAATATGGAGGAACAAAGCAAAGTCAAGAAAGATATGCGCAAAATCGTTATTCAAAACGTAACAATCGGGGAGATCCCGAGATCATCTTGTGCAACAGTTGTGGCAAACGTCATCCTTCCGACACATATTACAAAGAAACAGGAGCTTGCTATAATTGCGGTGGCATGGGACATGTGGCTAGGGATTGTAAGAACCCGCGTAATAAGGAAGGCAAAACTCAGTCGACCGCTCTTGGCAGGGTATTCGCTTTGAGAACTGAATGATCCGGTTAAGGTACCATTCTAGAAATACATTTTGATAATACTTGATATCAACACACGGCCACTTTATACTTGATTGTGAAACCCCTTTTGTTCTCTATCAACACACTTTATGGCCACTTTATACTTGATTGTGAAACCCTTTTGTTCTCTATTTGACACCTTATAATTATTTGCCACTCACGCATGTTTGTATTACATTTAGATTGTCCTAAATTTCGAGGACGAAATTTTATTTTAAGGAGTAGAGTTGTAATATCTGTATATTTAGACCAAATAAATTGATAAACTTTAGTATTTCATTTACTTGTATCACAATACATAATTTGGAAAAATAATAAATAACAATATCATTCTACGATAGACACATTTTACAAAATAATACCTAGCTGCTTGATTTGTATACATTGATAATTTCGTATAGTGAAGCTAAAATAGTTAATATTTCTGATTTCGGGGACGAAATCATTTTAAGGGGGAAAAGTTGAAATATCCGTAACTTTTAAATAGTTAATTGATAGAAAAATATATTAATAGTCAGTTAATTGGTAGACCATTATGTGACAACCGACACTTAAGCGTATTAAATTACCTTAAGCTTGATTATCACTACTGGTATTTAGTTTGAAATAGGGCTAAGTACAGTAGCGTTTAGTATATATATACACACGCACGTAATTAATTATAATTACGCTAAACGATCTGAAAGATTTCAAAACTATGAATACGGACGTTGGTAAAAACTTTTTCATAAATAATGTAAATCTATTTTATAATTAAATAGTAGTTATTTACATTATATTGTTATTATACAATAATATACGAACACTTTACGTTTTATGCAAAAACGTACCGTACGCGACGAAAACACGCGAAGCGCGCCCGACAACCGAACGAAACTCGATTATTATTTTAATAACTTAAAATGAAATATTTTATACAAAACTTCAATCAAAAACTTACGCGATTAAAATCGTAACGAAAAACCTAATTAATAAACGTATAACGTTTAAACGAACGACGAAACGAACGGGTAAACGAGCACCGCGCGTAACGTAAATTGAGGAATTAATTTAACACACCCACATGGGGGTGGGACCCGCCTGAAATTTGCAAGAAATCAGCCCCATACCTGTCGCACCCCCAAGACACGTGGCAGCGGAAGTAGGGTGTTGCGTTGGGGGCGTCGACCAAATCAAATATCACAACACAAGATTTCGGCAAACGACCTCTAAATGAGACGTTTGAAAAATGTTTACATTCACAAAACATAATTGTTTACAATAGTTTTACAATTTCCATGGAGTTCGCATCCGTTAAATAGAGATACATAAGTAATGATAATACAAAACATATCAAATGCAATGTCATCTCTTGTTGTTTGAAAATACATGCGACTCGAGCTACACTATCCAAAGGCGTCCTACTGCTGCGGGTTACCTGAGAAATACATACTAAAAGGTCAACATAAAGTTGGTGAGTTCATAGGTTTGTAAACAGTTGATATAACATTGTATGGAACACAAGATTTCCGTTTGTATCATTCAACAATGATAGGTAATGTATTACAAAAATGTAAAGATAGTGTATATTGTTGCCATGAGCTCATAGTTCGAGCTTAACTGTGGTGTCGGGTCACAATCAAGTGCCACGATCGGGGTGCCTCCCAGCGAGTGCCTAATCCAACACTCGTAAGAACAAATGATAATGCGTCCGTTTGACAAATTAGCGCTACTAATCCGGACGGGGGGAGTCAATCCCAAATAGTACTATTCATTAACATTCACGCTATAACGATACTAACAAACTATGATGTGGGGGACTTTCAGGATTAGTAAAATAACTCATGCAACCAATATATCGAGTTTAGTACTTGTGTTCGCATAAAAATAACGGTATAAAAGCAGTTGTATGTATTCTCACCCCAGTTAGAAACAGTAAAAAGGGGCTATGAAACTCACCTGATATTAGCAAGCAGGTAGCAAATAGTAAGCAAGTGTGTTTTCCAATGCAACCTTCTAACGTCCTAAACGTATAAGGCCGTGTAAGTAGATGTCTCAAAAGATCATCTATGGTGATTGTATAAGTGGGGGTTAATGTCCACTTAAGTCAATCATGTAGGTGGAGGGTTAATGTCCACCTAAGTTAATCGTGTAGGTGGAGGGTTAATGTCCACCTAAACTAAGTTCACACAATTAGAAATGTCCAATTGTTCAGTTATCGTTTGTGCTTAGAAAAACATGTACAGACCGTTGGTGATATTTTGTGAAAACACAGCTTTTGATTAATTATGTTACGTTTATTTTTACTTTCCAGTTATGGGTAATTAATCAGTGTGGCATGGGCGAAGCCCATTAATGACGGGGGTCCGGGGGCAGCGCCCCTGGTAGCGGGGTCCAAGGGGTGGCAACCCCTGGCGGGGTCCAAGGGGCAGAGCCCCTGGCTGGGGTTGAGCTGCCAGGTCAGCTTGGAAAAATTTTATTTATGCATATGTTGCTTTAATAAAAACGTGTCGATTTTTGTGTTTTTAGCGACACTGGGCTAGTGTCGCTATATGCGACACTAAGGTGTTATGCGACACTAAGGTATTATGCGACACAAAGGCTTGTGTCGCTAAAGCGACGAATCGGGTGCTATAGCGACACAAAGGCTTGTGTCGCTAATGTGACGATTCGGAATATAGCGACACAAAAGCTTGTGTCGCTAATGTGACGATTCGGGTTATAGCGACACAAAAGCTGATGTCGCTAATGTGACGATTCAGGTGTATAGCGACACAAAGCTGATGTCGCTAATGTGACGATTCGGAATATAGCGACACAAAGGCTTGTGTCGCTAATGTGACGATTCGGGTTATAGCGACACAAAGGCTTGTGTCGCAGACTATTGGGCTTCTGCGACACAGAGGCCTGAAACAGGTCGGTTTTGTACAATTTATTTCGCGTTTCAAATGTTCAAATGAAAATTCAAGAAAAATCCCTGTTGTTCCCTAGTATGTTAGCTCTCTAAATTAATTTTTCCAGGATTTTTAGGTACTTCTAAGTATTTTTAAAAATTTCGTTTGTTCCCTAAGGTCAGAAAGTGACCAATCCGGATACATGCAACAAGATCGGATTTCTGGGCAAAATATACACATTTTCAGAAAAAGTTATCTAAACGACATTTGTACCTAACAAAATTTGTGAACTTTTGGCGTTGGTTTCAGGTCATTTGGATGGGTATATCTCGAGTTATGATTAAAACAAGGACGGTGAAATTTCTGACCTTTTTGACAGCCCGGACACGTGTTTTTGTAAAAATCATTTCGGGTATCAAACGAACTCCAAAAATCATGAAACCACTTGGAAATGAAATCTAACTTCTTAAACTTAATTTTTGCCTTTTGAATCGTCCATTTTGGTCAAGTTTTGAGGGAGAAACAGCCTCTCAAAGTCGGGCTATTTTTCTGCCCGAAAATGCATGTTTTGTTCTTGATCTTTTTAAGCCTTGAAAAATGTTTTTATGTTATATTTTGGACATTTCCTTGTTATGTGAACCTTATAACATGTTTATAGAGTGTTTTGGAAGAGTTTTGAAGTTCTTACAAAATTTCCAAACCGAGATGGAGGAGAAAGATGGTGGGGAGAGCTTGCTCTTGTGTTTTGGCTTGACTTCTTCTTCAAAGGTGATGAATGATGATGGTTGTTGATGGTGGCAGGTGGTGGTTGATGGTGGTGTGGGGATTTTTGGGCAGATTTTTGGGAGAGAGAAGGAGGGAGAGAAATTAGAGAGAAATGTGTGAGTTTGTGTGTGTAAAAATGAGGAAGAAAGGAGGAAATGGGGATTAAATATGGTGGGCTTCTTGGGCCGATTTTTAGCCCTCTTAGGCCGGCCTTGGGCTCAAGTTGGGGCGGCCCAATTTGAGTCTTGGGCTTGTATAGTAGTTTCTCAAGCCCGTTGTTACGTTATTTGATCGGTTAATCGTTATTCGCGCGCGTAAACATTTAAATCTTTAACGTTAAAATTTTGTGTTTTATTTTTGATACAATATCACTATTTTAATTTGACCAATGTATTTAAAAATACTTTATTAATCCTTCTTAAAATATTTGTCGGTTTCGTTCGGGTGTCGGGCGCGATTCGCGCATTTTCGTTGCGTTTATTACGTTTTAAGCAAAACGTCTACGTTTTTCGTATATTATCAATTAATAACAATAATATAGAGTAAATAATTACTATTTAATTTATAAAATAGATTTACATTATTTATGAAAGTGTATCACCAACGCCGTATAGATTGTCGGACCTCGTCCGGTTGTTTCGCGTAATTACAGATAAACACAAAATCACGTAAGTGTATATTCAAATATACAGGTAATTACACATATTTAGTCTAATACAACTAAATACAAGTAATTAGGGTTTCCAGCTAGGTTTAACAATTAACCTAAAGTGTCGGGTGTCACAATACCTCCCCTCCCATCCCCTTAAACCCATACCTCCTTCTCCTTTCCACACTCAAATTCATTTCACACACAAACACACAATCTCTTTTCTCTTCTCTTCTCTCAATCTCTCCTTTCTCCCTCTATTTCCAGCAGATCCAGCAGCCCCCAACACCACCACAATCACCACCACAAACCACCATAGCACCTCCATTTCGGTTTGCAAGAAAACGAAAGAAAACGAGCTCTCGACGTCCATTTCTTCGTGCTTTCATCATCTTCTTTGTAAGGAACTTCATCCCCCTTTTATTTTACTTGGAACATACTTATAAACATGTTATAATATCCATTTAACAAGATCATGTCCAAAAACAAAGTCGAAAAACGTTTTTACAAACACAAAATGTTAACAGTTTTCTGGGCAGAATCTCAGCCCGACTTCAAAGAGGAGTTTCGTAATCAAAACTTAATGAAAATGGACGATTTAAAAGACAAAAATTAAGTTTAAGGTGTTAGCTTTCAGATCCAAGTGGTTTTATAATTTTTCGACACCGTTTGATACCCGAAAACGATTTTACAAAAACGTGTCGCTAGGCTGTCTCGGGTGACAGATTTTTGTGCCAACTTCTCGAGTTCATAACTCGAGCTACACAACTCCAAACGACATGAGGTTTTCTCCTAAACCTCACTAAATGTGTTGGCTACAAAAAGTTCTTCTAGGGTCTTGGTTGAAAATACACGGATTTTCACAGAAAAATAGATCTTTGAACTTGTGTCCAGATTGGTCAAGATTGGACCTCAGAGGACAAATGAAATTATTAAAAATACTTAGACTTATCCAAAAATTATAGAAAAATTACTGAAAGTAACCAAGACATAGGGGAACAACTGATATTTTTCTTGGATTTTATCTCGACATTTTGACTAGTTAAAACGAGCCCCAAAAACGACCCAAAGTTCTGGAAAAATGAGCATAGGGACTGTTTTTGTAAAAGTTTAAAAACGACGCTTTCGGGTCAACCACAAAACGTAACGGTAATTTTCCTAAGGTTTAAAAACACATTTAAGAGTCGTGAAAAAGTATCGGGTCAAACCGAACACGTTTGACCAAGTTCCCGAGCCCGAAATCACATCAGACCCTCTGTGTCGCAAATGGCCCAAAACCATTGCGACATAAGCCCTATGTCGCACTTCTGATTTTCGAAATACTCCTGCGACACAAGCCCCCGTGTCGCAATTTTTTTAAACCAGCAGTACTAACTTGTGTCGCAACCTGCGACACAAGCCTAGTGTCGCTAGACAAGCAGTATTAACTTGTGTCGCCATAATTACAACGTACATTATTAACCCGCGACACTAATCCCTGTGTCGCACACTTATTTAACATCACGATCTGCGACACCAATTCTTGTGTTGCACAATTATCTAAAATTCACTCTTTGCGACACTACATTTGTGTCGCAACACTTCTCAGCGACACAACCCTTATGTCGCGTAAAACAGTCTGATGGAAAAACATATTGTTCACTAAGGATCGTTTTCGCGAAACAACAACTATACTATATACAAGACTACCCGTACACACAATACCTATACTCTTATAAGTACACAACGAAACCAAACATAATAATAATATCTTCTGGAATTATTATTACAAAACGTCACCAACGGGCCGTACACGTTTTCAAAACACACATCATAAATAAACTTTGGACATAACTAGTTGAGTGGACAACTAGCATGGATGATCTTTTGAGACATCTACTTACTTATAACCTTATGCGTTTAGGGCGCTAGAAGGTTACTTTTGGGAAACACTTGTTTACTATTTGTAAACACTCTGTACAAGACTCAGGTGAGTTTCATAGCCCCACTTTTACTTTTACTATTTTACCTACTTTGGGGTGAGAATACACTGCTCTGTTTTTATGAACACAAGTACTATGAAAACACTTATACGGATTGCATGGGTAACTAAACCAAACTACGATGGTCTCCAACAAATATCATAGTCCGTTAATACTAAGCGCGAACATTATGGATAGATCTATCAGGAACTGACAGTCCGCCGTCCGGGGTTAGTCGCTCTAACTAATATACGGACGCATAATAATTCGTAATCCGAGTGTACTGGTTTATGCACTTAACTGGAGACACCAACTACGGTTAAGCTTCGGAACTATGAGCCCATGGCAATAGTATACTATGATTTACTTTGGCATTCGTGCTACTACGAAAACTCTGAAATCTTGTGGTTCATACTATGATTTTAACTACGTAAACCTATGAGCTCACCAACATTATTGTTGACCCTTTTAGCGTGTATTTCTCAGGTTCACTACAGGAGTATGATTACTCCAGGATATTCTAGCTCGAGTCGCATGATTTGCAAACAACAGATTTTCTTGCATTACTATTTTGTAACATTAGTTATGTATTAGAATCTCTCAGACTAGATGCGAACTCTAAGGATTTGTATTATTCTGTAAACATTTTGTCAAAGTAATGTATTTTCAAAACGACTCATATAGAGGTCGTTTGTTGTAATTTTGTGTAATGATCCATGATTAGTCGCGCTCCGACCCGACTTCCGCTGCACAGTAAATTTGGAGGTGCGACACATTAGAACATAACTAAATATTTAATAAATGGTTACATAGCTATAAATAATAACCGCCTGAAATCGTAGGACCATATATGTAAAAGTGGGCTAGCTTTTAGTCTCCTTCATTTCTTTATGTAATCGGTTTATTCACGGACTAAATTTTGATCCATATCATATAAATAAACAAATTAGATAATGATAATAACAATATATATAAATACTTTACTTTAAGATGATATAATAATATAATAATTAATAAAATATGGTAAGTAGAAACCGTGTCCACTTCTTTTGCAACCTCCGTTTCATTGACCGACTATATATGTAATGCCATCAATTATTTTTAAACCAGAAACCTAAATTGCACAACACTAGCGGCAGCCGTTTTCGACGAGTGTTAATTTAAAATAAAAAGAGTTTTAGTCACTCATAAGGTACGGACTCTTTTAACCTTTGTTCTACGTTCATTATTGTACGGATTCTGATTTTCGTTTAATTTGATTGTGTACGGATTCTTTGTTTATTTGTTTATCGTTACTCGTTTGTTCAGATTCCTTCACTCTTGTTTTACATTAAGTATTGTACGGATATCTAATCAAGTTATTAAAACTTCTTTGGTTTGTATGATATTTTGTACGGATTTCTTGACCCTTTTGTTTACGTTTGTTAAGGAACAAATCTTTAAATTCTCTTATTAAAACTTACTTGATAAAAGATTCTAAATTGTTAGTGTTTTCTATTATATGATCATAAATTTTTTCGCTAAATATATATATTAGACTCCGTACGTTCATTGACCTCCTATTATTCAATTAACTTTCATTGTAATTGTTGTTGGCCTATAACCTTTGGATTCATCATTATTGCCTTTGTTGTTAGTATTTGAATTGGCCAAATATTTGTTTAGCGTTATTTATTCTATTATGGGTATGCGAGCTATTAACTTCCTATGGAGGTACCATAGGCATGTCATTGTGGCACTCGTGGCGTGACACTTCCGTAACGGTGTGATTTGTTACGACGTCTCCTCATTGCGGTGTGATAAGGGATTTTAAGAGGCGCATTGGTTAACCATAACTATTGTATTGTATTGTTGTGGATGGAGGTGTCGTGCCCAACGCCTCATTCACCATTGTTGGTACACTTGGATCTGGAGTCCATGTACCCATGGTATTGTTTTGAATTGTATTGAGCTCGGATTGACGTACCCCATTGAACTCTTGATCGTTTGAATTTCATTGATAAAATATTGGCTTTTGTTTGGTTCACCACGAACAACCCGCTTCCGCCATTGAATAATTATCTTTATAAGAAAATCTACATCCGTTTGCTTTTATTTGTATCCGCACACTGGGCTTTTGGCTCAGCCGTATTCCTTTCTATGCGGCAGGTGGTCTAGGAGCGTAAGGAACGGAGCTCGAGGGAAGTTGAAGTAGCTGGAAAAGTTAGCTCGAGATTTCTTTGGATTATTAATATTTTCTTTATTATTTAGACTCTTACTTTAAAATTTTATAACGCACATTCGGTTTGGCTTATTTTGGTGGCATCATTATGACTCGTTTATTAGATATTTCAAATAAATGAATTTTTGCGCTTATTGAATATCGTTAGTGTGACCTCCGTTTTACCTATGAAAATGGGGTGTTACAACTATGGTATCAGAGCCATACCCTCTGGGGGTGTGACGGGCATGCGGCTCGTGCATCTCCTGGGGTATGGATCCTGGTTATTGGTTATGTTTCGGCCTGACGAGGACGTCAGGTGTTTAAGTGGGGGAGTTTGTAGCAACCCGTCCCACATTGGAAAGAGATAAGAAATTGAAGTCCCTTATAAGTCTAAAGTTATGGCTAACAGATACCTTCACCATGATTTTTAGTTGAAACCTATAGGTATCCGGTTAGCCATGGTTTTCGGCTTTGAGGGGCTTTACAACGACAAGGGGAGTTGCCATTGCAAATCGAGTGTGATGGAATTTTAATAGATGATGCGATTAATTATTTGGCTCAAGATTAAACTTATCTAATTGGCTTGTGGATCAATAATTCAGTACGTTAAGTCGTCGAGTGATCATTTTGTTTGAATCCATGGGTCTCACAGACTATTTTATAAAGTTGCATGAATGGTTAGTTGTTGTTTAGTCCGTACGTGGCATGTGTTGATGTATTTTGAGCATTATCAATATTTACACGGGTCACATTTTGTTTTAGCTACTTGTGAATGAGGAAAATTGTATGGTTGTTTTAGTTTAAGTTTACTCACGTGTGGTAGTGGAGATATGTAGCTCATTTGATAAAATTACCCAATCAATGTTTTAAAATTTGTGTGGAAGAAAAAAGAAAAGAAAAAAAGGACTTCGGCTTATATTTATGCACATGAAGTATACATAGAAATTTGTGTATTCAGCTCCATATGGTTTTTGCTTCCTCCGATGTAACTTTTCAGTCGATGGTATCTGTGGAGTCAAGGGTATAATTGGAAATTTAGTTTATTATTGTTGTTTATATTTGTTAGTGGACATTTACAGTGGGAGAAACGAAAATAGAAATGTGAACGCTTATAATGGGACGGAGAGAGTTTCTAAAAGTGTATATAAATATGTATGCAATTTTGAATCCGTAAATGATAGGTTATTTTACGAACTTTTTAACTTGTTTTAACAATTTATTTTATACTCAGTTTACATTTATTGATTTTTTATTTTTAAATGAATATAAGATAAGTTAACGCATTAAAAATTATTTTTACATAAACTTTTTGAAGTTTTCGAGTCGAGCTTAAATCATTGAAGAACATTTTCAAAATAATGTTAAACTCGCATCGTAAAAGTTCACCAAGCTATCGAGTCAAACTCGAACTCACTCTGATTAAATCGAGCCTCTCAAACCTAAACTCGACTCGACTAAGGATTTATAGCACCGACCGAATCCATTTTTTCGCTAATAATTTATAAAGATATTTTCACCTTTAGTATATTCTCGAATCGACCCCTTTTTTTAGAACTTTTCCAGGACCACACACACAACACACACATATATGTATGTATATATATATATATATGTATATATATAGGGTTAGGTTCAAACGAGAACCACAAAAAGGTACAGAACTGCGAGAACTTCTAAATTACATTGTGTTGGGACATAAAGATTAGTACTGCCAAGCTTAATATAGGTTAGTACTGCTATCCAAAGTTTCTACTGCCGGTTCATTTCAAAGTTTTCACTGCTGGAACAAGAACAAGATTAGTACTGCCAGAAGGATCTCAGAGTTAGTACTGCTGGTAGAATTTCAAGATTAATACTGCTGGTATGATTTCTGGAGTTAGTACTGCTAGACCAGTTTCCATTGTTTCCACTGTTGGTTCGATTTACAGAGTTTCTACTGCTACTCGTTTCTACTGCTTAGTGGAGCTGTCAGACTACCCAAAAGTAAAGCAGTAAAGCATATTTTACTTTTTGGACACAGAGCATGCTTGAAGAGTTGACTTATGTGCATTAATTGCTATAACGTGTAACAGAGTGTCTAGTTTACTTTTGTGGCATGCTTAACATTGTAACTTGTGTAAATCCTAAGTTCATATAAAAAAGTGTAAGGGTGAATATAAGGAAGTAAGCTTAGATAGGTAAAATACACAGATCAGTTAGCTTCAAGGTTATTGTAACCCTAATACAATCAAGTGTATTCGTATTATTTTCATAAATAATATTGGAGCTTTTGTTATACAATTTGTGTGTTCTGTTCTTTACTAAATACAAACACTTATACAAGACACACATATAACTTCCAAACTTAACAAGTATTATTCTGCAAATTTCTTGTTAAGAAGTTCAAGCACAGTTAAATTTAATCTTGATCTTGATCAAGTCGATCCTGTCAAGTGGTATCAGAGCAATAGGCTGCTTTGAACTTTTGGAAGTCAAAATTTGGTTTGTTTAAAAGTTATTTTCAAAACTTTTATAAAATGTCTTCTGATGAAACTCAAGCAAACAAAATCCCCATAATCAGGCCAGATGAGTATGATATGTGGAAAAATAGGATGAAGCAGTACATGTTGCTTACAGACTATCAACTATGGGATATTTGTGTAAATGGTCCTAAGTATCCTGTTAATGGTGATGGTGCCAGGATTCCAAGGGCACCACCAAATACAGATGCTGAAAGAAAGGAAAGAGCTACAGAATTTAAAGCTCTTAGCATTCTATTGATATCCATTCCTAATGAATATCAAAGAAAGTTTGAAAATTGTGAGGATGCAAAGGTTCTTTTGGAAGCAATAGAGAAAAGATTTGGTGGCAATGAGAGCACCAAGAAAAATAAAAGATCCTTGTTAAAACAACAATTTGAAAACTTTAATTCTGTCAGATCTGAAACATTAACACAAGTTTTTGACAGATTTTCTAAACTTGTGGGTGATCTTGAAAACCACAATGTTAAGATTGACAAAGATGATCTTAACAGAAAATTTCTAAGATCACTTGGAGATGAATGGACAATGTATACTGTTGCTTTGAGGCAGGGCAGTAATTTGGATGATAAGGAGCTTGATGATCTATATTATGATCTGAGATCATTTGAACCAGAAGTGGAGAGCAAGAAGCAAGCCACTGGATACACGCCAAATATGCAGAATGCTGCATTTATGTCATCAGGAGGAGTACAGGTAGATCCAAACTCAGCATATGTATCTACCTCTGTTGTTACAGGTTCTGCATCTGAATCATCATCACAGGACAAATCTTGTGATCTCTAGAAGCCTTATTTGCTAGTCATGTGACTTCATCACTGACTAATGAAGAACTAGAACAGATCAGTCCTGATGATCTAGAAGAAATGGACATCAAATGGCAGATGGCTATGATCACAATGATGGCAAAGAGGCACCTACAAAGAACTGGCAGAAACAACTTCTCCATAAAAAGAGAAGATAATGTTGGTTTTGATAAAAGCAAAGTGGAGTGCTACAACTGCCACAAAATGGGTCATTTTGCAAGAGAATGCAGATCTGGAAGACAGGAGGTGAATGGTCAAAGGACTGGAGGATTCAATGGAGCACAGAGAAGAAGTGTTCCTGCTCAAGCTCAAGGTCAGGGGGTTAGTACAAGTGACTTGGTATCCCAAGATGGTATGGGATTTGATTGGAGCTATCAAGATGAACATGAAGCTCAGAATCAGGCATTAATGGCACAAACAGAAGCTGCAAGCACTTCAGATGAAGTCCCATATGAGGTACAGGTTAAATTGTGCTCTAGTATATGTAAGAAAACTGTTAAACATTACAGAGATCACAACTTTAAAATCTGTGATGAATTAAAAGAGTGGGACATTAAACATAGACATACAACTGCTGCCATAGAAAACCTAGAAAAAATCATTGAAGCATATAAGAAAAATGAAACTCAGTTTGACTATGATGTTAAGTATGCTAAGTGGGAAAGGGATGTATTACAAGACAAAGTGGATGAGCTAACCAAAAAGTTAGTAGAAGTCACTTGTGAGAAAGAAAGTATAAAACTAAAAGTTTGTGACTTAGAAAATGCATCCAAAAATATACAAAATATAATCAAGGCACAAATACATGATAAAATCAAAACAGGCCTAGGTTATAATAATGTACCCCCACCATACAACAACTATTTTCCACCTAAATCTGATTTAGACATAAATAATTTAAAGGAGGAAATGTCTGATATGGTCAAGAAGGTTGATCCTATCATGAATCAAGACAATGATCTTGATAAAGTTGAGATAACTGAGTGGACATCTGAATGAAGAAGAGTCTAAACCTGATAGGCTTAAGAAAGCTGAGTTTAAATCTGAAACAACAAGCACTAGTTTAAACAATAGTTTGCAAAATAACAAAGTGCATACTGGGCTAATTTCTAGAATTTCTGGTGAGAAATTAGCAGAGGGTAAAGTTTTGGGTCACAAGGTTCCCAAAACTTAGATACAGATTAAATAACACTTATCTTAGCGTGTCAGTTTATATCCAAGTTTATATCCAAGTTTATATCAAACAAGTTTAAATTAATCTAGGCGGAAAACAAGATTAATTTTGACACAGAGTTTATTATGAATCAAAGTATTATTTACAATAAAGTGTTTGTCTCACAAAGATGACAAAGTATTCAAACCCACACAGATGGTTTGAATACGATCCAAGTAGTATACAAAGATACAATTATCACTACAAACTTCACAGTAAGTGTGGTAATGCTTTAGCCTAAGCTCAAAGGTCTAGTATACTAATATTCTTGAATTTCTTGGATAATAGCAGTGCTTTTTGAACTGCTATTTATAGAGTTGGATGTAACTCTATATTATCCAACTTACATAGTTGTCCAAGGGATAACAGATGCATCTTGGGCAACTTTGCACGCCTTCCTTTTTGCTTTTCTTGGAAATAGAAAAAGCAAAAAGGTAAAAGGTTTCTTTGCTGAGAAGAGAACCTTTGTATGATGTTTGACCTTTCTCAAACATCTTATCAGTTGTATCTAGCCTAAGGAAAGAAGAATATCTTCTGTACACTTGTACTTTCATTTTTCAATCTGTGCTTTTCAGTCTGTGCTCTCAGTCTGTGATCTTCAATCTGTGATCTTCAATCTGTGATCATCAGTCTGTGATCTTCAGTCTGTGAAGTCTTTTGTCTTCAATCTTCATTCTTCAGATGATGAATTCATAAGTCTTCAGGAAGAGCAAGGCTTTCAGTCTGTGAGATTCTTCAGTCTTGTACAGCACAGACTCAGGAACAATTCTTCAGTCTGTGCAGCACAGACTCAGAAACACAGACTCAGGAATTCACTAAGTTTTTCCTAAATACAACTGAGATAGATTTTGACTCTTCAGATTTATAAGTTAGGTTTGATCATTGTTTTTCCCAACATAAAGTGTTGTTTCAAGAAAAGACAAAAATGAGGGTAGAACAGAAGACAACCACAGAAAACAAGTCTAGGAGAGGCCTAGGATTTGTAAATCAAAAGACAAAAGCAATTAGTAAACCTGTTAATAAAATTGAACATGTTAAATCTGCAAATGTTAACTGTACTAGTTGTAAATGCAAAGCAAGCACTTCATCACCATCTCTCAAAACAAAACAATTTCCCAGGGGAAACCAAAGAAACTGGAATCAATCAGTTTCACAAAGACTGGGAAAGAATTTTCAAATGGTGAAGATGAAGGTATGCTTTATCTGTGGAAAAACAAACCATCTTCAGAATAAGTGTCATCATAATCCAAGAAATAAATGGGTTATGAGATCACCATGGACGGCTACTGACAGATTTAATCATCACAATTTTAAAAATAAAATTAATTCTGTTAATACTGTCAAGAAGATCAAGGCTCAATCAGTTAATACTGCTGCACCAAAATTTACTACAGCAGCATTAATCAGAAACAGAGCCAACAGTACAAAGACTCAAGCAGCATTAAAAATTAATACTGTCAGGCGTATTAACACTGCTATCAATGTTAATACTGGTAAGCAGAATACTACTGCTTCAGTTAAGACTGTTGCACCAGTTAATACTGGTAGAACAGTTAGAACTGCTAAGGTAGTTAATACTGCTAGACATATTAACACTGCTACCAATTTTAATACTGCTAGGTAAAATTATACTGGTAGCACTTTTAACCCAGTTTCTGCTGCTAAGTCTAACATCAGTTGGACTTTGAAACATCAATCAAAAGTTTCCAAAACCAACAGTACACCACAAGCAATGATCTTTGAAAGAGTTGACTTTGTGGATGTACTAGGGAGACCCAAAACCAAATTGGTTTGGCTTCCCAAAGAAAACTAATAATCTTTATTGTATTTATCTGTGCAGAGCAAGTCAAGAAGTTTGTGGCATGTTGATAGTGGATGCTCAAGGCACTTGACAGGGGATAGAAGCAAGCTACAGGACTTCAAGGAGCTTGATGGTGGATATGTAGCTTTTGGAAGTAATCCTAAAGGTGGAAGGATTACAGGAAAAGGGACTGTCAACAGTAATAAGATAAGCTTTCACGATGTTTATTATGTTGAACAGTTGAGATTCAACTTGCTAAGTGTGAGTCAATCACAGAGAAAAAGAATCCAGTTCTTTTTACTGACACAGAATGCTTTATTCTTTCTGATAAATTTAATCTAGACGAAAACATGATTTTAATGAAAATTCCTAGGAAGAATAATGTGTACTGTTGTGACTTAGCAAACATGAAACTTCAACAAGATTTAAACTGTCTTATCTCAAAGGCATCTGTTAATGAGTCTGATCTTTGGCATAGAAGAATATGTCACATGAATTTTAAAACTATTAGCAAACTGGTTAAAAACAAACTTATTAGAGGTTTACCTGAAAAGACATATTCATGTGATGACCATTGTGTTGCATGTTTAAAGGGGAAGCAACACAAATCTTCTTATAAGACCAAAGGTGTGAACGCAAATTTTTCTCCTTTACATCTACTGCATATGGATCTGTTTGGACCAATCAATGTCAGTAGTATAGGAAAGAAAGTTTATTGCTTGGTGATCATTGATGACTTTAGCAGATTTAGTTGGGTATTCTTTCTTAGAACTAAGGATGAAACAGGTGAAATACTCAGATCATTCATTACTAGGATTGAGAACCAAACTAATCAAAAGGTTAAAATCATCAGGTCTGATAACGGAACAGAATTTAAAAATCATGAGATGAATAAATTATGTGAAACAAAAGGAATAGAAAGACAGTTTAGTGCTCCTAGAACTCCACAACAAAATGGAGTAGCAGAAAGAAGAAATAGGACACTAATTGAGGCTGCTAGAACAATGTTAGCAGATGCTAAACTACCAATGACTTTCTGGGCAGAAGCAGTTAGTACTGCTTGTTATGTTCAGAACAGGGCACTAGTAGTGAAGCCTCATAACAAGACACCATATGAATTGTTTTTCAAAAGAAAACTTTTGATTGGCTTTTTAAAACCATTTGGATGACTTGTTACTATCTTAAATTCCAAAGATCATCTAGGCAAGTTTGAGAGCAAAGTTGATGAGGGAGTCTTTGTTGGATACTCTACCCAAAGTAAAGCATATAGAGTATTCAATCATAGGACTAGAATAGTGGAGGAAACCATGAATGTGACTTTTAATGAACACACACCTAGTGTAGTGGGAAAAGGTCCAGATTGGTTATTTGATATTGATTCTCTAACTCAATTTTTCAGAAATGTATATGAGTCATCAAATACAGGTACAAGTACAGGTGAATCAAGTGCTGCAAATCAGAAGAAAGATACTCCATTAGAGTACATTACTCTACCCTTCTGGTCACCTGATCCACCTGAAGTTTTTCAACCACCTCCACAACAACAAGCTCAGAGTTCAGAATCAATCACATCAAGTCGGGAACAGTATGGTGCTTATGATGATGGCCATACATCCTCAGATCCTGAAATGCTTCAAGAAGAAGAAGCAAATGGTGTGAATACATCTGAGAATGCAGAAAGAAATGCAGATTTAGAAGCAGAGTGTTTTGCTGATGTAACTGCAGAAGAAAAATGTAGATGAGAATCAAGATCCAACTAGTCTATCCTTGACTGAGACTAGCATTCTAATAGAACAGAATGATACAAACTTGGAGTCTGGGATTCATTTGTCATCTACTGGTCAGTATCAACAATACAAAGCCTATCATCCATTGGAGAATGTAATAGGTGATATTGACTCTGCAATGCAAACCAGAAGATCTGCCAGACTAAATGAAGAAGACATCAAAACTTCTTTATTTGTTTGTTTTCTATCTCAGATAGAGCCCAAGAAGGCAAATGAAGCCTTGAAAGATCCAAGTTGGATTGAAGCAATGCAAGAAGAGTTGCTTCAGTTTAAGATTCAAGATGTTTGGACATTGGTGGATCTTCCAAAAGGAAAAAGGGCAATTGGAACAAGATGGGTATACAGAAACAAAAAAGATGAGAGAGGCATTGTGATCAAGAACAAAGCAATGCTAGTTGCTCAGGAATATTCTCAAGAAGAGGGCATTGACTATGATGAAGTCTTTGCTCCTGTAGCTAGAATATAAGCAATTAGGTTGTTCCTGGCGTATGCATCTTTCAAGGACTTCAAGGTATACTAGATGGATGTGAAGAGTGCATTTCTATATGGCACTATTGAAGAAGAGGTTTATGTATGCCAACCACCAGGATTTGAAGATCCCAAGCATCCAAATAAAGTATACAGATTGGACAAGGCACTTTATGGATTGCATCAGGCTCCTAGAGCATGGTACGATACTTTATCTGTTTATCTGTTGGAGAATGGTTTCAAGAGAGGTGAAATGGACAAAACCTTGTTTATCAAACGAATTAGAAATGATATCCTTCTAGTTCAAGTCTATGTAGATGATATTATTTTTGGTTCAACAAGGGATAGTCTTTGTAAAGAGTTTGAAGCTCTTATGCATCAGAAATTCAAGATGAGCTCTATGGGAGAGTTGACTTTCTTTCTAGGATTACAAGTTAAACAGGAGAAAGAAGGGATCTTCATAAGTCAAGGGAAATATGTTAATGACATTCTGGAGAAGTTTGGATACAAAGATGTAAAGATTGATAGCACTCCAATGGAGACACACAAACCATTGCATGCAGATCTTGAGGGGGAGGATGTTGATGAACACCTCTACAGATCTATGATTGGATCCCTCATGTATCTGACCTCAAGCAGACCAGATATTATGTTTGATGTTTGTGTCTGTGCTAGATTCCAGGCAAATCCTAAAATGTCACATGTTCATGCAGTCAAGAGAATTTTTAGATATCTCAAAGGTCAACCAAAACTGGGCCTTTGGTATCCTAAAAATTCTTCCTTTGACTTGATTGCATACGCTGACTGTGATTATGGAGGAGTCAATATGGATAGAAAATCTACATTAGGAGGTTGTCAATTTTTGGGAGGAAGACTTGTGTCTTGGCAATGCAAGAAGCAAACTACTGTTTCCACATTTACAGCAGAAGCAGAATATGTTGCAGCATCAAGTTGCTGTGCTCAAGTGCTTTGGATTCAGAATCAGATGTTGGACTATGGTTTGACCTTTCTAAATACTCCCATTTTTATTGATAACAACTCTGCTATCAGTATTATAAATAACCCTGTAAAACATTCTAAAACTAAGCACATTGAAATCAGATATCATTTTATAAAAGATTGTAATGAGAAAAGATTAATTCAGATTTTTAAAGTTCATACTGATAATCAGTTTGCAAATCTATTGACAAAAGCATTTGATGTGGGTAGATTTACATTCCTGGTTACAAGCATTGGAATGATAAATTCTTAATAAATCTTTAGTTAATACTGCTCTTTGTAAAACTCTGTGCTTATTCATGGGTTAATACTGATCTACTAATTTATGATGTTAGTATTCTTTAATACTGTCAAATATTAATACTGCTAGTCACTTTTAGTAATGCTAGTGTTAATATTGTTAAGTATTTTAATACTGCTATTGAAATTAGTACTGCTATTAATACTGGTCTACTAAATAAGAATATCAGTATCTTTAATACTGTCAATGTTAATACTGCTATACGTGTTGCTTTTAGTACTGCTAGTGTTAATATTGTAGATATTTTTAATACTACTACTTTTGTTTAGTACCGCTATTAATGCTTAGCATTATTAATACTGCTAATGTAGTTTACATTACTACTGTTAGTCATTGTTAATACTGCTGTCTGTAACTAATATATAATAGTACTGCTTTCCCCGTTAGTACTCTTAGTTATATTAGTACTGCTGGTTGTGATAAACGGTTTCTGCTGCTAGTATAATTTTAGTACTGGGCATGTTTTTAGAACTGCCAGTACAAAATTCCCAATTTAGTACTGCTGGCACAATTTATTCTATTTCAAAATTAGGGCATTTAATACTGCCCCTTTTCAAATAGTATAAATAGCAAACCTTTTTCACTGTTCGCTTTTCACCTACTGTTAACCTTTAGCTACCTAAAAGCGATCAAAATCCACTTTTTCAAAAGAAAAATTTTCAATTTCTCCAACTAAAATGACTTCTCCTTCATCTTCTAACGTTGTTTTACCAACCGCAGATAAGCACATTCTACTTTCTTATCTACTAAAACCAAAAGGAGGAAAAGATTTTTACGAAATTGTAAATTTTCTCAAACATAGCAACTTAAAGGTAGCTATTTCTGTCAACCCCATCATTTTTATTTCACATATAAACGATTTTTGGACTTCTGCTGAAAAGACAGAAGTCGATGGGGTGGCTACCATTGTTGGCCAAGTTGCAGAGCAAACCGTCAGAGTTACAGAGGCATCTATTCGTGCTCATCTTCAACTTCATGATGAAGAAGGTATCGAATGCTTATCTGTATCTTAAATTTATAAAAACCTATTGTTGCTAGGGTATGAGGGGGAGTTAAATAAACTTACTTTTTGGAAATCTATGTTTTCTCCTCGGTGGAAATTTTTAATTCATACCTTGCAACAATGTATATCTCAAAAAAGAACTTCATGGGATCAGTTTAGCAGTAACATTACTTCGGCTTTGATCTGCCTAGCTAATAACATCAAGTTCAATTTTTCAAAATTAATCTTTACTGGAATGTTGTACTACCTGGAACATGCTGACTCAAAATTTTTGATGTATCCAAGGTTTCTACAACACATTTTTGACAATGAATTAACTAACCTACCAAGAGTCGGTGGTAAAATTGTTCTCCTCTCACATACACAAAAACTATTTTCAAATATGAGAAGAACAGGGTTAGTAAAAGGCACTACATTTTCTGGGAGGGTCACTAATATTACTACACATATGCTAAGTGCACCCTCCACAGCAGGTGAAGAAGTAGCCATACCCTCTACTTCTCAACCCACACCTGCTGTTAAAACCAAGAAAACAAGGAACCCCAAGCCAACCTCCAAGAAAGCCAAAAGGGCTAAGAAACATGCATCTGAGGCTCCTCTTCCTCAGATGCATCAGCCAATTGATCTAAATGAGGTGGTCAATGAAGAGGAAGGTGACCATATGAAAAGGGCTGCCACTACTGATTCTGCCCAATTGGGAGAACAGGACAGTGGTATTGGAACTAGGACCCAATCCATGGCAACACAGGAGGCAGAGATTCCATTGAATTCTCCTATTACAGAGGATCCAGTGGATATCAATGCATCCAGTGGTCCCCGGTGCCAAGAAACCACAAGGGGGGCTAATGATGCTTAGACTAGGTCTGAGACATTAGCTAAATCTTCCAATGATCCACTAATAGAGGTTAACACTTCTGGCAGTGGTGAGATCAAGGAATTAAAGGAATTAAAGGCTTTGTGTACCAAACTGACAGAAGAGGTGGCTAGGTAGAAGGAAATGCTAGCATCTCAGGTGATGAGATCAAGGAATTAAAGGGGTTGGTGAAGCTGTTACCTGAAAAGATTAACACTACTCCAGTTGCTACTGCTAACATTGGAGTTAGTACTGCAGAGATTGAGGAAGAAGGTGTTAATACTGCTGGGCTAAATGAGCCAATTAGTACTGCTGCAGTTAATGAGGAGGTTGTTGCTGCTGCTGAAGTATTATTAAGAGTGTCTGAGAGTCCAAAGGAGAAGGATAAACAGAAAGAGAAAGGTGTGAGCTTCAGAGAACCATCAGAACATACATCTACAATTAAAACTAAGCAGATTGGGGCAAAGAATAAGGGTAAGGGGATACTAATTGAAGAAGAAAGACCTCTAAAAAGAAAACATCAAATAGAGACAGATGAAGAATTGGCAAGAAAATTGCAAAAGGAGGAGAGGCAGAGGTATACAAAGGGAGAAAGAGAAGCTGAGCTACAGAGGTTGTTAAACGAAAAGAAGAGGAGAGAGTCTGAGGCAAGGTATAAAAAGCAGAAGGCTAAGCCAAAGACTAAAGCTCAGCTGAAGAAGGAATATGTAACATTCCTCAAGGGAGCTGGATTTCATGTAAAAATCTTAGCAGCTATCCAGTTTGAAGATTTAAAGAAGATGTATGAGAGGGAATTTGAGAGAATGATGAAGGGATCTGGAGATATAAGGGAGGAAAACGAAAAGGTTATCAAAACTTTTAAAAGAAAGAAGAAGGGCACACAAAGTAAAAGTTACTTTGAACAAGTGCAGAAAAGGAAAAGAACAGAACAGGATGTGCATACTAAGGTGCCATCTACTGCATAAGAAAAAATTGAGAGTAAGAATGAAAATAATGGAAGTTTGATAATCATCGATACGGCTGACTGTGAGCCATTGAAGGTGGAGTACCCAATCATAGATTGGTATCAGACACTGAATAGTGCAAACAGAAGGCATTTTAAGATTGTTAGAGTAGGAGGATCAACTGAGCTCTATAGAAACTTCTTTTCAATGCTCAAGGTTTTTAGAAGAAAAGACCTGGATGAAATGTTTGAAGTAGACATAAAGAAGTTTAGTGAAAAGAGAGGCTATGATGATGATCATCAACTGTTCGAATATTTGAAGCAGATGTACTTGCCTGAAGCAGAAATGAGAATATATATGAAGGAATTCTCACCTGTCAACTACTGGTATTGTTTTGATAGTTGTGGAGTTCATATGTATAGCCAGTTAGATGGAGGTGTAGGATATTTTCTGATTGGCAAAGTTTATCCATGGAATCCTGCAGTGGTAGAAAGCATGTTGATGCGTAAAGTCAAATGCTCAAATCTGGAAGTTGCAGCAGCTTTGATAAAGGAATTAAAAGAATATCTTAAAAGAATGAGTAAGTAGAAGAAATAAATCCCAATGTAGTCAAAAGGTAAATCTGGAGAAACTTAGTGATGTTGGGTAGAAAGCATAAGTTTAGGGGGAGATTGTTGGGACATAAAGATTAGTACTGCCAAGCTTAATATAGGTTAGTACTGCTATCCAAAGTTTCTACTGCCGGTTCATTTCAAAGATTCTACTGCTGGAACAAGAACAAGATTAGTACTGCCAGAAGGATCTCAGAGTTAGTACTGCTGGTAGGATTTCAAGATTAATACTGCTGATATGATTTCTGGAGATAGTACTGCTAGACCAGTTTCAATTGTTTCCACTGTTGGTTCGATTTACAGAGTTTCTACTGCTACTTGTTTCTACTGCTTAGTGGAGCTGTCAGACTACCCAAAAGTAAAGCAGTAAAGCATATTTTACTTTGACACAGAGCATGCTTGAAGAGTTGACTTATGTGCATTAATTGCTATAACGTGTAACAGAGTGTCTAGTTTACTTTTGTGGCATGCTTAACATTGTAACTTGTGTAAATCCTAGGTTCATATAAAAAAGTGTAAGGGTGAACATAAGGAAGTAACCTTAGATAGATAAAATACACAGATCAGTTAGCTTCAAGGTTATTGTAACCCTAATACAATCAAGTGCATTCGTATTATTTTCATAAATAATATTGGAGTTTTTTATTATACAATTTGTATGTTCTGTTGTTTACTATATACAAACACTTATACAAGTCACACATATAACTTCCAGACTTAACAAGTATTATTCTGCAAATTTCTTGTTAAGAAGTTCAAGCACAGTTAAAATTTAATCTTGATCTTGATCAAGTCGATCTTGACACATTGTTTATATACATGTAAATGCAACAAATTACATATAAATTGTAACATCCACCCTAAGGGCCTAGTAATATACGGGTAATTTCCTAACTTTAAATTTATTATTTAATGTGTTAGGAATATTTTAGTATTATTATGTTTATTTGATAATATTAGTCAAAAGGATAAATGCATTATTGTGACTAATAAATAATTCGTTGTTTTAAATTAATCTAATTGACGGTAAAATAAAATAGTTAGTTTTGCAAAATGGTTTTAGGTTCCAGACAAATAGATTAAGAAGGAACTAAAATTATAATGGTATTGGGTTAGATTAATATATATACTCATACTTATTCTCAAATCTTCTACACATATACACACTCTGCGAATTGAAAGTTCAAAATTGGAAGAAACCTCTTGTGAAGTATTAAATCACATTAGTAGCATCATCTACATCTTGTTTTAAAATCGAATTTCACATCATCATCATCTTGTTCTTGTGAGTATTTTAGCGTTTATAACTTGTTTTTATGAAATTAGTCAATTCATGAATTAATGGTGAAATAGAGGCTTGAAAGATGTTACTTGATGTTATTTGATGTATATAAGTTGTTAGAAAGCTTGTTAGAATGATAGGAAGTCGAATTTGTGAGTTATGGAAGAAGAAAGTTCGGGTTTTTGATTACAGCAGGCTCGGTTCGCAACTTGCAAGAAGAAGAACTCAGTTCGCGAGCTGAGTTGTTGCGATGCGAACTGAGATTTGCGAACTGAGCCTTGCGAAGCGAACTGAGTTATGCGAACTGAAATGTTGTGCTGCGAACTGAGTTGCCTTGCGAACCGAGTTATTGTCTAGCGAACTGAGATGTCTTGCGAACTGAGAATCCTTGCGAACTGAGATGTTGCTTTGCGAACTGAGATTTTAAAAGTTTTATTTTGCAAATTTCAAAAGTGCATAAGTGTTAGTGATACTTTTAGTGACTAAAAATTTACCCAATTTTCATTTAACACATATTGGGCCGAGATTCGCATGGTCACTCGAAAACGGTCCATTAATCAAAGCTCTTTAAAATGAGCCTAGGCGGTTTTAAGCCTTTCGGGGTCATCTTGGGGTCGAAATTGACATTTTTCAGTTTTTAAACATCGTTTCAGGATTTTCTAGTTTCACTTCGGATTGAACTTTTGTTTCTTAGACTTCAGAGATTTGCTTGTTCGCTTAAATATGTTATTATGATGATTGAGTAAATAATTATATAAGTGCATTGTTATAACTTGGAAATTGTTTTTCATTTAGATACTATGTATTGAAATATGTTATATGATTATGGAATGAGTTACTAACTCATTATTTGTTGTATTCTTAGATCAGCAGAAAACTCAGTAACATTAGACTTCTGAGTTGTTGGACTGAGACTGACAGGTGAGTGGATCTGGAACTCACAAGTTTGATTTGGTTGTAACGGTTTGGTTGCAACAAGTAAACGTAGATATAATTGATAGACTATCTAGTCTGATTTGCTGATTATGAATCTACGTGCAATGTGGCCTTCGGGCATTGGTTGTTATTAAAGAGGTCAATAGATTGTTGGACTTGGTTATTACAAAATTACAGATACGGGGTTTTGTACATGTGTTGTATTAAAACCTGTGTCGTGAAATGGTAATATCAAGTTATCAGTATATTCTGTATAGGCCAATACAGATTGTGATAAGCGTTATTTGAGGGCCACCGCGGCAGTAGGGTTCCTCAAAAACCACCAATCCTCTTTGACGTTATGTGTTTACGATTAATTGATGTAAACAGATTGTTATGCTAAATTGAACTGTTAGTTTCACATTCATTCACTTAGCTTTGTGCTAATCCCCCACCTTAATCCCTACAGGTCATGATTGATATGGGCGGGCAGGAAGATTATGTTCAAAGGAATGTTTGACCAGCTGGCAACTCTGATTATGTTTTTGATAACTTAAATGAAAGTTGAAATTATGTAACACCTAGTTGTCATACTTTGTTTTGAACAATATATATGTACCTTTTGTAAATGTTATTAATGCAATATATGTTTTAACCTACGCTTTCGAAATAAAAGAATATTTTATAGAATATAAAGAGAGGGTGTTACATAAATGTTCATATTATTGACAAAATAAAGTTAAAAATCACTAAAAATATGTAAAATTATTGAATATATGAAATGTTTACATGTGCACAGGTCAAATGTGCACATGTGAAGGAAAAATATAAATTTGATTTTAAAGGTTATTTTGAGATTTTGTCAAATTATTTTGTTTTTAACATTAATCTACATCAATAATCACATGTGATTGAATCATTAAACATGTGAAAATTCATATAATTTAAAAATTCTCGCAGTTCTGTACCTTTTCTGGTTCTCATTTGAACCTTTGACTATATATATATATAGGGGAAGGTTCAAATGAGAACCAACTAAATAGTTGAAAACTTGTGAGAACTACTAGTTTACGTATTTGTTCATATGTGATTAACTTCGTTCATATGTGAACATTGATATACGTTTAATTGATAAATAAAAAAGTCAAAAAAATCCTAAAGCTATATCGAAAAACACAAAAATACAAATATGTGTTCACATCTAGACGATAATGTGAACAAATCGGTTCAAATGTGTTTTACGATGTGATTTTTCAAGTTTTTAGCATTTTTTTCTTTCTAAATCTATCATATATCAATGTTCACATATGAAATGGAGCGAATCACATGTGAACAAATACGTTATCTAGTAGTTCTCACAAGTTATCAATTTTATGTGATTCTCATTTGAACCTCTCACTATATATATATACTAGATTTAAAACCCGTGTATACACACGGTCTATTAGATTTGTATTTGATTTATATTTAAACTTGTATCTACTCACGAACCATTTCGAATAATATGAAATAGGATTTATTGTTTGGTAGTGTATCGAAATTTAAACTTTTTATTATTCTATACATGTAACTCGAATACTATGTATTCAAATTCTAAAACTATATATGCATTCATAAATTGACGTGTTATTCGTAAGTTCTATACAGACAAATAATAACTTAAATGCATTCAAAAGACGAATTTATAACTTAATAATAGTTTTCAAAGTTGAATACATACTATAAGATAAGGTTCATTAAATAGTACATCTATGAAGTTGAGAGCATAATAACTAAATAAATAAACAATAAGAACATTAAAGTTTAAATTACATAATTATTTATATATATATATATATATATATATATATATATATATATAGAGAGAGAGAGAGAGAGAGAGATATTTAGAGGACATATATATACAAGCGTACATAAATATAAATTCTTAGTAATACGTATTGAACCTACTTTTATTACAATATGATGTGGTTATTATATTATTAAAAATAACCTTTTCTTTTCATTATTAACCATTCGGATTAGAATTGAACTTATACTTTACTTATAAAAATATAGTTATGGATTCTAATATAATATTAATAATGTAGTGATATATATCTTTTTCTTTCAATAATATGGGATAAAGTAATTGTTCAATTTAAAGATCAAATCTTCAATTTTGTACGGTTATCGAATTTCACATTAATTGATTCATGTCTTCTATTTTTATTTTGTTTTTATTTATTTATTTAATATAACTTTTAATTATTTTAATCTTTTTTTTTATCAAAATTGAGAAATATAAAGGGTTTTTTTTTTTAAAATGATGTGAAATTGACCTAATTGATTAATTGAAATTTTTTACTTGATGACATCATCGTTGTGTTTCTTATATTATATTTATTTATATAAGATAAAATTTGACCTTAATAGAGTACGTGTCACTTAATGTGTGTGGGTTGTGTATATAATTTTTGAATCCCATTGTTGCAACTATAAAATATATCTTAGCTAAAAACATAAATATGCTTTAATTAACAATCGGATGAAAAGTTTTCTAGGTGAATGCATATATAATTATATATTGAAAAATTTGTAACTAAAAGTTTATAACTATCCAATTAATTAAATATATTTATTTTAAATCTTATATAAAAAAACCAATTAGAGTCCTAGACCAAATATTGATAATCCATATTTTCGTAGGACTCTTGATTAATAGGAATCTTGATTTCGTAGGGATTTTAATGCTGTATATTTTAATTTGGAGAACAAAGTCATTCTTTTATTAAAAAATTTAATTAAATTAAATATAAATAAAATTAAATAATAACTACTGAATTCTGATTGGTCAATTGAATTTCAATTTTGAAATTGAATGGTATTAATTTGATTCCTATTAATTAAACTAAATATAAATATAAATATAATTAAATAATAAATACTAAATACTAAATTTTGATTAGTCAATTGGATTTTTTAATTTTAAAATTGAATGGCATTAGTCCGATTCCTATAATATTTTTAAGATTATAGGTTATAAATATCTGCATAACAAACTGAAAAAAATCAGGACCGTAGAATAAGAAAAAAGAAAAATAAAAGTTTAACTGAATGTAACTTAAAATTGTGCCACGTAATGAACACGACTTTCGATGGTCAACACGTAGTAAATACACAGACTATATATACACCCTACACCCACCATTTCAATTAACCTTTCTCTACAGATCTCTCCCAGATCTAAAAGAGACAAGGCACACAAAAATCATCAAATTAGGGTTTCACTTCTCGATTTCAACAACAAATGGCATCAGGAGCTGCCGGAGACGGAATATTCGGAAACGTATTCGGCGGAAGCATTTCCAGCGACGACATCGGTATACAGCGACGGCCGTACCACCGTAACTGCAACTGCGCTCTTCATAAATCCGGTGAAAATCACTGCTCTCACGCTTCGTCGCTTCCGAAAGTTTCGTATCCTATTAGGCGATCGTGGAGTGAAGGTTGTTTGGTGGCGATGATGTCAGCATCTGCGCCGTCTCCTGGTTCTTCTCCGTGCTGTCCTTCTTCACCGGCACCGGCGTCTTCTGGTGCAGCAAGATTGCCGCCGCATGTTCCAAATCATCAATTGCATCATTAGGAATTTTTATCAATTTTTGGTGTGGCTTTGGAGTTTGGAGATCTGTTAGGGTTTGTTTGTGTTTTTAGGGTTGGATTGATGGTATTATTTGGGGAAATATGAAATGGAGTCTAATCGAATCGGAATCATGTACATCCTTTTATCATATCTTTAGTGTATCCAGTTTTCTTGATAATAATAATCGTAGTGTTTTAGTGTATTTTTATTTTATTTGTTTAGCATTTCGAAGTGATATTTTTGAGCTATGACAGATATTTAATTTCATTTATATGTTTTTACTTTTTATTTATTAAATTGACTTTTATTTTTCATTCCATTTTCCGTTGTAATCTTTTGGAGGAGTTTGAAATCATTCAACAAAATAAGTGTCAGACATTTTGCATACGTTACTTGTTAGTTGTTACTAGAATTGTATCAGCAAATCACCTTTTGATCCCTTATGTTTTTGCCAAAAAAATAAAAAAATTCAATAATTATTTTATCATTTTAATTTTAATTTCCTTTGAAGTCGTTTATTAGTGTAAGCTATGAGTACCGGTGATTAACTCTTAACAATGTTTTTTTTTACATAAAAATATGAGGTAAAATTTTTACAAATTTATTTCAGTAATTACATAAGATACTTACTAACTACTCGTAATTAAGACACATGCCAACGAGAGACGTGTGACACGGTTAGCACTGCCGTGTCACTTGAGGTTGCGTAAATGTATATTTATAAATGTGGGGTTCAAAATTTAGCGTGACACAGTCATTGTTGGATGTCAGTTTAGGAAGTGTTCAGTAGGCGCTGATGACACAACTAACATGGAAGTGGAGGTTGCGTAAATGTATATTTATAAATGTGGGGTTCAAAATTTAGCGTGACATAGTCATTGTTGGATGTCAGTTTAGGAAGTGTTCAGTATTGGATGTCAGTTTAGGAAGTGTTCAGTAGGCGCTGATGACACAACTAATATGGAAGTGATACAACAATAGTCGAAAGTGGTTTAATTATCCTCTTCTTCATAATCTTTTTATTTATTTATGTTTAAAACAAAATAGAAATAGAAATTGTATAATACTATTTGATGTTTGCCAACTCACAAGTGAAAAGTGTATAAAGCAAAGGTGAGTACCGTGAAGAAGGTTGTGTGCGTTTTGTTTTTTTAATATAAAAAAGCAGGTCCAGTCCAGCGTAAACCACCTCGGCCTCTCCGCGTCTTGGGCTGTGTACGACTGTCACCCCTTTTAAATATTAAAATAATAAAAATAAAAATTTATATTTATATTAGGTACCCAAATTAATCAATAATAAATATTAGGATTAGTTTATTAATACAAAATCTAAACCAAATAATAAGTCGGTTAGTTGAGGAATATTGGTTTAACACTTTAATTTAACAGAGGAATGCCTAAAACAAACGAATCTGGTGTGTTGGATTCGTTGGCCAGTGCATATCATATGCATGGTGTTTGATGAATTTCATTATTTCAAGCTCAGATAGCTACGAATAAAATAATTTTAGTCAGCAGAAATTATAATCGAATGAAACATTTAATGAATAAATTTTATAGGATACGTTCTTATTCCTTTAAATAGTTAAAATGAATTTATATTTTTAATTAATTTATGAAGTGGTTGGACTTGGACATTTAATTTACTATATTTAGCCATTGCTTAGAAACTTGGAATATTATCTTGTTATTTGGTTGGAAGTTTAATTAATGTATACTCGTATTTCCGATATTTTTTTCAATGAGCAATCAGATTTGGCAAGTGAAGGGAAGGTTTTATAAGTATTCATTTTGAAAGTAATCTCTCGGTCTCAAGATAAATATTTACATTATTATTTTTGTTTATTTTAAAAATATTGTGTATTTGTAAAAAGTATTATTAAAAATCTTTAAACTCACTATTTTACCCTTATTTATTATTCAAAATTATTTATTTCTTAAATAAATTCGATCAAACTTGCCTTTATGTAACAAAACTGACATTTACTTAATATATTTTAATCCAAACAAAAATTGTTGAGGATAATTTCTGTGTGATGGAGGAAGTATAAAAAAGTTGATTCCATATTTTGTTAAGATTTGTTTTTTTCTTTGTTGACAGTTTTAGGAAATTAATATCTAAATTTACAGTTTAACATCCGTTCAATACTTTCATTTATGGAAGGATTACATAATACTGTACACAACGTATTAGTAAATAAATAAAGGTGGGTCAATGTAAAATGCTAAAAAAGTGAAGAATACAAGAACCAATAGGATTGATTCATTTTTTTAAAACTCAATTTTCACTTGTATCCTTAAAATTAAATATCTCACAAACGGCATGATTAAAAATTATAAAAATTACATATTCGAAATCAGCGTCTTTTTCTCTTCGATTAGAGATCTCACAAGATATACTTTCGACAATTTTCTTTTCATTTTTTGTTGGGTCGTAGAAAATGTGACTTATATAATCACATGTGATTTTATGAGTAAATAAATTATTTTTTATGTGATTTTAAACTTATAATTGTAAATTTGATTATTCACATGTGATTATAGATAGTAATTTAAAAATTATAATTTGATTGTAAATATATCCACATGTAAGTGTTAAATCACATGTGATTTACTATTACGAATTTCACATACTCATTAAAAAACGGAAAAAAAGTTCGTCGAAAGTATATCATGTGATATCTCTAATTAAAGATAAAAAGACGTTGATTCTAACGGTGTAATTTTTATAATTTATGGATATACGTTTTGTGAGATATTTAGATTTTAAAAAAAAGTGGAAATGGGTAATTGAAATAGAGCAATCCTATTGGTTCCTTCATTCTACATTTATTTACCATTCTACATTGAACTTTTCTCTTAGTAAATAATCGACGTCTATATAAATTAACACTTATAACTGTTACTTCCAAACGTCTTTTTCTCTCTCCCATGCTCCTTTCGCCCCTTTTTTCTTCGAACTCTAGATCTAAATACTTCATGTCGCCTCCGGCCGCCGACTTTACACTGGAGATTCGGAGGGCTCCTCCACGACCCTATCCTATTCCAGTCGTAGTATAGTGTTTTCAGGTTTCAAAACAAGTCCTCTCCTTCGTTCACAACGGATATAGCACGTTTTTTTTATATTCTTCCAAATGTTATTCTCTGCTAGACTACCTCACATCTCGCCAATCCACCACCTAATTTGGTTTGCGTCGTCGTCATCGCTTTCATAAACAACGACACTCGGCTTCGATTCTCGTTTGTTACTCTGATAAGTGTCATTTTTTGGTTGATTCAGGTGTTCCTCCATGGTGGCTTCACATTTTCGGTAACCTGTTTTGTCCTCGAGGTTAGACCTCTTGAGGTTTTCCGGCTATCATGGGTTCTATCGTGGAGGGTTCGTTTTGTTTTGACCATCAGAGGTGGGATTCTTTCGTATGATCGTTTCCATGTCTCTCCACTAAGTGTTCGTCCATATTTGTGGTTAAGTGTTTGATGCGTTTGATAGCAGAATTTGTAACTTAGGGTACGAAGGCTTGCTTTTGTGTCGTCATCAATAGTTTCAAGTTTCTGCCCCAATTGTAGATGAGTGTTTGTATTGTGTGAGTTTAGTTCAAGTCTCAAGGTTGTTTCGATTTTAGTTCAATAAGGTTAGGGTGGTTTTTTAAATTGTTCTGCTCCGGTTTGCATTTTTCATTATGTCAATATGTAATTCAATTGGATATTTTCGATCCTTAGCAATATTTCTTTTCAATTTTTCGTCAAAAAAAATAAAATAAAATAAATCATCAACGTCTCAAGCATTTAATGGTGGTAAACAGGTTGTGAACATTGAACAACTATATGATTTGAATGAGTTGATATATTTCTCTCAATCCTGTATTTAAAGACAATATTTCACCTTCAAAATTTTCTGGATTCACGAAACTTGTTTCAGAATAATTCAAGAGATTATTCAAACGCGTTTGGCAACAAAAAATTGAATCCGAAATGTTTATGTGTTCTTGAAATGTATCTGGAGTATGCTTTAATATGCCCCAACCAACAAGGCAGTTACAAAATAATTTTCCCAAAAACAGCCTTTCGAATACACTGAATTTGATATTAATAAAAATAAAGTACATTAAATTTGATCACTTCTTGTTGTTCTTTCGAGGTGTTGCCCATTGACCTACTTGTTGAATGGCTAATGAGACCGCCACCAAAGGCTAGAGTCTTTTAGACCCCGTCAGGGGCGTTGCCCTTATGCTAGGGCCTCACAAGGGGCCGCGGTCCCTTGATCCTCACAATTTTAATTGAAAATGAAATGTAGTAACTTATGTTAGGGCCTCACAAGGGCTGCGGTCCCTTGATCCCCAAAATTTTAATTGAACATGAAATGTAGTAACTTAACAATTTACGTAGGTAAGCTTTTCGCATCACCTAATTCGTGTTAACTAATGCACTACCAGTACCCTAAAACATATAACATATACAAAGACTTAGTTAATTTCTTAGATGCATATGGTAATGCAAGTTCAATAGTTCATGCCTAAATACCAAACATTTTGATGCTTTTGTAAGTTTAATTTCTTGTTTTGTACATATTACTATTAATTTTTTTTTTATTATTTTTATTTTTAGTATCATCTAAATAAAAATGTTATGCTTAATGCTATATACGCAAACAATAGCAATCTGTAAGTCGTCGACATATACACGTCTTAGGCTATTTCACAAGTAATGACAAATATAATCAATTTTAACAATTTCAACCTTTAGGTTAAATTTATAATATAATGGTTTGGTCCAACATTTGGACAAAAGAAACATGAACGTTCAATTAAGATCCAATCTCATATGTAAAGGTTCCTACTCATGTGTTGGATCTATACTAATTAACAAATTAAGAATCTATTTACATTTGTAGAAGTTCCAACTCATTTTTAGTTAATTTATTATTAAATTTTGGTACCATATGAACGAGCCAACCAGAAAGCCGATGGGTTACATTGCAAATATTGGATGTCTATTCCTCATGTTGGAGATTGGGCTTCATGTCACTCTCAAAGTCTTTAATTATGGGGCCGTTATGATTCAAAATATCAATGGGTTGGCCTCTTTTCTAATTTTCTTGGTTGATTTTGGAGAATAATCATTTAGCAAACGGAATAACTTTTTTAGGGAGGGTAAGGTTCCGAGGGAAAGGAGAGACATACCGATTCAGTTGCATTTTAGAAATGTTGTCGCTCAGATTTATTATATCTTACCAATGAAATACTGCATTTTAACAACACTGCATTTTACACCTATAAATTTTGACTGCATTTTAACAACACTGCATTTTACACTTACAAATTTATTCATACAATGTAGTGAATTTGACCTACCCATCATTCCCCTCATTTGAGGTCTTCTCCCCAATCCTTAATCTTTTAGTGAACAGGTAAATAGACTGGGTTTTGTTAGGAATTTTGGACTCAACCAAAAACGTACAATCTCTAGATTATACCCCACAACAATAAACATATCAAACACAAGCAAATACACAATTAAGATAACGAGAAAAGTAAACGAACACGCGAATATAACGTGGTTATATCAAATCTACTCGATTGGTTTAATCCACGATCAACTAGAGAGAGAACTTATTAATTTTCGTAGGTGTTAGGGTTTACAAGAGGTAGGGTTACATTATATAGGTGTACAATATCTTTGGCAACAAGAAAATAAAACCCTATGGCCGACCCAAAGTACCTGCCGAGTAAACCTCATGCTTTCAAACTCTGTCCGTTTTTGCACTGTGCTTATCCGGTTTCATTGGTGGTACCCGTTGGGTACACCAAACCTATCAACCGGGTACTCAAGTACCCACTAGGTACTTTACCAGATTTCTAATTTTTTCGTTTTCTTCTTACATAACTTTAATCTTCACCCCAACAGGTTTCACTTGTTCATGCACATATTAATTTTTTTAGTCATCATGTTTAATAATCTATTCTTTCCGTATTAATTGTCTACTACACAAATTTACACACTTTTAAAAAAGGATAATAACACCGTGAACTAATGCAATTTCGTGTTTTATTCACTTAATAAATACTTTTGATTGAACGAAATTGAAAGTGTAAAGTTTAATTATTTTGAGATAGAACAAAATGGAAACAACTAAATTGAGACGGATGAAGTATCATTTATCGTCGATATTACGATAAAAATGTTTTTATTGTCAACGACACCTTCATTAGGTGTTGTTAGATTTAAAATGCGGTTAAATATGTAATTATGAGAAACTTGAGATGTAAAAGCTTTGAAGAAAATATTTATACACGTATGGATCAACGACATATAGTATTTGTGTCGTCAAGATCACACCTTTTATCCCCACAATTCGGAGTTGTTATGTGTTTGCTGAATGTTAAGAATGAATTAGCCCAGTATTTTCTTTTCGTCTTCGAGTTATATGATCGTCGTCTTGCACTTAGAAAAGGTTATTGTACTCCAAACACTTATCATCATGAGTTTCTTATGCTACTTGTATTGTTTCAATATTAGAAGCTGTATATTTGGCTGGCGAAATATATTAAATGGAATTGAATTCAGTCAAAGCAATTGTAATTTTAAGAAAGATGTATTTTCTTAAGTGTGGAACAATAGGCTGAATATATTGCTACCACACAATCACACACTCGAATAAACACAAGAATATAAGAAGATTTATCAAACGTTTACACGCTTATTATGATGAACAAGTTACAACGAATGAATGAGATAAATTACAGTGGACTAAACACCTCTGTTTATAGAGTTAAATTGTTGTGTCTTACTTGAACTCCACAACCAATTTCCAGCAGATCATATGCTTGCTAACCAAGCAATTGACATCTAAGTTCTAATCTATAGCTAATAACTAAGTTGCACATAAATCCCTAAACTAATAAGTTTTACTGATACACATAACATTAAGCGAAGGAATTTAGTAAATTACAATTCAATTCATTATTAACCAAACACACTTAAAAATTAAAATTGAGATTTCAATTCAATTTAGTTCTCAAATTCTAGGAACCAAACACAACCTGTGAATTTAGTTCTCGAATTCTAGGAACCAAACACAATCTAAGAATTACTATGTATACGATTGTAATGTTCTATGTTTGACTCATGACAACGACAGATTATACAAGAAATTATAGACATGCAAATAACTATTGACACTGAGCAAGTGGGGTCAATGCTTATTAATCAATTAAAATTTACCAGAAGATGAATAAGCGCATGTTACATGTATGATTTGGGGTCATCGGACATATGAACATGCTATTGTCTTCCAGTCTAATTAATATCCTTCCAATTAATCATTTGAATCTTCAGGCTGGCAAAGATGCCCATCTAACATTCTTTTACTTCTATTACAACACTAAAATATATATTATATTGTTTTTCATTTGTTTATAATCGAATAAAATCTTTGTAAAACAGACAAAATATTAATTGCATGAACTGTATACAAAAGACCAATTTGGCACTTATAATGCTAAAAATTCATAATTTTTAATGTTATTTTGGAAGCAAGTTGGTTTGGTTATCTTTTAGAAAGAGAGATTTAGATCTACAAATTATTTTGTTTTTGTCATTCCATTGCCTAAGTTTTGTAACAGTCTCAAAGCCAGAAAATGGGAAAGACAGCGAAATGGATCAAGAATTTGTTAGCCGGAAAAAAAGACAAACACACCGTACATGAAACCTTAATTACACCACCCACTTCCGCGGCACCAACGACCCCTAAAGAGAAGCGTAGATGGAGCTTCCGGCGGTCAGCCGCCGCTCCAACCACCACCACCACCACAACCAATTCCATAGATGGAGTAACCTCCATTGCACCCCCTTCATCCATGCATGAACAAGAAAATTATGAGCAGAAAAAGCATGCTATGGAGGTGGCTCTTGCGAATGCGGCTGCAGCAAATGAAGCAGCTGCAGCAACCATCGTGGAACACGCGGCTGCCACAAAGATTCAATCTGTTTTTCGGTCGTATTTAGCAAGAAAGGCTTTGTTTGCGTTGAAAGGACTAGTGAAGCTACAAGCATTGGTGCGGGGTCACTTAGTGAGGAAACGGGCTACCGCAACGTTGCGGTGTATGCAAGCATTGGTGACGGTTCAAGCCCGAGCTTGTGCTCGACGTAGGCGTAGTAACGATGGAATTAATTCAACTTATGGGTGGCCAGATTCTCAACCAGACTCCGAATTCTATCATGGTATCAGAGCCTCAGATACGGTGTTAGAGGAGCATATCAAGATAGTGGAAATGGACACTAGGAGTACTAGAAAAAGCTATTCCAGAGAACGAGGTTCGGTAGCTGTCTCACCAGCACCATCTGAACCAGGATATGGTCATCATTACGAGGATTTTTCATTCGTGAATGCTCAAATTAGTCCGAGCTCAAAACCAGAGTATGCTGAATCGCTATACGAGTTCCCTAGTTATATGGCGAACACTCAATCATCAAGGGCAAAAGCACGGTCCCATAGCGCACCAAAGCAGCGGCCAGCTGATCATTGTAATTCGGTCTATGAGAGGCAGTCTTCGAGTGTTGCTAGACGACGCCCTTCAATAGAAGGAAGGAACGTCCCACGAGCGGTCAAGATGCAGCGGTCATCGTCTCATTTGGGTTCGAATGGTCGGAACAATCACTACCCATGGTCAAATGTAAAGCTTGATAGATCAACCGTTTCTCTAATAGGCAGTGAATGTGGGTCAACGAGTACTGTGTTGACTAATGTTAATTACTGCCAATCACTCGTTGGATTTGATACTCATTATCGCAACGAATACTGATTGGATGATAATCGCTTGATCAGAAGGTGACATGAATTAAACTTACAGTATCTTGTTCATTTATATGAATTTAAAGTGTTATGAAATTGTTTTTTCACAAATGTAAGCTTCTCTACGCTACAAATTAAGGTGTCGGTAGTCCTTTGAAATTTTTTAGTGTGGATTGTTTTCCTTTGATGAAATTGTATTAATTATTGTAACTTTTTCGAGATTAAGTGATTAACTAAATGTATTACCGAGTAAAATATCAAAATCTCGAAATGTGTGTAATTAGCTAAATATAGATGCATACATTGTATATATATGCATGAAGATGAAGATGTATTTTTATTATACGGTTAGATTTTAATTGATGTATATTCTTGATAATGTTTCCAAAAATTTGGAACAGATAAACTTTAATGTGAACTCTTTTTTTCCATCGAAAGCCAGTCACACAACTTACGGATGACTATTGTTAGCTTGAAACAAATGAGAAATGGCTCACCGGTTTTAATCCGAAATAAGAACCAACAGTTTTGGAAGACGTGTAGCAGAAATCAGGGTTAGAGCTAGACACATACGGCCAATTTACATGCATCTGATGAGCCTAATGGTTGCGATGTGCGACTAAAAATAAAAAAATGCACCTTCTGTGTTGTTCTTATGTATTTATAATTTTACATAACTTTTACACATTTATAAGTTTGTACATAATTATTGATTCTCTCTTTTGATTACTGTTATTAATTAAAAATTCATAAAATATAATTACATACTTATTCTTGTTGGCATGCTGTAAATAAACAGAAATAATTATGTACATGCACTAAAAATGAAACATAGTACTCAGGTTAGCTAATAAACTCAATTACACACAAGAAACAGAGTTTAATCAGTACTTAAACTTAATTTTTCTGACAAATGGTTATGCCACGAGCCAAAGTTATCAAGTCAAAACAATGTATGGGACAAATTAAGTTCCAAAACTCCTACTGACCTATCTGGGCCAATCCAAACTAAACTACACTTTTTTCCAGTTGGCAACATGAAATTCCAAGGTTAAGTCCTTGTTCATATAGAATCTTCATCGTATAATGGAGAAACATTCGAGCCAATCTCTCTTGAATTCAACGCGAATATGTATTCTACAAACAGCCTGTTTGTCCCTAAATAACTTCTTCCAGAGTACTCGACTCTCAGTTTTCCAATACTATATATACAAGGACAACTAAAGTTTCAATAAGTTAGCGTCACAAAGGAAGATAATTAAAAATACATGGGCAGTGGAGCTGCCGATTTTATTTTCCAAGGTGCCTTTAATGGAAGCCTATCAATGTCCGAAATTCATAAGGAGCGCAGACCTTACCATAAAAACTGCACGTGTGCATTGCATAAGCCAAATGATGCACCTCCAAGTGTATGTCTCAAGCATAGCAGAATCTCGTATGCAACCAACTTGACAAAGAATAATTGTTCATTGTCCATAAAAGCGTTCAAGGATACACTAAAGAGATAACAGATGGTACCTGCCTTATTAGGGAAACGGTAGGTGTTTTGAATCTGTTATCGTCTCTACAAGTTGATGATATGGACATATCATAATTGGAAGATTCTCTCATAAAAAATCAGAGATTTCGCTCTTGTTTTTTGCTGGATAAATTTCAGATGCAAAAAAGTGTCTCTGGAGTGGTCTAGGTGGTTGAGTAATCCGATTGAAGCGTGAACAAATCTACACTCGGTGAACCTGCAACATATTTTCTTTCTTTAGTTCTGTTTTGTTGAATTTTTATTCTTGGTTAAGTTGTAATGTGTACCGAATGTTTATCAAGCTTCTCATCACTAGTTGGTGGTGTATTTCCTAATAAAAATTAGCTATTCAACTATTCAATTATGCTGGTGTACTTTGATTATGGCAATTTCACGTGTCTTTGAGTACATATATTTTATGTAATAGATGCATGGTTTAAATTTTTGTATGTATTTATTGCTCAAATTTGATGAATGACAAGGTAAAAAAGATATTCAATTGACAGTTTAAGTGCATTGTAGGTGCTCTAAGGTTAAAACAGTCATTTCATGTAGAGTTGATGCGTACGGATCAAAAGTATATGTGTATTTATCACCTCCCTTTTTCTCATTTTTAAGTACCATCTTGATATGATATAAATAAACTTAGAGTACGCTGTATTGATGGCATGGAGACATGGAGTGGATGGATCCTGAACCCAAGTGGCTGTAGGATTGTCTAGAATTACATGAAACAATTCAGTTTATTTTGGTGTAATTTGATTTAGGGTGCTGGTGCTCAGCCTTGGAGCCCACTCTATTTCGATATGTCCCTTTATTTAAGCCTTGCATTTCTATGAAAAACTTAGATTATAGGGTCACAGGCAGATTAATTAATTATAATAATAATTATAGTGGTAGAAATTGTTGTCGTAAGTAGTAGTAGAGTTTTGCATGATGTCCCAGATAGTAGTAGTATGTTACAAAAATAAAAAAATTCACATGGAGTTGAATTCTTTTAGTAATATGTGAGTATTGGATCATAAAAAAAATCATGAAGTAAAAAATGTGAGCCTTTAACAGGAAGTGAGAAAAGGAAAGAAAAAATAAGCGTGTGTTTGTTTGAGTGTTTTTTTGAGAATTGGTACGACCATATTTGTTTAGTGATACTACTATCGATTATCGAAGATTGTGAATTATTATTAAAAAAAATCCGTACCCCATCAAAATGGGAGGTATCTACCGATTTTACTTACAAGTGGGCCACCCCATCTGTTTATTTGTTCAACTCACAGTCACAGATGAGACAGAAGGACTGTAAATTTTCACGAAAAACAGAGACGTTGTGAACTGTAATTGTGAAAAGGTTGGAAAATCCGGCCAAAGAAGGTGATAGCCCTTTCCCATGGTATGATCCTTCTCAGTAAAACGCGGCGATTACCAAACCCACTTACAGAACAAACACCCCCTAAATGGACCAAATTGGTGGCTTGTGAAGGGGCCATTGTTTTCTGTCATCAACAAATTAAGAATATAAAATTTTGGGGTAAAAAGAGTGGGCCAATTCTGAACATTTTAACACATATGGTAAGCACTATGGGATTTTGGGCCATGTGTAGTCACTTACGTAGGCCCAAATCTGGTACTCGTTCAAACTTTTAGGCTTCAAGTAACTTTGGGCCACTTCATGATGTATGAAATATTATGGTGACTTCAGTTCAAGAGTCCAAGGAGGCCATGTTTTTTTTTTTAACCGAAAACCGGTTTTTTTTTAACCGACCGGTTAACCGAAAATCGGTTTTTAGGAAAACCGGTTTTTTTAACCGAACCGGTTTTGACCGGTTATCAGTTTTGGGGAGAACCGGTTTTTTTCCGGTTTTTAAACCGGTTTTTTTCAAAAAAAATCAAAAAAACGGCTAGTAGCCGTTGGAGGGGGGGGGACGGATTTTTTGCATTTTTTTGACATTTTGGCACCTCCAAATCCCTATAAATAGCCCTAGTTGGTTTGGGTTCAAAACACACCAACAAACATTCTCTTCTTCTCTCAAAAACACTCTAAATCTCGATATTTATATACTTTTTGTTTGCGAAAAATGGAAAACATACAATCACAAGCTTCCGCTTCTGGTTCCGCTTCCGTTGGTAGCAATGTACGAAACAAAGTTTACACAAATGTTGATGTTGTGCAAATTAAATCAACGAATCGGAATCCGAAAATTTGGTCGAATTACGAGTTGTGCGTTATGAATGATGGGGTGGAAAAGGCCCGTTGTAAGAGATGTGAGAGGTTTTATAACCCCACATCAAACTCAACATTAAGAAGTCACAAAAACGGTTCTTGTAGGGCGGCTACTCAAGATGTGTCACAATCGACACTTGGTTCGGATGGCGGGGTATTTATATACGATAATGATGCGCTTCGAGAAGATTTTACAAAGTTTGTCATCCAAGAGGCGCTTTCATTCAACCACTTCGACAACCAACGGCTTACGAATATCATCAAAAAGAGACTACAACCGCGATACCAACAAGTAAGTCGTACTACCCTTAGAAACGATGCGTATAAATTATGGAAAACGGCTAAAAAAGATATAATTGATGGTTTTCAAAACTATAAATATGGCGTTCCTATTACTTGTGATGTTTGGACCGCACCACATGGTACGGCAAATTCTTATTTAGCCGTTACGGCCCATTGGTTTCATCCCGAGTCTTGGTTATTAATGAAACGTACAATTGCTTTTAAATTGTTTGGTTATCCGCATACGGATGTAATTTGCGAAAAATTTTAAATGACACTTTAATTGAATATAATTTAGACGATAAAGTTTTTACAATTTCACTAGATAGTGCGTCAAATAATAATAGAGCTATGAATTTACTAAAATTACGTATAAAACCAATTTTAGATGGCGGTTTTTTTCATTCCCGTTGTGTTGCTCATGTTATAAATTTGTCCGTGCAAGCGGCACTACAAATATGTGCTAATATACGTGAAAAATTTAAGAGTTTATTAGTAACTATATATAGTTCGAGTAACGAACGACAAGCTAATTATAGACGTTTTCATGCACAATGTGGTGAAACTCCCCTAGGACCTTGCTACGATAATAATACTAGGTGGAATTCTACTCACACTATGTTTGAAAATATTTTACGGCAACGTGCTACTTTAAGTGCTTTTAATGATATGTTAGTTGCTAAAAATAAGTCCGTAGCTATAACCGATTATGAATGGTATCGACTAAATGATTTAACTTCGTTTTTAGTAGTTTTTAAAGAGGCTACTACTATATTATCGGGTGTATATGACCCAACTAGCTCGTTAGTTTTAAACCAAATTTTTATAATGACCGAAAAATTAAAAGAATTTGAAACCTCGCAATATCCAATGTTTAGAAAAATGGTTAGAGCTATAAAAAAGAAATTTATAAAATATTTTGGTAGTTTGCCTTTGATTTTTACTTGTTCCGCCGCACTAAATCCAACTTTAAATGTTGGCGGCGTACAACGTATAATCTCAACAATTTTGGAAAATTTAGACTTACACTTAACCGACGACCCGCACTATATAGCAAATGAACTTTCTAAATTTGAAAATAATTTTAAACAATTATTTGGGATTTATGCAACAAAATATGGTCAACATCATAACCCAATTGTTGACTCAATGCGGGCGGTAACATCTCGATCATCATCCTACGACATAAATATAAATCTTTATAATGCTTTACTTGAAGACGCTACAAAGCGTCAACGAACATCGGCTCCAACAAGCGAGTTGGGACAATATATGTCTACAAACTTTTTAACCACTTTAACTGTTGAGGAGTTTCGTAATTTTGACATTTTGAGTTGGTGGAAAGAAAGAGAAGTACAATTTCCCATTTTATCTGCTATGGCTCGGGATTTATTATCCGTCCAAGCTTCGACGGTAGCTTCCGAATCGGCTTTTTCTACTAGCGGTAGAATAATATCGGAAAGAAGGTCAAGACTAACCGCTCAATCCGTAGAAGTATGTGTATGTTTGAAAGATTACTTGGACGGAGTGGATAGGATACAAAATGCAACAACGTTGGAAGGCCCACTATTAGGTAACGTTGAAGAAATTATCGAAGATGAAGAAGTCGAATTGGGAATATCACCTCCAACGACCGAATTAGATGAAGGTGAATTTGAAGAACTTGAAGTTGAATCCGTGGATGAAGATGAAGTTTGGGACGACATAACTAGTTAAGTGTATTCGGGTGATGGCAATGCCGAAGCTCGATATACTTACTACACGATTATGTTTCCGGGTGATGGCCATGCCGAAGCTCGAAATGTATTCGTATTTGTATTTTATATTTTTAGTTGTAATTGTATTGTTTAAATAAAAGTTATGTTTGTATTTTATAATTTTAGTCGTAATTGCATTGTTTAAATAAAAGTTATGTTTGTATTTTATATTTTCATTTGTATTATCTAAATTTTATTATACACTTATACCGAATTCGAATCCGAAAAAAATCCCGAAAAAAACTAACCGATTAAAACCGGTGCAAAACCGAAAAAAACCGATTCCGAACATTTAAAACCGAAAAAAACTGATTCCGAAAAAACCGGTTTTAACCGAAACCGGTTTTTCAAATAATCGATTTTTTTAAAACCGGTTTTAAAAAAATCAAAAACCGAAAAAAACCGATTTTTTTTTGCACCAAACACCCCCTAAATGGACCAAATTGGTGGCTTGTGAAGGGGCCATTGTTTTCTGTCATCAACAAATTAAGAATAGAAAATTTTGGGGTAAAAAGAGTGGGCCAATTCTGAACATTTTAACACATATGGTAAGCACTATGGGATTTTGGGCCATGTGTAGTCACTTACGTAGGCCCAAATCTGGTACTCGTTCAAACTTTTAGGCTTCAAGTAACTTTGGGCCACTTCATGATGTATGAAATATTATGGTGACTTCAGTTCAAGAGTTCAAGGAGGCCATGTTTTTTGAACTGACAAAAAATAATATGCACTTGCATGATTGCATCACAGATTGAAACTTAGATACAATAAATAAATCACATATGAAATATTATGATCCTGCTAGTGAAGATTCTTTTAAGCCATCAAAGTCAAGCTAGAAAAACCATTGTCATTATACTGTCTATAAGAATCTTCAAGAGTCCACCTCTAATGACACAAAATTCCTCGAAGAAATCGCTACTGTTCAAACAGAATCAAATCTACAAACAAGCATCCGGACCAAGTTTCTTGAAATCATCGAGCAAACTTTTATAGAATTTTTTTCGTCCTAGATTACTCCTACCAATCCCACCGCATAGTCCTATACTAGTACTATATAAACCCCGTAAAAAGTTCACATGAACATGATACATTGATACGTCAGATTATAACCATAATCAAACGTTGCATCAACAAGCGTGCACGCTCACAAGAAAAGGGCCACTGGAGCAACGGAGATGATATATCATTGTATTCTAGAAGGAAGCCTATCAGTGTCAGAAATCGATAAGAATTGGAGACCTTACCATAGAAACTGCGGCTGTGCGTTGCATAAGCAAAAGGATGCAAACCCAATAGCATGTTTCAAGAACAAGAGAATTTCATATCCAAAAAGGCTGTCCATAACAGGTTTTTCTCAATTTTCAAATCAACATCATCATCATTCAACACATAAAAACAGAAAAGATGGATTTACGGCAGCTTTGAAGGGAGAAAGAAAGTTATCTGCTTTATTAGAGAAACATAATTAGGGGCTGAGAAAAATGTATGTTGTTTGCCTACCACTTAATGCACATTCTGGTGAGTTTCAACTGTTGTTTAGCTCAATCTACAATAATTGCATACTGATGTACATTGAGATACGATAACATTTTGTATGTTCATAGTTAAATTACAAATAGCTCCTCTTCGTTCATATTTAAATACATATATGTGTTTTACTCAAAAGATATCGTCTATTATCTTTCTTAGCTAAAAGGGAACGGTAAATCAAGGTAACTAAATGAGGATTTGGTAACAATCCGTAGATCAACTCATTGTATTTGCTTGAGTCATTTGTCAGAGCTTGAAATCAAGACACGACGAAAATGATGTACCATTACTTAAGGCTTTAATTTGTTCTAGTCTCTTCTCTGTTTTCATAAATCCATTTTTCCAATTATATTGTTCTCAATGGTATCCTGTTTTTGCCTTGGCCAATGTACCAAGTTGTTGGAGTACATATTAATACCATTACCGGTATTTTGTCCAATTTGAAATATCAAGTTAATTCACAAGATCCTTCCCAGTCCCAACTCCCAAGGATGGAAAATGACTAAATCCAAATTCACTATCTTGTCGTTCACTTCAATATGTTAGGTATGAATGAATGCCTTTTTCAGCGTTAAAGGGAAGGTACAAGAAGTCAAAAGATTTTGGAATTATACTATAAATAGTGGAATCATTACTTATAAGTAGTTTTCAACAAATTATGAATATAAACTGCTTTGCACCAGCTTGGTATGGCATCCTAAAGTAAGATTCATGTTGCATAAGTAACACAACATCTCCACATAACATATATGCTCAAGACAATGCCACAAACACATTATTCACGAAAAACGACAAACACAATGAAAAGACAAATTTGCATACAATTTCCATATCCGGTCCCCTCCATGGAAGTCGAAAAGTGAAAATATAAAAATGCTAATAGAAATCCTTCTCAGTATTCATGCAAACTTACTAAAAATATCAAAGCAAACAGATAATCCGGACAAGTAAACATCAAAGATGACATTCAACGCTCCTTAACTGGTACAAACTTCTCGACCATTCATCTTTCAGATATCCAGTGTCTGCATATGGATCTTGTAAAGTAAGGGTCCTTAGAATTCTTGCACAATCACCCCTTTGAGGACGTACGACATCCTTCCAACTCCCAGGAAGCTGTGCTAAGATATCGCTAGAGAAGCTTTAACATGAAAATTACACAGGCCAGCCAAAAAGTTCAAGGTAACCTCAAAATCAATCTGCCTAGCTCTTTGACTTGCCCTACAAAAAAAAAAAGAAGGTAATAACTGTCTCTAGATATTTTCAAGTAGATTAAGTGATCTGTTTGATCCATGGAAAACTAGAAACCTGGACTTTTTAATCTACATTTCACATATATTTTTTTGAATGTCTCAATCACTTAAGATCTTCATTGAATGTGACAGAAATTCGAGTGACCCAATCACCCAGACTACTGATTATCAGTAACTGCCATAACTTGGACTAGCAAAATGAAATTAAAATTCCATTTTAACACATCGAAATCAAGAATTCCAGACATTTCTAACCATATATGGAACATGATATAGGGATTTGCAAGTCATTCAGGAATTTCTGTTCAGTTTGACAGAATAATCAAGAAAACAATTAACATTCACTTTAAATTAAAAATAATACGGAGTAATAGTTGCCTTAACTGAATTTTTATGCATTTTTTTTATTCAGTTTAAATTTTAACCATGTTAGAAAGTAAGCCAAGATTCTTGAGAATCGGCAATTACAAATTTACAGACATCTATAACAAAGTCGGTGCCATGTGTTGATTTTGTTGCTTGCAAAAGTCTTGAGAATCAATCAGGCATAGGTACTATCATCAACATAAAAAAACTGAATATACCTTTTGTTTGTTAGTCAAACATACTGCCCCTCTCTATAATAAAACAAATATGAGTTATGCTTAATTAGGGAAACACAAACAACATCTTCGTATTCCAAAAAACAAGACATCCATCTAACCTCGTTGCAGAAAACCCATTAATCCTATAAATACTAGATCATGAAAAGAACATAAGTCTGATCATTTGACCTGAAATTTATATACGATCAACTAGGCCAACTGCGGTACGAGTGTTAATAGTTCCCTTGATCCAAATAATAATAGGCCTATATTTGGTATAAGGACTCGATACAGAAAAGAAATATCAGTAAAAATGGGAAAATACGAAAGCTCCACAATCATTTGGACTAGGGCATAAACTAACATACGAATCACATGGGAACAAACAGGGCTACGATTTTAACATAACTTTTCCGACGACATAGTTACTATGCGTGCCTAACTTAGTTAAGAAATATACTCTAGTACAGATTCTATAAAGACATCTTACTTTAGAAGGAAAAACCTATAAAAAGATTCAATAAAGCCACAAAGGCATCTTAAGTTAAACACAAGGAAAACGTTAAACAATATTACAGTCTACTAACGAGCTACCAAAGCCAAAATAAGGAAAAAACAAATCAATGTACCCTTTTTCTGAGAATTAGCATCGAATTTCTACAAACAATCGTTATTGAGATTATGTGATCTTTGTTAGGAAGAAGCATCATGGCCATATGTTCCTCGAACTTTATGTAGAATTTTTACAGCATCTTTTCTCCCTAGATTACTCCTACCAATCCCAAACCCATAATCAAATTTCGGTACTATATAAACCCTTAATTATTTCCCTACATTCACACATTACACTCAATAAACAAATACCACTTTAAAACATCATTAAAGTGTAACATTTTCAGGAACCAAACAGAAATGGACACTGGAGCAGCTGGGATGAAATTCCAATATGTTTTTGAAGGAAGCCTATCAATGTATGAAATGGACAAAGATCGGAGACCATACCATAAAAACTGCGGTTGCGCATTGCATAGGACAAATGATGAAACCCCAAAAGCTTGCTTTCATCACACGATAATTTCATACACGAAGAAACCATTATGGAACAGATGTTCATTAGCCACAACTGCCTTATAAAGTCACGTTCAATCTTCAGGTCAAACTGACTGACAAGATATTAGGACATAAGAGGCGTGTTAGGCACGTACAACTGCATTACAAAATGTGCGGTTGCATCTTTTTTGTAAGAGAAGGTGTGACACATACATTGCATATATTTGGAATGTGGAAAGGTATTATGGTGCAAACGTAAGTACTTCAATGCAATGTTGTTTACTCGAGGAAACATATGCAAGAATTCAAGGCCACCACTCTACAATTAGAGAGGGTTGAAGGATCTCAATGTCATTTGACGAATATGCCATTCTTAACAATCTACGAGGCTAGCTCAGTATGTCATCATATCTTACTCATAACATGTATTAATGTGGTCATTGATCCGCAAATAGCGAAATTCATTGCTCACACACGATACATCAGTTTTCTAGAGCTAATTTGGTTGCAAATAATGAAGTGAGGAAGCAAGCATTTTCAGGATCCGATGAAAGTGACAAAGAATAATATGAAAGGCTAGTCAACATCTCTCACCGTTTTAAGATTGTGAGAAATTCGAGGATTATTTGATTTTATATCTTATAAATATAGAGTGACATCACACATGATACATCAAATGGTGTAAGGCAACATTACAAGCAAGATATTGGAAGTTCCTCAAGTGTATATTCTTATTTCAGGAAAAAAAAAAAAAAAAAAATAAGAAGAGGAAAAAAAAAGTTGTATTGCTCTAAAAATATCCTCTTTTAGCCTTGGTCAATGTTAAATGTTCTTGGAGTAAATGTTGATAGTTGGCAAGTATTTTGTATTGGAATTTCAGGTCAATCAAGAGATCCCTCCTAAGCCAGGGGAATACTTAAATTCATACTCTTTATCTTGTTATTCACTTCAGAATGTTAGGTAACAGAAGACTAAAATGCTTTCTAGTGGCCGGCATGGCATCCTCAACTGAAATCAAGTGTCGCTAAACGAATATGCTCAGTGACGACGCTCCAGACAAAATTATACATTGAAATGACAAATTTGCTTACAATTTGAATATCACTTCCACTTAATTCATAAAGTAGAAATATAGAAATGCAAATAAAGGATTCTCATCTTTAAGATATGTAGTGATTTTGTATTCTTTTTATGGAAAAGTTAATTCCTAAGTAGAGGACAATATATTACAAATATGAATTATGCTTTATTTGGGAAACACAGAGAACAATTATTCCAAAAAACATGACATGCGTCTAAACCTATCATACAAAACACAACAATCTTACAAATACTCGCAGCCTTTTAATTTGGATATGCCCCCAAGTAGTTGGTCACTCTCCCTCCATAACTAACACATATGTTGGCACTCGTTGTAAGAAACAGAGGAACATGAAAGACGAAAAGGATAAATGAAAAACTCAGACTAAAAACTTTAGAGAAGAAACATAATTTTTACCATTTGATAATCATTTCACAAACCAAACATATCTAACTATATATATACACGTAAAATTAATATAAAATCAACTAGGCCAACTGCATTATGAGGGTGTATTTGGCACAGGGCTTCTAGGGGCTTTTAAGGGCTTGGGCTTCCACTTTTAATAAACTTCAACACATAAGTCTTGTTTGGCAACACCAAAAAAGTAAGGCTTCTTGAAAAAATAAGCCCCGAAAGCCCTTAAACAATAAGCTTTTTGAAGTGGCTTTTGAATAGAAGCTCAAACCCCAACTCCAGCCACAAGCTCTAGACACAAACTTTAGCTCTAGCTCGTTGTTGCCAAACACACTCTGAGTGTTAATAGCTCTCTTGATCCAAATAACCGGCCTATATTCAGTCTAAGACTTCATACAAAAAGGAAATACCAGTAATTATGGGGAAATACCAAAGGACAACAAATATTTGGACTACGGCATAAACTAACCTACGAATAACATAGGAATAATAGGGCTACAAGTTTACATAACTTTCCAACGGCATAATTATCATACGTGCCTAACTTAGTTAATAAATATACTCTAATATAGATTCTCTAAACATTTTATTTTGAAAGGAAAAACCAATAAAGACTCTATAAAGCCATATTGCCATAAAGGCATCTTAAGTTAAACACAAGCAAAACGTTAAACAATATTACACGTCTACTAACGAGCTAACAAAGCCAAACAAAGGAAAAAAAATTAATCAATGTACTCTCTTTCCTAGAATCTAAATAGCATGGAATTTCTACAAACAATCGTTATTGAGATTATGGGATCTTTGTAAGGAAGAAGCGTCACTGCCAAATGTTCTTCGAACTTTCTAGAGTGTTACGGCATCTTTTCTCCCTATGTTACTCCTACCAATTACTCCCAAACCCATAATCAAATTTCAGTACTATATAAACCCTACACCAGTGTTCCTAAACCACAAATTACACCCAGAAATATATATATATATATATATATATATATATATATATATATATATATATATATATATATATAGGGTGGGGATCAAGAAGGAAGTAAAAAAATAGGAGAAGGAGGGAAGCTATTCCTAGTCATACATTCTGGTCAATTCAAAAGTCAACGCGGTGGCAAAATTGTAAATAACTTAAAAAATTTCAGAATATTAATATTCATTTGGAAAGAATGTTAATTAAAATTACAACTTAATATTTTTAAACATTTTTTTTACGATGAATGTTAACTCATATACATTATTATACATTGATGAATGTTAAGTTATCTCGTTCAACAATGTATAAAAACATATATAAGTTAATATTCATCATAAATTATTGTTTATGAATATTAATTGTAATTTTGATCAACATTCATTCCAAATGAATGTTAATGTTCTAAATTTTTTTTGTGAAATTCGATGGTTAATGACGACTATAATTAAATTAATTACTTGTTTATAAATTTTGTATGTTGAAATTCGTTTAATTTTATTGTATTCATTGGTGCATCAAAATTTTCACAAAAACCCAAAAGTTATACCCAAAATTCTTAGTATTTGATGAATATGAATTATGATGAATTGAAGATATGTATGAATGTCTTTGATAAATTTGAAATTTATAATATTTTGATTGATTTACATGCCTTAATTTTGAATTTTAAACAAAAATTGATAAAATGGGTATTGTATATGAGTTGAAGAAGATACAAAGAAATGTGTGATTGAGGTTTGCTTTCCTCCTTTCCTCAAATTTAGAGCTTCTCTCTTGATATATATATATATATATATATATATATATATATATATATATATATATATATATATATATATATATATATATATATATATATATATATATATATATATTTATATTTAGCGTTCAAGAGGGAAGCACTTTTTTTGGAGGAAGGGGGGAACGTTAATATTCATTACACTTACCAATCAAAATGTCAACAAAAGAGTTATTTTTATCGGTAAATATTAATAATAATCGATGCTATAAAGAGTATATTCACCAAATAATTTCCTTTAATTCATAACATTATTTGATAAATATTAATTTAATAAATCGTTAACATTCATCATAATGAATGTTAACTAACATTCTTCACGATGAATGTTAAAATATAATATTTTGACAAAAAAATTAATTTTAACATTCATTATGACATTCACCGCGATGAATATTAACGATTTTGGATATAATATCCATCAATTGATGTTATAACCTACAAAAAGAATTTATCAAGGAAGCTTAACATTCATAGCATTGATTCTGATCAACATTTATTAAATTTCACTTTTTATTTTTTGACATTTGTATTGACGAAGTTAGATGCTCAATATTACACTTCCCCCTTCCCCCAAAAAATGTGTTTTCCCCTGGATCATTCCAAAATATATATATATATATATATATATATATATATATATATATATATATATATATATATATATATATATATATATATATAAACAGAAATGGACATTGGAACAGCTGGGATGAAATTCCATTATGTTTATATGAAGGAAGCCTAACAATGTCTGAAATGAACAAACAGTGCAGACCATACCGTAAAAACTGCAGTTGCGCATTGCATAGGCCAGAAGATAAAATCCCAAAAGCTCGCGTTCATCGCACAAGAATTTCATACATGAAGAATCCATCATGGAACAAATGTTCATTAACCACAACCGTCATACAAACTGCAATTCAATCATCCGGTCAAATTAGATAGGAGGACATAAGAAGACAAACTGCAATTCAATCATCAGGTCCAAAAATTTAATGTGGAAGGCAATGTAAGATTACTACAAGACAATGACATTGCCTAAGTGCTTATTTTTCCTCATAAAAAAAGTTAAAGTGCTCTCAGGGATATTTGGCATCATTCAATCTTTCATGTTCTTGGAATGAATGCTAATACATTTAACAAAACTCAAATTTTAGTGTATTCAATAGATCCCTTTAAAACTAGGAAACATGCTGAGTCCAAACTATATATCTTGTTATACACTTCAGTAACGTTAGGTAAAAGAAGACGAAAATAATTTTGGAATGGTGGATGTAGTTATTATTAAAATAAGTACTACTTTTTAACACTAATTAATGATGTTTTAAGAGTTTCCGTTATTTGGCAATCTCAACTAAGACCCATCTCACCAAGAGAAAACAAAACCTCCACATACAGAATATGCTATATAACGATACTACAGAAGAATTAAATTTCTAGCGCATGCATCAATCCTGTCACAAGTCTCATTGACCTTTCGGATATTTCGTACGGTTCTCCGACGAGAAGAGCAATTAAAACTCTTGCAAAATCACCACTTTGAGGACATCATTTAAGACTCCATAATGTTGTGCTAACTTGATGTTTGGGAAGCTACAACAGGGGTGTTCACACAATTAGCCTAAATGTTCAATATAATTTTGAAGTTAATCTTCTAAACCGTATATTAAACATTGTATTTGTACTTCAAAGTCATTCAAAAAACCGTTCAATTTGACCGTGAAAATCAAGGAAACAATATATATTCACTTTAAATAATAGTAATAGTCATAGTAATAATAATAATAGTTGCCTCAACTGAAATTTCATGCAATTTTATTCAGTTAAAACTTTAACCATGTTTGAAAATATGCCAAGATTCTTGAGAATCAGCTATGACAAAGTTAAAGACATCTGTAACAAAGTCAGTGCCATGTTTTATTTTTGTCGCTTGCAAAAGTCGTGAGAATCAATAATGGATAGGTATTATCATCAACATAAGAAAAGACTAAACATACCTTTTGTTTGTTAGTCAAATGCCTTTCTCTATAATAAAACAAATAGGATTTATGCTTAATTTGGGAAACACAAAGAACATATTCGTATCCCGAAAATCCAACCATCCTACAAATATTCGGGGCCTGTTAAATGTAAGAAACAAAGGAACTCGAAAGACGAAAGGGGTAAATGAACAACTCGGACTAAAAACGTTACACATAAGTCTTATGGGGAAAATACCAAAGCACCACAAACATGTGGACTACGGCATAAGCTAACCTACAAATCCATAGAAACAAATAGGGATACGAGTTTCATATAACTTTTCCAATGACATAATTATAACGTGTGCCTAACTTAGTAATACATATACTATATAGATTCTATAAAGATGTTTTCTTTGGAAATGAAGAACCTAAAAAAGGTTCTATAAATCCATACAGGCATCTTAAGTTAAACACAAAAAAAATGTTAAACAATATTCCACTTCGACTAACGAGCTAACAAAGCCAAACTTAAAGAAAAAAACAAACAATGTACTCTCTTTCGGAGAATCTAATAGCATCGAATTTCTACAAACAATCGTTATTGAGATTATGGGTCTTTGTTAGGAAGAAGCATCACGGCCAAATGTTCCTCGAACTTTATGTAGAAGTTTTATGGTATCCTTTCTCCCTAGATTACTCCTACCCATCCAAAAACCATAATCACATTTCGGTGCTATATAAACACTAAAACAATTTCCCTACATTCACACATCACACCCAATAAACAGATACCACTTTAAAACATCATAAAAGTGCAACATTTTCAGGAAGCAAACAGAAATGGACACTGGAGCAGCTGGGATGAAATTTTATTATGTTTTTGAAGGAAGCCTATCAATGTCAGAAATGGACAAACAGCGCAGACCATACCATAAAAACTGCAGTTGCGCATTGCATAGGTCAAAAGATGAAACCCCAAAAGCTTGTTTGCATCACATGAGAATTTCATACACGAAGAAACCATTATGGAACAAATGTTCATTAGCCACAACTGCCTTACAAACTCAGGCTCAATCTTCAGGTCAAACTGACTAACGAGATACGAGGACATAAGAGCAAGGCTGGTTAGGCACAACTGCCTTAGAGTACGAGAAGTGGGAACAATGTGGAACCGGTGTGGTGGGGTGTGGAGTTCCACAGCGGCTCCCATGTTGAAAAGAATGGTCAGCAAATTTTCCACAATGCGTTGGCCGGTCAACGCCGGACCTTCGATGCCAAAATCAACGCCGTCAGGGAGTGAGAACCTCGACGTAGAAGAGCCTCCCATTCCCAGTGCTCTTACAAAACATGTGGTCGCATTGTTTATGTTTGAGAAGGTGTGACAAGTACATTTCATATATTCGGAATGTGAAAAGGTATCATGGTGCAAAAGTAGTCCTTCAACGCAATTTTGTTAACTCGAGAAATATGCAAGACTTCGAGACCACCACTCTACAATTAGAGCTGGTTATAGGATCTCAACGGTATTTGATGAATATGCCATTCTTAACCATCTAAGAGACCAGATCAGTGTGTAATCATATCTTATGAATTAAGGTGGTCATTGATCCTTAAGTAGTTAATTTTGTTGCTCGCATATGATACATCACTATTCTAAATCTTATTCGGTTGCAAATACTGAAGTGAAGAAGCAAGAATTTTCAGCATCTGTTAGAAGTCGATAAGAATCGTATGAAAGGCTAGTCAACATCTCTCTCTGTTTTAAGATTGCGAAAAGTGAGGATGATTTGATTGTATATCTTATGAAGATAGAGTTTATAATCATTTACATATGATACATTCAATGGTGTAAGGTAACATTACAAACACAGGATAATGGAAGTTGCTCAAGTGTATATTCTTCTTTCATAAAGAAATTGAAAAAAAAAAATTAAAAAATAATAAGAAAAAGAAAAAGAAAATGAAGTACTGCTCTCAAAATATCCAATTTTAGCCTTAGTCAATGTTCCATGTTCTTATAGTGAATGTTAATAGTTGGCAAGCACTTTTGTATTTGCATTTTAGGTCAATCAAGAGATCCCTCCTAGGTCAGGGGAATACTTCAATTCATACTCTTTATCTTGTTATTCACTTCAAAATGTGAAGTAATAGAAGACTAAAATGCTTTCTAGTAGCTGGCATGGAATCCTCAACTAAAATCAGTGTCGCTTCACGAATATGCTCAATGACGACGCTACAAATGCTTTATTCACTCATAAAAAAACAAATTTATCAAAACGACCAATTTGCTTACAATTTCAATATCCCTTCCACTTAATACGGAAATTAGAAATATAGAAAGGCAAATAAGGATTTCTCCTATTTCAGATATGTAACAAATTTCGTACGAGTTTTCTGAAAGTTAACTCCTAACTAGAGGACAATATATTACAAATCTTGCATAATCACCACTTAATGACATCTTTTAAACTCCAATACATGGTGCTGATTATAAGTCTGAGTTGTTCAAACACAACTAGCCTATATGCTCAATTTGATTTCGATGTGATTATGCCTCTTAAAGTACACTCTAGTAAAATGAAATTAGTTCTTATGAATTCATATTATTAATATGTTCAAAGCAGAGGAAACTACACCACAAGGAAAGTGCTATTTAGTGAGATACGTATTATTGAAACACTGAAATGGTGACTGTATCTAAAAAATTTCATTTACACTTATTTGAAAATTGTGGGTAAAAAATCATCACTTTTGGGTGTTGATGCCTGTCACAAAGGTAACAAAACCTATTCCCTTTATACTTTTTAAATGTATGGTGGTAAAACAGTTTGACACTTTTGATAAAAAAAAAAAAAAAAAAAGTTACTTTTAGTAGCACATTCCTATGTGTCGCTAGAAGACAATTTCCAATAGTGCTAGAAATCTTGGCTTTTAATACGTCACTAATAACTTTTGGACTTCACATACTAATTCCCAATCTTACACCATCAAAAGGTAACACATCTGTGAACTTATGGGAGCCGTGGGATAAAAGAAATTAGACCAACTATGCTGGTTGTGCTAATAGTTTCCTTGATCTAAATTAACAATCCTATATTCATTTCATGACTTGATAAAAACAAGATATCACACTAAAAATAGCTATGAATCACATAGGAAGATGACACTAAAGCATAAACCAACCTACAAATCACAAGGGAACAAAAAGGGTTATAAGTCTTGAACCTAACTTTTCCAACAGCATTGTTATGACTTTTGCCAAACTTATTTAATATACTAAATTGCTAGCATACATATATTCTATAAGGGCATCTTAACTCAAACATAAAACGTTAGACAAAATTCCACTATTTCTAGTGAACTACCAAAGCCAAAATAAGGCGAAAAACAAATCAATCTACTCTGTTTCTAGGAATCTAATAGACTGGAATCCCTACAAACAATCGTTATTAACATTATGGGATCTTCGTTGTGAGAAGCATCCGGGCCAAATCGTCGTCGAACTTTATGTAGAATTTTTCTCGTATCTTTTCTACCTAGAAAAATCCTACCAACCCGTAAACCCGTAGTCAAATTTCGGTACTATATAAACCCTACAAGAATTTTCCTACATTCACAAAAAAACAACTACCATTCCTACCAACCCTTAAACCCGTACTCAAATTTCAGTACTATATAAACCCTACAACAATTTTCTTACATTTACAAATTACACCCAAAAAAATTAAAACAAATACCACTTTAAAACATCATAAAAGTGTAACATATTCAGGGGCATACCTGCAAAAACAAATAGAAATGGACACTGGAGCAGCTGGGATGAAATTCCATCATGTTTTTAAACGAAGCCTATCACTCTCCGAAATTGACAAACAGCGCAGACCATACCATAAAAACTGCAGTTGCGCATTGCATAGGCCAGAAGATAAAACCCCAAAAGCTTGCTTTCATCACACAAGAATTTCATACACGAAGAATCCATCATGGAACAAATGTTCATTAACCACAACCACCATTCAAACTGCAATCTAATCATCAGGTCAAATTAGGATAGGAGAACGTAAAGAAGACAGTTAGGCTACGGCGAAGAGATGATAAAAAAAACACGAGGTCACAGAAGAAGGCATTACATTACAGTTCATATATCTGAAAATGTGAAAGGTATTATGGCGCAAAGTACTTTGACGAAATGTTGTTAGCTCGAGGATGAGTATGCAAGAATGAGATACCCCTTCCCCCTCCCCCCTACGATTGGAGTTGGTTTGGAACTCAATGTAATCTAACGAATAGGCCATTCTGAATAACCTTCAACGCCATCTCAGTCTGTCATCATATCCTATTCATTACATATATTGTGGTCCTCCCTCCCCCATACGATTGAAGTTGGTTTGGAACTCAATGTAAACTAACGAATAGGCCATTCTTAACGACCTTCGATGCCATCTCAGTCTGTCATCATATCCTATTCATCACATATATTGTGGTCCTCGATCAGTAAGTAGTGAATTTCATTGCTTGCACATACTACATTACTACCTCAGATGTCTAAAGCTCATTCAGCGGCAGATAATTAAGTCAAGAAGCAAGCATTTTTCAGCATCCGTTAAAAGTCAATAAGAATCACTGGTGAACATCTCTCTGTTTTAAGACCTGTTTTAGGATTATAAACAATTTGAGGACTATCTGCTACACTTTTCTTTAACAAGATTGATCAAATGGTGTAATGTAAGATTACTACAAGACAATGATGTTGCCTAAGTCCTTAATCTTCACTTGTTAAAAAAAGTTAAGGTGCTCTCAAGGATATCTTATTTTGGCATCAGTCAATTTTTCATGTTCTTGGAATGAATGCGAATACATTTACCTAACCTCTGTTTGAAATTTCATTCATTCAATAGATCCCTCAAAAACTAGGAAAACATGCCAAGTCCAAACTACTTATCTTGTTATACAATTCAGTAACGTTAGGTAAAAGAAGACTAAAACAATTTTGGAAGTGGATGTAGTTATTATTAAAATAACTACTACTTTTTATCACTAATGAGTTATAAGATATTCCATTAATTAGCTGGCATGACAACCACAACTAAGATCCATTTCACCAAAAAAAAAAACCTCCACATAAAGAATATGCTATATGACGATACTACAAATGCATTATTCACACACAAAAGTTAAAAAAAGAAAAAAGAAAAAGAGAGTAATATTTGTTCCCATGCTTCGATCCTCTCACAAGTCTTCGTACGCTTCTCCTACTAGAAGAACAATTACAAATCTTGCAAAATCAACACTTTGAGGACATCATTATGACTCCAAATGTCGTGCTGACTTGATGTTTGGGAAGACATAACAGGGGCTTTCACACAACTAACCAAAATGTTCAATATAATTTCGGAGTTAAACTACCACTTAGACTATCCTGGAGTAGAATGACAATAGCTGGCAGCCAAAAAATTCCAAATAACAATCTCTTTGATGCAATGGAAACTATAAATCTGTATCTATCGATACGCATGTTTGACAATTATTGGACTACACTTTCGTTCCTGATCTTCCATTGAAGGTGGCTTAACTTTCATTCAGTCGGTCCTCTGACTTGACTACAATAAATTTGGCCAGGAAAAGAAGATAATCTTTCATTCATAACATCTAAATATTGACTTCTAGATCATCTAAACCATATATTAAACATTATGTAGTGACTTCAAAGTCATTCAAGAATTCTGTTCAGTTTGACCATAATCATAAAATAACTGTATTCACTGCAACCTCATGCATTGTTTTAGCTAACGCTTCAAATGCTAGAAACGATCCAATATTCTAGCTATGTTAGTTTCAGTAGTTTAGAGAATCTATACTGCATAGGTATTATCATCAATAAAATAGACTAATCATACCTTTTGTTGATTAGTTATACATATTTCCTTTCTCTATTTAATACAAATATACGAGTTATTCCTCGAAAAACAGAATGAAATTTTAATATTCAAAGAGTGTACAAATTAATACATGTTTATCATCTAAATTTGCCCACTCGATAAATAATTTCTAGCTCTGTCCCTGACCCAGACTAAAAGAATTAGATAAGAAACATAAGCCCCATCACTTGATTATGAATTTCAAAAGCCAGTCGAATAGATATATAATCTAACCAACTATTGTGTCTATTATACTCAATGATACATGTTTCCCACGTGACCTATATATAGTCAATCGATAATAAGAGACAAGGAAAACATGTAATAGCTTACGGAAGACAAGTTGTGCAATACAATAATTTAGGCTGATTGCATTATGAGTGTTAATATTGCCTTGATCCAAATAATTATTAGGCCTATAATTGTTTAAGGTCTGGATAAAAAATATAAAAGATAAAAAAAGAGAAGATATATCAGTGAAAAAGAGGAAATACCAAAGCACCTCAAACATTTTGACTACGTCATAATCTAACCTATGAATCGCATAGGAAAAAACAGGAATACGAGTTTAACATAATTTTTCCCACCATATAGTTATGATGATTGATGATGCATGCCTAACTTGGTTAACAAATATATTCTATTATAGATTCTATAAAAGACATTTTTTTTTCAGAAATATCAAACCTATAAAACATTCTATAAAGGCATCTTAGTTAAAAACACATGCAAACGTTAAACAATATTCCACGCCAAGTAACAAGTAATGTACTCTCTTTCTGAGAATCTTAGCATCAAATTTCTAACAAACAATCGTTATTAATTGAGATTAAGGGATCTTTGATAGGAAGAAGCATCAAGGCCAAATGTTCCTCGAACTTTATGTAGAACCAATTAGGTATCTTTTCTCCCTAGATTACTCCTACCAATCCCAAACCGATAGTCAAATTTCGGTACTATATAAACCCTACAACAATTTTCCTACACTCACATATTACATCCAATAAACAAATACCACTTCAAAGCTTTATAAAAGTGTCACATTTTCAGTAAACAAACAGAAATGGACACTGGAGCAGCTGGGATGAAATTCCATTATGTTTATGAAGAAAGCATGTCAATGTCCGAGGTGGACAAACAGCGCAGACCATACCATAAAAACTGTGGTTGTGCATTGCATAGGCCAAAGGATGAAACCCCCAAAGCTTGTTTTCATCACACAAGAATTTCATACCCGAAGAAACCATTATGGAACAAGTGTTCATTAGCCACAACTGCCTTACAAACTCGGGCTCAATCTTCAGGTCAAACTGACTAACGATAAAAGGACATAAGAGGCATGTTAGGAATAACTGCTTTACAAAATGTGTGGTTGTTTGATTGAGAAGGCGTGACATGCACATTGCATAAATTTTGGAATGTTGTTAACAATAACTGTTTTACAAAACGTGTGGTTGTTTGATTGAGAAGGCGTGATATGCACATTGCATAAATTTTGGAATGTGAAAAGGTATTATGGTGCAAAAGTCCTTTAAGGGAATGTTGTTAACTCAAGGAAACATATGCAAGATTTTGAGACCACCACTCTACATTTAGAGGGGCTTATAGGATCTCAATGTCATTCGACGAATATACCATTCTTATCGATCTAAGAGGCCAGCTCAATGTGTCATCATATCTTACTCATGACAAGAATTAAGGTGGTCATTGATCCATAAGTACTGAATTTCTTGCTCGCACATGATACATCACATTTCTAGTGCTAATTTGGTTGCAAGTATTGAAGTGAGGAAGTAAGCATTTTCACGATCCGAAAAAAGCGAATAAGAATCATATGAAAGGCTAGTCAACATCTCTCACTGTTTTAAAATTTGTGAAAAAATCGAGGATATTTGAATTTATATCTTATAAATATATGGAGTGAAATCATTTACACGTGATTCATCAATGGTGGAAGGTAAGATCACAAACGCAACAAGATAATTGAAGTTGCTCAAGCGTAAATTCTTCTTTCAGAAAGAAAAAGAAAAAAAAAATTGTATTGCTTTTAAAATACTCTTTTAGCCTTAGTCAATGTCCCATGTTCTTGGAGTGAACGTTAATAGTTGGCAAGTATTTTGTATTGGAATTTTAGGTCATTCAAGAGATCCCTCCTAGGCAAGGGGAATACTTAAATAGTTACTCTTTATCTTGCTATTCACTTCAAAATGTTAGGTAATAGAAGACTAAAATGCTTTCTAGTAGCTGGCATGGCATTCTCAATTACAATCCATGTCGCCTAACGAATATGCTCAATAACGACACTACAGATGCTTTATTCACAAAAAACGACAAATGCATTGAAACGAAAAATTTGCTTACAATTTCGATATCCTTTCCACTTAATTCGTGAAGTAGAAATATAGAATTGCAAGTTAAGAACAATTACAAATTTTGTATAATCACCACTTAATGACATCCTTTAGAGCTCCATGAAATGGTACTAATTTAAAGTTTGAGAATGTTCAAACACAACTAGCTTACGTGTTCAATTCGATTTCAATGTGAATATGCCTCTTAGAGTACACTCTAGAAAAATGAAAGTAACTCTAAAATATTCCAATTAGTAATATGTTTAAAGAAGTGGAAACTACACCAGTACAAACCACAGGGAAAGTGCTCTTTAGTGAAATAGATATTAATGAAACACTGGATTGTCACTGTATCTAAAAAATTTCATTTACACTTTTTTGAAAATTATGAGTAAAAAATGACTTTGGGCATTGTTGACGCCTGTCACAAAAGTAACAAATCTATTCCTTCACTATTTTTGTCACCCTAAATATGTTCATACCAACACTTAATTTTTACATACTTTTTTATATGTTGCTAAAAACAGTTTGGCACTTTTGATACTAGTTTTTAATTTTGGTCACACGTTTTCTATGTGTCGCTAAATGCCAACTCCCTGTAGTGCTAGAAATCTTAGATTTCAATACACATGTCACTCATAACTTTTGGACTTCACACTCATTAATTCCCGATCTAGAGTACCAAGCAGGGACACAACATTAACTTATGGGAGTCGTGCGCTATAAACGACAGTACTTGTGTTAATAGTTTCCTTGATCTAAAATAATAAGCCTATATTCGTTTCCGTGACTTGATAAAAACAAGATATCACACTAAAAATAATTACGAATCACATAGGAAGATGCCATAAACCACACAAAAGCATAAATAAACCTAAAAATAACATAGGAGCAAAAAGGGTTATAAGTCTAACATAACTTGTCAAAAAGCCTTGTTATAATTTCGCCTAACTTAGTTAATTAACATAGTCACTGCTGATATCTATAATGGCATATTAACTCAAACACAAAACCTTAGACAAAATTCCACTTCTTCTAGTGAACTACCAAAGCCAAAATATGGTAAAAAATCAAATCAGCAATATCCTCTGTTTCTAAGAATCAAATAGAACGGAATTCCTACAAACAATCGTTATTGACATTATGGGATCTTAGTTTTGAAGAAGCATCCAGGCCATATCTACCTCGAACTTTATGTAGTACTTTTCTCGTATCTTGTCTCCCTAGAAAACTCCTACCAACCCTTAAACTGGTAATCATATACAATACTATATAAACCCTACAACAGTTTTCCTGCATTCACAAATTACACCAAAACAAAAACAGCTACCACTTTAAAACATCATATAAGTGTAACATATTCAGGAGCATACCTGCTCAAACAAAGATGGACACTGGGGCAGCTGGGTTGAAACTTCATTATGTTTTTGAAGGAAGCCTATCAATGTCCGAAATGGAAGAGCGGAGACCATACCATAAAAACTGCAGTTGCGCATTGCATAGGCCAAAAGATGAAACCCCAAAAGCTTGTTTCATCAGACAAGAATTTCATACACGAAGAATCCCTCGTGTAAAAAATGTTCATTAACCACAACCGCCATACAAACTACAATCCAATTATCAGGTCAAATTAGATAGGAAATAAGAAGACAGGTAACTTATGGCAAAGAGATTAAAAAAAAACATGACGTCACAGTTTTTTATATGAGACGGCATGACATTTACAGTTCATATATTTGAATATATGTGAACGGTATTATAGTCCTTTGACGAAATGTTGTTAACTCAAGGATGAGTATGCAAGAATCCCCCCCCCCCCAACACACACGATTGGAGTTGGTTTGGAACTCAATGTAAACAAATGTATAGGCCATTCTGAACGACCTTAGAGGCCATCTCAGCCATCATATCCTATTCATCACATATATTGTGGTCTTCGATCCGTAAGTAATGAATTTCATTGCTTGCACATGCTACCTCATATGTCTAAAGCTAAACAGAAACTAATTAAGTCGAGAAGCAAGGATTTTTCAGCATCTGTTATAAGTCAATAAGAATCATTGGTGACATCCTTCTGTTTTAAGACCTGTTTTAGGATTATAAACAATTCGAGGATTATCTGATTCACTTTTCTTTAATATGATTGATCAACTGGTGTTATGTAAGATTACTACAACAAGACAATGACATTAGCACTAGTTACAGTGCTCTTCCCTCATAAAAACAAAAAAGTTACAGTGCTCTTAAGAATATCTTATTTTGGCATTACTTAATGTTTCATGTTCTTGGAATGAATGCTAATACCTAAACTCTGTTTTGATGTTTCAGTTTATTCAATAGATCCCTATAAAACTAGGAAACCGGCTAAGTCCAAACTATTTATCTTGTTATACACTTCAGTATGTTAGGTAAAAGAAGACTAAAATAAGTTTGGAGTGGTTGATGTAGTTAACTATTAAAATAAGTACTTTATTACACTAATGAAGCTATAATTTTTTCTATTAGCTGGCATGACAACGTCAACTAAGATACATCAAACTAAGAGAAAACAACACCTCCACATAAAGAAAATACTATATGACGATAAGACAGATGCATTATTCACACGCACGAATTAAAAATTTAATATTCGTCCCCATGCATCAATCCTCTCACAAGTCTCATTGACTTTCGGATATTACATATGTTTCTCCTTCTAGCAGAGCAATTACAAGTCTCGACCAATTTAAGGACATCATTTAAGACTCCAAAATTTTGTGCTAACTTGATGTTAGGGAAGCCATAACAGGGGCGTTCACACAATTAGCTGAAATGTTGAATATAATTTTGAAGTTAATCTGCCCACCTAGACTAACCTGGAGTAAAATGACAATATGTCACCCAAAAATTCCAAGTAGTAATCTGTTTGATGCAATGGAATGTAGAATTCAGTATCCTTCATTACATACATTAGACGTAATATTTGGACTAAAATTTCATTCCTGATCTTCCATTGAAGATGACTTAACTATCATTCAGTCGGTCCCTCTGACTTAACTAAATAAATTTAATTTGTCCAGGAGGAGCAAATAATCTTTTCATTCATAAAATCTAAAATTTGTCTTTTAGATGTTCTAAACCGTATATTAAACATTATATTTGGACTTCAAAGTCATTCAAGAATTTCTGTTCAATTTGACTGTAATTTTTTACTGTAATAATCAAGCAAACAATTCACATTCACTTGATATAATAATCATAATAGTTGCCTCAACTTAAAATCATGCAATTATATTCTGTTAAAACTTTAACCATGTTAGAAAGTATGCCAAGATTCTTGAGAATCAGCAATTAGAAAGTTATAGACATCTATAACAAAGTCAGTGCCATGTTTTAATATTGTTGCTTGCAAAAGTCTTGAGAATTAATAAGGCATAGGTATTATCATCAACATAAGAAAAGACTGAACATACCTTTTGTTTGTTAGTCAAACATACTGCCTTTCTCTATAATAAAACAAATATGAGTTATGCTTAATATGGGAAACACAAAGAACATATTCGTATTCCAAAACACAAGACATCCATCTAAGCCTATCACATAAAACCCATCAATCCTACAAATACTCGCGGCCTTTTAATTTGGATTTTCCCCATAATTAACACATACATATGTGCTCGTTGTAAGAAACAGAAGAGCTTGAAAGACGAAAAGGATGAATAGCACGGACTAACAACGGAAGATCATGAGAAGAGCATAAGTCTGATCATATGATAATCAATTCACAAGCCAGCCAAATAGATATATATGCAACTATATATACACCTGAAATTTAATAAACAATCAACTGGGCCAACTGCGTTATGAGCGTTAATAGTTCCCTTGATCCCAAATAACAGGCCTATAGTTTAAGGACTTGATACAGAAAAGAAATATCAGTAAAAATGGGAAAATATCAAAGCCCCACAATCAATTGGACAACGACATAAAGTTACCTAAGAATCACATAGGAACAAACAGGGCTACGAATTTAACATGACTTTTCCAATGACATAGTTAACATGTGTGCCTAACTTAGTTAATGTATATACTCTAGTATAGATTCTATAAAGACATTTTATTTTAGAAGGAAAAACCTATAAAAGATTCTATAAAGCCATAAAGGCATCTTAAATTAAACACAAGCAAAACGTTAAACAATATTCCACGTCTACTAATGAGATACCAACGCCAAACTAAGGAAAAAAACAAATCAATGTGCCCTCTTTCGGAGAATCTAATAGCATCGAATTTCTACAAACAATTGTTATTGACACTATGGGATATTTGTTAGGAAGACGCATCACAGCCAAATGTTCCTCGAACTTTATGTAGAAGTTTTATAGTATCTTTTCTTCATAGATTACACCTACCTATCCCAAACCCATAATCAAATTTCAGTACTATATAAACCCTACAACAAGATCCCTACATTCACACATTACACCCAATAAACAAATAGCACTTTAAAACATCATAAAAGTGCAACATTTTCAAGAAACAAACAGCAATGGACACTGGAACAGCTGGGATGAAATTTCGATATGTTTTTGAAGGAAGCCTATCAATGTCTGAAATGGACAAACAGCGGAGACCATACCATAAAAATTGCAGTTGTGCATTGCATAGGCCAAAGGATGAAACCGCAAAAGCTTGTTTTCATCACACGAGAATTTCATACCCGAAGAAACCATTATGGAACAAATGTTCATTCGCCACAACTGTCTTACAAACTCAGGTTCAATCTTCAGATCAAACTGACTAACAAGATATAAGGACCTAAGAGCAAGGCTAGTCAGGCACAACTAACGAGGAGTGGGAACAATGTAGAACCAGTCAATGTTGGACCTTCCTCACTGAACTCAACGCCAGCGGGGAGTGGGAAACTAGACGTTGAAGAGCCCGCATTCCCAACGCTTTTACAAAACATGTGGTTGCTCAGTTTATGTTTGATGAGTTCTTGAGGAAACATATGCAGAACACGAGACCACCACTCTACAATTAAGGGAGGTTAGGATCTCATTGTCATTAAACGAATACGCCATGTATGCTTAACGATGAAAGAGGCCAGCTCAGTGTGTCTTCAAGTGATAACTTACTCATCACATGTAGTCATGTGGTCATTAATCCGTAACTCAGTAAGTAGTGAATTTCATTTCTCATACATGATACATCAGTTTTCTAGAGCTAATTCGGTTACAATCTACAAATAATGAAGTGAGGAAGCAAGAATTTTCAAGATCCGATGAAAGTGACTAAAAAATATATGAAAGGCTAGTCAATAACCGTCTCTGTTTTAAGATTGCGAACAATTCCAGGCTTACTTGGTTTTATATCATAAATATATAGATTGAAATCATTTACACATGATTCATCAAATGGTGTAAGTTGTTCAAATGTATATTTTTATTTCATAAAGGAAAAAAAGATAGTAGTATTCTTAAAATATCCTCTTTTAGAGGATGTTCCATGTTCTGGGAATGAAGGTTAGTAGTTGGCAAGTATTTTGTATTTGAATTCTAGGTCAATCAAGAGATCCCTCCTAGGCCAAGGGAATACTTAAATTCATCCTCTTTGTCTTGTTATTCACTTCAGAATGTTAGGTAATAGATGACTAAAATGCTTTCTAGTAGCTGGCATGGCATCCTCAACTAAAATCCAAGTCACCTAACGAATATGATCAACGACGGCACTACAGATGCTTTATTCACCAAAAAAAAAAAGACAAATACATTGAAAAGACAAATTTGCTTACAATTTTAATATCTTTACAAAGCCATTGTCGACTCCTCGGTTTCTATTTCTAAGATCCAAGCTACAGGTTGTTCCCCGTCCTTAGCTTGCAGTGGCGTATTAGATTATGTAACCTAGTGTGTACTAGGGATTAGGCCCAGTCAATATAACGAGCTCTAGGGCTTATGTTAGTCATCTCAATATATACACAACTCAATGTACAAGAACAATAATACAATCCAATACAAGGTAATTACTTTACTTGGTATTATACAACTTCAAATTTTACACCACGACATAAGCTGACCTACGAATCACATAAGAATAAAAAGCGTTAAAATTTTGATATAACTTGTCCAACTGCATAACTATGACGTCTTCCTAAATTAGTTAATACTTTAATGCTAGTATACACTCTATTAAGGCATCTTAATCCAAACACTTAACGTTAAACTATACATGTCTCCTAGATAACTACTAAGCCAAACTAAGGTAAAAACAAATTAATTTACTCTCTTTCTCAGAATCTAATAAGACGGAATTCCTACAGACAATCATTATTGAGATTATGGGATCTTTGTTGTGAAGAAGCATCCATGCCAAATCTTGTGAACTTATTGCAGAAATTTTAGGGATTCTTTTCTCCCTGGAAAACTCCTATCAACCTCAAACCCATAATCAATATTCGTAACTATATAAACCCTTCAACAACTTCCCTACACTGACACATTACACCCAATAAGCAATTAAGTACCACTTTAGAACATCATATATAAAAGTGCAGCATATTCAGGAACACACCAGCTCAAACAAACAGAAATGGACACTGGAGCAGCTGGGATGAAATTCCATTATGTTTTTGAAGGAAGCCTATAAATGTCCGAAATGGACAAACAGCGCAGACCATACCATAAAAACTGCAGTTGCACATTGCATACGCCAAAAGATGAAATCCCAAAAGCATGCTTTCATCACACGAGAATTTCATACATGAAGAACCCGTCATGGAACAAATGTTCATTATCCACAACCTCCTTACAAACTCCTGTTCAAACTTCAGGTCAAACTGACTAACATACAAGGACATAAGAAGCATCTTAGGCTACAACAAAGAGGTGAAAAAAAAACTGTAGTTGCAGTTTTTCGACTGGGAAGGTGTGACTTACAATTCCTAAATTTTGGAATGTGAAAAGGTATTACGGTGCACAAGTCCTTTAGTGGAATCTTGCAAGTCATGGAAGAAAATGCATGGATACAATACCACCGCCCAACAATATGAGCGAGTTAGGATCTCAATGTCAGCTAACGAATACGCCATTCTGAATGACCATAGAGGCCACTGCACCTCAACCTATCATTATGTCTTACTCAGCACATATACCAATGTGGCATTGATCCGTATGTAGTGGAATTCAATGCTTGCACATGATACCTCAGTTGTTTCTAAAGCTCATTTGGCTGAAAATTCAAAAGTCAGGAAGTGAGAGTTTTCCAGGATCCGATAGAACTCAGTAAGAATTATATGAAAGGCTAGTTATCTCTCTCTGTTCTAAACTGCAAAAAATTAGAGGATTAGATGAGTTATTTTTCTTAAACATGTATGTAGTGAATCATTTTCAGATGATTGATTAATTGGTGCAAGGCAGAACTAGTAACACGAGATTGTGGCACTTGCTCACAAGGTTATAAAACCCGGGTCGACCCGGTTCGACCACGACCCCGGCTATGAAGCGGGTCAGAATGCGGTGGGTTAATCCCATATAGTGACCCAGTTTGACCCGGCGGGTTTTCTTGTCGGACCGGTGACTACCGGTTTTCATACTTTTTTTCTTTTTTCATTTCATTTTTAATTGCTGAATCAAAAAATCAAAAAATCAAAAAGAACACCGTTGTTGTCCGTCACATGTGGCTGGCAATTTCATCTCCGGCGTTCATAACCACTATATCAACCAACTGAAAAATGATTTCTCATGTCCAAATTTAAAAGAAACAGTAAGATACTTTTTCTTATAAACTAACTTAAACAAGCTATATTTTCATATGTATAATCTAGGTTCAATTTATTGAATATTGAAAGTGAAGTTGGAGGAGGGAAGATTGAGGAGAGAGGTGAGGATGGAGGAGAGAAGTGAAAATGAAGGGATGACGGTTGAGGAGAGAAGATAGAACCACATTTACACACAACCTACTGTGCACTTTCTTGTTGCAGGCACTTCACACACGAACCAACGACAAACTAGGACGGGGTACTACCATGGTTAAACGGTTGACCCGTTTTGGACCTGGGTTGACCCGGTTGAACCGGACCCGACTGTCCATCCGGGTCAGTTACAAACCCAGTTTTTAAAACCATGCTTGCTCAAATGCTTATTCTTAACTCAGAATTCAAATGTTATATTTCCCTCAAAAATATCCTATTTAGCCTTGGTGAATGTTCAATGTACCTTGAGTAAATGTATTTGCTAGTAGTCCGGTTTGGAATTTCAAGTCATTCAATAGAGACCTCTTAGGCCCCTGGATTTCTAAATCCAAATTTTTATCTTGATATTCACTTCGGAGTGTTAGGTAAAAGAAGACCAAGTGATTTTGGAATGGTGACAAAGTTGTTATATGCTTTCCACTAGCTGGCATGACAGCCTCAACTAAGATCCACGTCCCCTAGAAAAAACACCTCCACATAACAAATATTCTCTATGACGACTCTACCGATACAACTCGCTAAAAACGACAAACACAATAATAAGACAAATTTGCATACAAGTTATGTTATCCAATACAATAAATTTGATACAAATAGAAGATTTACCGTCTTCAATATATATTTACCGTCTCATTGCACATTAAAAGTTGCTACGAATTACTAGCCATTTATATCCACTAGACTACTACGCTTAGACGACAGACACGGCTATCCTCAAATAATGCCCCCTGCCACTACATTTATCAATCCTCCCACAAGTTTCATGCATGCAAGGTACAAAAGTCTCGTTCACCATTCAGATATCTGGTAATTAGTTTTTTAGGGTACAGATCATTTAGTACTAAAAGGGACTTTGAAGGCATCTTTCCAAACGCCAGGAAGTTGTCCTAATTTAATGTTTAGGAAGCCGTTAAAAAATGTTCATACTCAAACCGTCAAATAGTTTAAGTCAACTTCTAAGCGAATCTGCATCGTTGACCACCCTGGAACGAGTGACTTCAAGAACTGTCTCAAGAAAATTCCAATTAGTGATCTGTTTGATGAAACTGAATATAAAAATCTGGAGGTTACGATACATATACCACACATAATTTTTGGACTTCACATTCATTTCCATATTATCCTTTGAAGGTTATATAAATTGCAAATAATCAGACCCTCGTATTAACTATCAGTAACTGAAATTAAATTGTCTAGGAAAAGTGAATTATCTTTTCATTCAAAACATCTAACTACACTTCTAGATCTTTATGGCCATATATCAGACATGATATTTGGACTTCCAAATCATTCCATAACTTGATGCATTCGTGATGCTTTTGTCATGCCTACCATACTAGAAAAGAGGCCAAAAGTCTCGAGAATCAACAATTACAAAGTTAAAGGCATATAAGAAAAGGTCAATGCCATGTACTAGCTATTTAGGTTACAAAAGTCTTAAGAATCTATAATACATAGGTATTATCATCAACCAAAATGCCGGAACATACGTTTTGTTGGTTAGTCTAACATATTACCTATATTTATAATATAACAAGCAATGGTTGTGCTTGGGGAAATACAACGCGAATAATCATATTCCAAAAACCAGATATCCATCTAGGTATATTAAAGAAAAGCCAAGCATCCATAAATACTCAAGGCCATTTAGTAAACTTTGTCCCTAGTCGGTTTAGCTCCCTCCTAACACACATACATACGAGGCATATAAAATCAAGGAACTTGCAAGACACAAGGCTATTTAAACTACTCGGACTAAAAAACACTGATAAAGAAACATAAGTTTTCATTGGATTAACAATTCAGAAATGGCCAGCCAAACAGAATAAATAGATACTACATCCACATTGAGAAAAAAAAAAGTTCATGTGACATTAATAATTGACAACCAAAATGGAGAAGTCAAATACCTGGAAATTTATTGGAGTCAGTCATGCCATACACTAGTACTCATCCTATAATACATTTAAAAAAGAAATGCAGGTCGGGTACTAGAAATTAGGCCAACTACATTATAAGTGCTCAGAGTTTCCTACTTTCCTGATCCAAATAACAGGACTAGATTCATTTCTTGATTAAATAAAAACAATGAAATACAATAAGAATTAATAAAAATACTTTAATACCAAAAAAAACTTTAGACCTCAGCCTAAACCAACTTACGAATCACATAGGAACAAACTGGGTTATAAGTTTCACACAAGGTTTTTTAACGGCATCACAATGACGTAAACATGTGCGTAACTTAGTAGTTTAGTCATTAATGGTAGCATAGATTTTATAAAGGCATCTTAACTCAAACACTAAATGTTAAACAATATTCACCTTTCCTGGTGAGCTACCAAAGCCAAACTAAGGGGAAATTTAGTTAGCTTAAAGTGACTACCCAGATAGAAGGACACGAGAGGCCTTCAAGTCAGCGTCAAAGACATAGAACTTGTTGTTGAAGTTTTAAGTTTGAAAAGGTTTCACCATTTCCTATGCTTTGGAATGTGAAAACATATTATTGTACACGCGAGTTCTGTATGCTATTAACTCGGGAAAGGAAATGGAAAAAATACAAGACCAATTCAAGCTCCAGTCTCCGCCATCATATCTTACTAACAGGTATTATTGGCGGCATTGATACATAAGTAGCAAAGCTCAATATTTCCACATGATAGATCAGTTGTCTAAATAGAAGAAAGGGGAACCAAGTATTTGTCAGGGTCAAATGAAAGTCAATACAGATTATATGCAAGACTAGTTAAACATCTCTCTCTGTCTTTAAGATTGTGAACCATTCAAGGATTATTTGAGTCACTTTTTTCTTGAACCTATATATAGCAAAATCATCTATGCATGGTTCACATGGTGTAAGGTATGATTACAAACATTAAACTATGCAGTTTGATTCCTCTAGGATTTGTTCTTGCCTCAGAGATAACGGCACTTGACCTAGTTCTTATTCTTACCCAGTGTTGTAAAACTCGGCCAAGTCGGCCGACTAGTCAGGGATTAGTCGGGTTTTGTGACTAGTCCGACTCGAGTAGGCCTTAATCGGGCTAAAAGCTGGTCAACGCTAGTCAACATCAGTCAACGGGTCAAAATCGGTCATAAGTCGGATTTTGTCGGTCAAAATCAATCAAAGTCAAAGTTGGTCAACATTTTAAAATGAATTAAAATTAGGGTTTTGGAGTATTTGAATAATTGAACGATTATGTTTATGTTTCTAGACAATTATGTTAAAGTTTATGTTTGTTTATGTTTATGTTTATGGTTCTCTTCTATATTTACACATAGAATTTTGAAATTTATTATTTAAATGCAAGGTTGTAAAAGTCGCTAGTCGGGGACTAGTCGGTCGGGACATTTTAGGGACTAGTTGGCCGAGTCGGGGACTAGTCGGATTTTGACTTTTGTTGATTTTTTTACATTTAACTAATAAATTCCAAAATTATATGTCTAAAAATAGATGAGAACCATAAACATAGACTATAACATAATTGTCTTGAAACATAAACATAATAGTTCAATTGTTCAAAAACCCTAATTTTAATTTATCTTAAAAATATTGACCAAAGTTGACTTTGAACAAAATCCGACTTTGACCCGACTTTGCTCAAAAAATCCGACTAAACCCGACTTTAACAGCCTAAGGGTATGTTTGGCAAAACGAACTGTAGGCTGTAGCTGTAAGATGTAGCTGTAAGCTGTAGCCGTAAGCTGTAGCTTTTAATTGAAGCTGTAAGCTGTAGATATATTTTTCTAAATGTGTTTGGTAAAGTAGTTGTAGCTGTAATTGAAATGAGTAAAATGACAATAAAGGACAATGATAAAATAAAATAAAATAAAATGGTATATATATATTTAACGTATATAACTCATAATAATATAATATAAATAACTAAATTATTTATATTTTTGTTAACATATTCATTTTCTTATAATTAAGGTAACATTATAAAAAATATGTATAGTTAATAGTTATAATATGAAACTACTTTATAATAATAATATGAAATAATATGTATAGTATAATAGTATATATGTATATGAATATAAAAATAATAATAAATATAACTAAATATAAATTTGACAAATAATATTTTAGTGTAAGAAAAATGATAATGATTCAAATATCACCTCTTAATGTCAAAATTTATGTATATGTATTAAATATTTGATTTGATACAAAAATGATTATGAGTTAATGTATTACATACTATATTTCGTGTAGTACTAATATGAATATGTCCACCGTCATTTTAAAAAGTGTTTCTAATATTTTGAGGGACGTCAGGTCGTCAGTATTGTTAATAATTTAACCAGGTTTAATTCCTTATTAATTTATTGAAAACAAAAAGGACAATAACTTCGAAAAATCATTTGGAATGCTAGTGCCGATAAACTAACTAGTCTCAAATTGTAAAGATAAATGACGAGGGCAATCATGTAAATATATTCACTAAAAGCTCTTTTCAATTTTCAAAGCTTGTAGGATTAGCTTTTCATTTACAAGCTTTTTGGAGCTTTTAAAAAAAAATAAAAGCTCAAAGCTCTTTTATCCAAACGAAGCTTTTAGAAATGAGGAGCTTTTCAATTTGAAAACAAAAAGCTAAAGCTTCAAAAAGCTCTTAAAAGCTCTTCGCCAAACACACTCTAAACCCGACTTTGACTGCCTAAACCCGACTTTGACCCGTTGACCGACGTTGACCTGACTTTTTAGACCGTCTTGAGCCTAACCGAGTCGGTCCCCTCCTACTGCCCCACTAGTCCCCGACTAGGAGGCCGACCAGGCCGACTTTTACAACCCTGTTTAAATGTAAAAAAAGTCCAATCCGATTAGTCCCCAACTTGGTCGATTAGTCCCTCCAAGGTCCTACCGGATTAGTCCCCGACTAGCGACTTTTAGAACCTTAATCTTACCTCAGCATACAAATGTTATATTTCTCTAAATGATATCCTATGTTAGCCTCGGTCAGTATTCCATGAAGAAGTAAATGTCAATACCTTTGTAAGTATTCTGTTTTGGAATTTCAAATCATTCAATGGTTGCCTCCTAGACCATGGGACTGCTAAATCCAAACTTTTTATCTTGTAATTCACTTTGGCATGTTAGGTAAAAGAAGACTAAAGTGATTTTGGAATGATGGTGAAGTAGCTATCAAATTGGTACTTTTTAGCAGTACTATAATTACAATGTTTTCCACTAGCTGGCATGACAGCCCCAACTAAGATCCATGTTGCCTAAAGAATACAACACCACTACCTAAGGAAGATGCTCTATGATGATTCTACCGATGCATTATTCACACACGAAAAAACGACAAACATGTTAATAGGACAAAGTTGCATACAATTTCTATATCCCTTCCACAGAATTCTTAAAATAGATCGATATAAAGAAATGCAAATAGAAGACTCCCATCTTCAATATATTTACTGTTGTGTTGCTCTTGAAAAGTTCCTAGAACTTGATAGCCATGTATAACCACTAGACTAATAAGCATCAAAGACAGAACACAGTGCACCTCAATAATATTCCGTGCCACTACATCCGTCAATCTAGCCTCCATAAATCTCTCGCACGGTACAAATTTCCCATTCACCATTGAGAATTTCATTACTATATGGTTCTTCGAGAAGATTAAGTACTAAAAGGGCAATCATAACTTATGCACAATCACCACTTCTGGAATCCACAACAAGAATGTTCATACTCACCTAGCCAAAAAGTTTTAAGTTAATATCAAAGTGAATCTGCATCTTTGACTACCATAGAGTAAAATGGCAATAACTGTCTCCACAAACCTCCAATTAGTAATTTGTTGGATGAAGCAGAAATAGAAATCTGGAGGTTTTAATGCATATTTATATCACACATATTTGTTGGGCATCACATTCATTTCAGATTATCCTTTAAAAGGTGATATAAAATATAAATTGCAATAAGTCAGTCCCTCGGATTAACTATCAGTAGCTGAAACTTGGCTTTGTCCCTAGTCTGTTTATCCACCTTTCTAACACAAAAATATATACGAGTCATAAGAACCCAGGAACTTGCAAGACCACAAAAGCATCAGAGAATTGAAGATAAATAAGTTTTGTGATTAAATTAAGAATTCAGAAGCCAGCCAAATAGATTAATATAAAATATATATGTACATAAATGTAGTTTGTGTGGTTTATATATCATGCACATTGATAAAAAAAATCCCCATGTGATATACTCATTCGACAACCAAAAGAGAAAAGTATAATATCTGGAAGTTATGGGAGTCATGCAATAGAATCCGTCATCCTATAAAAAATAAGGACTTTCACACCTCAGGTCCTAGAAATTGGGCCAATTTCATCGCGAGTGTTCAGTGTTTTCATGATCCAAACAACATGACTATATTGATTCCGTGACTCGATAAAAACAAAAAACACAGTAAAATTAGAGAATACAGAAACACCATGAACATTCAGACCATGGGATAAAGTAACCTATGAATCACATAGGAATAAACATGGTTAAAAGTTTAGGATTACTTTTCCAACTGCCTCGTTATGAAATGTACCTAACTTACTTGATAATTAAGCCCTGGTATACATTCTAAACACTATCTTAACTTAAACACAACATCTTCTAGTGAGTTACCAAAGCCAAACTAAGGGGAAAAAACATATCAATCTACTCTCTTTCCGAGAACCTAAAAGCACGGTATCCCTACAACCAATTGTATAGGACACTACTTTCACAAATTAAACCGAATAAACAACTACCACCTTAGAACGTCATAGAAGTGTAAGATTTATATTCAGGAACGCACCTGCTAAAAGAAAAGAAATGGCCACTGGAGCAACTGGGTTGAAACTTCATTATGTCTTTAAAAGAAAAAGTGCAGTTGCGCATTGCTAGGCCAAAAGATAAAACCCAAAAGCTTGTTTCATCACACAGGGAATTTCATAAATAAAGAAACCGTCATGGAACAAATGTTCATTGGCCAAAAGCCCAAAACAGCTTTACAAATTCATGTTCCATCTCCAAGTCAAAGTGAATGACCTGACAGAAAGACATAAGAAGCATCTTAGGCTAGGCAAAGAGGTAAAAACATGTTGACACTTACAGTTCTAAAATATCTTGAATGTGAAAAAATATTATAGCGATAAAGTCCTTCAATGTTGTTAACTCAAAGCTACTAACCAGATATAAGGAGAGAGAGACAAAACTTTCTGTCATAGTTTTGAGTTTGGGAAGGTGTCACTCCTCTCCTATGTTTTGGAATGTAAAAAAAACAAAATAATGCAAGATTGCAAGTTCTTCAAGGAAATGCTGTTAACTCAAGGAAACAAATGGCAAAATTTCAAGAACATTTCACGTTCTACTCCCTGTCATCATATCTTACTAACAGGTATGGTTGACGGCATCAATATCCATAAGTAGTAAAGCCCAATTCCTGCACATGACAGATCAGTAGTGTAAAGCTACTTCCACTCTGTCATTTGTGAAAAGTGGGGAAACAAGTATTTGCCAGGCTCGAACTAAAGTCAATACAGATTACAAAAAAGGCTAGTCAAACATCTCCCTCTGTCTCTAAGATTGTGAACCATTCAAGGATTATTTGAGTCACTTCTTTCTTAAACATGTACATAGCAATATCATTTATGCACATTGAAGATCAGATGGTGTAAGGTAAGTTTACTAACAAAAAAACTCTGGACTTCTACTAGTATTTGTTCTTACCTCTGAGAGCAAATGTTGTATTTTTCTCAGAGGAATCCTATTTTTGCCTTGGTCAATGTTTCAAATTTTTGGAGTTAATGTTAATGCCCTTGCCAGTATTCAGCTTGTGAATTTTAGGTCCACGGATGGAGGATAGTGAGGACTAGGAGGGGTTGTGGCCCCCCAAAAAATTTGAACTTGTATTAATAAATATATATAATTGTTTAGGATTATTGAAGCAAACATGTATATGGTTGAGTTGGTTGGCAGAAATAATGCCAGCATACTTTGATTAGAAGTAGCGGCGGTTCAAATCTTCATTTGAACCAAATTTCTTAAGTTGGTTTATCATGTTTATAGTATAGAATATGATAATATTAAATAACTACTCCGTAAATAACAACCATTTTATAACTAACCTTATTTAAAGTAATACACTTCTAGTTAAACATATCAATAAGTTTGTCAATAAAGACTATGTTGGTGCATAATGTGTGTCAGTCATTTGGTCAAACATTTATTATTGTCAAAGTCAATTAGTCTAAGTATGTGAAGTGTTGAGTTTGTATATGCGAGTATGTAAATGATAGTGAGATAGAAAATATACACAAAATCACTGTTCATGCGACACTAGGTCAGTGTCGCATAGTGCGACACTGAGCCAATGTCGCAATAGGGTGGTGGCCTGCGACACTAAGCTAGTGTCGCAGGATCAGCAGAATGTGTATAAATAGAGAGTTAGATTTTCGTTTTTACAAAGAGATCAAACCCTAGACTTCGATAGAGATACGGCAGAGAGTGTGAGAAGAGGAGAGTTTGTGATTTGTAATCTTTATTCTTCAAGTGTTAATATATACGAAAAGATTATAAAATCGTTGTGTTTGTGTTTACGTTTCAATTGCTTGATTGATTGTTTCCGCCTTTCAATTGAGTCAAACGACAAGTCGAGGTCCTAGAACAAGGGAACCTAACAGACTACTCTTTTATTTAATTTGGAGTAAAAATAAATCTCAAAAATGATTGAACGTCTTTTTATGTCAAATACTCGTTGCTACTTTCTTTCATATATGTTGATTGTAAATCTGTATGTTCGATTATTAATCTTTAAATTATCTACCATTATTAAACTCCAAATGAAAGTTTATGACACTTGATCTAATATCAATAAGTAGTTAATGTTAGCTGTATAATCGAATGAATGTTTTTTATATACATGTAGATGTAGAAGCATATTTTACGCATCAAATGGTTTTGGGCTTTTGGCCCCTCAAAAAAATTGTTCAAGCTCCATCTCTGCTTAGGTCATTTATCATATCGTTGTTAGGCCAGAGGATAGCTAAATCCAAACTCTTTATGCTGTTATTTACTTCAGTATACAAGGAAAAAGAAGTCTAAAAGATTTTGAATGGTTATAAATTAGTATTTTTAAATGTTTTTTTCCACCAGCTGGCATGGTATTCTCAAGTAAGATCCATGTCTCTTAGTGAAAACCAAACCTCCATCTAACGAATATGCTCCATAGCGATGCTACATGTGCATCATTCACCAAAAAGACAAACACATTGAAAAGGAAAAACTTATACAACTTCAATATCCCTATCATGGACATCAAAAAGTAGTAATATATGAATGTAAACAAATCGAGAATTTCCCTCCTTTTAGGTTTAAACCTCTCATTACTCAAGACTCTCAGAGAACTTTCTAGGCAAACAGATCCTATGGACTAATAAAGTACTAATACCACACAAGGAAGCCATCAGTATAACGCCACACATTTCATCAGTTCTCTCACAATACTCATGTGTGGTACAAAAATCACATTCAAAATACAGATATCCTGTAACTTTATTTAGACCTTGCAGCGAACCAAAAAAAAACAATAAGACAAGTTACTGCACAATCACCACCTATGGGCATCCATCCAATTAAATTCCAGTAATTTGTGTTAAACTAAAGTTGGGAAAGCCATAACCTGATAACAGTCCAACAAGTTCATGTTACTTTTCTGATGTTTGATATTTTAAGGGAAACTAAAGCTATACACACACACACACACATGGTGGAAGGATCAAATAAGAATCAGAATATTGTTACGAACTGTAATTAAATAAAAATAAAAATACAATTCAAATCATTAAAGTTGAGGGAATTCGCAAGCTTACAAAACAACTTCGGTATATTGGTGATGTATTCCTCATGATGTTGCGGGTTTGGCTCCTGTATTTTGCTTCAGCAGGTAAACGCGATGCTGATTTCTTATATGGTAATTTAATAGATGGACATATCAGGCACTTAAAATGCAGGTTAACTTTGACTGTTGTCTTCAATAAAATACAGCTTGATCTAGGCACCGTTTACATATAGAAGTAGTTGGTTTTTTGTGGTATCTGCTTAGCAGAAAAGTTCCCTGTACATAATCCCTGTAAGTGTAACCCATATACTGTTACTAGTTCCCTTATAATGGTCCATGTCACAACATTTGTAGAAAACTAACCTGGTACATGAAAACAGCCAATTACACCTCTTTTTGGAGAGAATGAAACTCTTATTCTTCTAAGGTACTTTGCTGACACTAAGCATAAAGCTTTTCTTGTGATGCATTAAACACTCTTAGCCCAAATTCCACAAGATCAGCAACAACTTCCAATGATACTACATTTTTCACCTTTATAAACCTACATATTTTATTTTTAATAATAAATACAGCTATTTATAAACGTGAAGATTATACTTTGACATTAGGTAGTCGATCTGCAAGATCCTAAGATGAGTACTAATTTAGGACACAATTATATACCATAAATACTGATATTAAATGTGACAATTAAATAATCCATATGAAGAGTATAATTTAGGGCTTTCAATGCTTCATCAGTCAGATACATAAATAAATAGAAAATATATAGAACAAGTAAAAGAAAAATACCTGACGAGCAAAAGAAAGAGCATGGTATTGCATACAGTGATGTTTTGAGAAGTAGCGGTAGCGTTGTGGTGCAACAGTAGAGTTGGCGGGCTGGTAGTTTCAGTCTTCGTTGTCGGTGATTTTTACGTCACCGAGACGGGGGTATCTTCGTCAAACCTTCCATCTCCCGCCCAAATAATGGACATACCCGACCGGTTCTTTATTCGTAAATTAGGGTGCTACTAGATTTTCCCGTAAATTAGGATGTTAGCGGGTCGGGTTGGGGGGAATTTTAGTGTATCGTACCCAGATCCGTTTATAATATTCATATTTATATTCGTATCTAATATCTTATTCAACTCAATATTCCGCGGATATCCGACTACCATTACCCGTTATGTAATACCCGATTAGTATTGCGAATCAAAAACCGGTTGTGTTATCTATAGCTGTCGTTTCAGAATTATTACACACGGCATACAAAAAACATGTCTTTTTAACTTAGTATTAAATTAAACTAGTGTAAATCTCGTGTTAATCATAAACCGGTTGTGTTATTTATAGTTGTCGTTTCATAATTATTACACACGGCATAAAAAAAACATGTCTTTTTAACTTAGTATTAAATTAAACTAGTGTAAATATCGTGTAATGGACGGCTTTCGTAAGATATAATATACTAATGTAAAACTCGTAGTGATACACGACAATGTTACTATAATGTCATAAGATATTAGATTAGATTAGATGAGAATATTACTTATAAGTTAATATTAATGTATTAATTAAATATATCAATAAATGAGTCAACGGTGTAAGTTCATCAGCTCACTTAAACAAATGAATTATCTAAAAATATAATTCTTCTTTAGCATTCATAACTTGTATATGCTCATATAATATTACCACATAGAAATATAAGTAATACTTTTAAGACACCTTATCTCACCAAGAATTGTACTTGATCTCACCAATTAAAAATAATCATACTCCCTTTGTATCAGTCAAAATGTCCACTTTGATTATGCACACATGTTTAGAAATGTCCATTAACTACACTTTTTTATCAATCAAATAGCATCTCTTCACAGTAAAGTGTTTTTTGATTAATTAAATACGAAAGTTGACACTTACCAAAATGATAACCTGGACAATTTAAGTGGGAACAGTGGAGTAGATTATTAGCTAAATTACTATGGATCACCTTAGAACATGAGAAAATGACTAATTAAATTATAACACAATTAGCAACATGAACCGCAACAAACAACTTATATGAGAATTGAAGGTCAAACAATAAGTTACATTATCGGGGGGAAAAATTTTCAAGTAATATACGGAGATGACTACCATTGAAGAAAGAAGCAAATATGTTTGAATCACATAACTAAAACTTAAAATAATAATCTTAAACTTAATGAAGAAAACTATAGTGTTTTTCAACAACAAATTAAACCACGTAAAATTGAATAAAAAAAACATAGCATACACTTGACAGATTGAGTAAATAATATAAGTTGCTCTACGATGTTTCCACAAAAGATAATACTTCATTAACATTCAAAAGGTGTATATGTTTATAATTAAAAAATGGAGGATTATATCGTTTCTAGTAACTCAGTTGTACAATTCTTCACTTCAAATTTGCAAAAGTGTTAACTTACAACCTCATATTAGTATTTAATTTAAGTGTTTCATTATCTCTTCATATATAGTTATAACATTTAATAGTAACACTACATAAATTATTAATTATTTGATAATGATGCATTCATTTAAATTCTTTTCACTATTACTTATATTTTTGGTTATCCCGCATTTATTACTGAATTAAATTAAAATTTATTATTTCATTTATTATTATTATTACTTTGAAAATATAAAAAATAATTTCATATGGCATGACAAATTAGATGATGGAATATAAGGATGTCACATTAGATGTAGTCAATGAGAGAACTACACATAAGATATGGGGCAAGCTAGCTAGTATATAGGTAAGATATTAAATATTTACACTGGATTTTATTGATTTACTATTATTGTTATGTTATTATTATTTATTTTAGAACGACAATCATATAATTTATTTCACAAAATATACAATCCACACGTTATATATATATTGTCTCTTACGAGACTTTACACACAATCTCTCAATTGACGAGTCTTAATTGTAACGAAAATTATATATGCCTATAATTGTTTGTATAGAAATGTGACTAAAGATTTAATTTATGAATACGACAGAATGAACAGATGAAAAAAAAAAAGTGAATAAATAGAATTTACGTGTGATGAATTCATCAACCATATGTATTAGGAATGTCTTTATACCTATATTTTAATAAAATTTAGCTTTACTCAACTGAATTTAAACTTATTTCTAAATGTGACGTTGATACTTGAGTATTGGCACAAGAACACAAAAGAACTTAATTATTACCGATATAAAATTGACCATGATGATATATATTTCATTATCAAGTCACGTCATCAACGTGTATGGATAAGTATCTCAACGGCTCAGGTTGAGGGCGGATTTTGGTGCACTTCTACCCGAAGGCGTCTATAATACCCATATTAGAGGTGTAAAAAAATCGGTTTTTTCGATTTTCGGTTTTTTAAAAACCAGTTTATAAAAAATCGATTATTTGAAAAATCGGTTTCGGTTAAAAATGGTTTTTTCGGAATCAGTTTTTTTCGGTTTTAAATGTTCGGAATCGGTTTTTTTCGGTTTTGATCCGGTTTCAATCGGTTAATTTTTTCGGATTCGAATTCGGTATAAGTGTATAACAAAATTTAAATAATACAAATGAAAATATAAAATACAAACATAACTTTTATTTAAACAATGCAATTACAACTAAAAATATCTTCAAATACAAACATAACTTTTATTTAAACAAAATTACCACTAAAATATAAAATACAAATACGAATACATTTCGAGTTTCGGCATGGCCATCACCCGGAAACGTAATCGTATAGTAAAGTATATCGAACTTCGGCACTGCCATCACCCGGATACACTTAACTAGCTATGTCGTCCCAAACTTCATCTTCATCCACGGATTCAACTTCAAGTTCTTCAAATTCACCTTCATCTAATTCGGTCATTGGAGGTGATATCTCTAATTCGATTTCTTCATCTTCAATAATTTCTTCAACGTTACCTAATAATGGGTCTTCCAAGGTTGTTACATTTTGTATCCTATCCACTCCGTCCAAATAATCTTTCAAACATACACATACTTCCACGGATTGAGCGGTTAGTCTTGACCTTCTTTCCGATATTATTCGACCGCTAGTAGAAAAGGCCGATTCGGAAGCTACCGTCGAAGCTTTGACGGACAATAAATCTCGAGCCATAGCGGATAAATTGGGAAATTGTACTTCTCTTTCTTTCCACCGACTCAAAATGTCAAAATTACGAAACTCATCAACACTTAAAGTGGTTAAAAAGTTTGTAGACATATAGTGTCCCAACTAGCTTGTTAGAGCCGATGTTCGTTGATGCTTTGTAGCATCTTCAAGTAATTGATTATAAAGATTTATATTTATGTCGTTGGATGATGACCGAGATGTTCCCGCCCGCATTGAGTCAACAATTGGGTTATGATGTTGACCATATTTTGTTGCATAAATCCCAAATAAACTTTTAAAATTATCTTCAAATTTAGAAAGTTCATTTTGTATATAGTTCGAGTCGTCGGATAAGTGTAAGTCTAAATTTTGTAAAATTGTGTACGCCGCCAACATTTAAAGTTAGATTTAGTGCGGCGGAACAAGTAAAAACCAAAGGCAAACTATCAAAATATTTTATAAATTTCTTTTTTATAGCTCTAACCATTTTTCTAAACATTTGATATGTCGAGGATTCAAATTCTTGTAATTTTTCGGTCATTATAAAAATTTGGTTTAGAACTAACGAGCTAGTTGGGTAATATACACCCGATAATGTAGTAGTAGCCTCTTTAAAAACTACTAAAAACGAAGTTAAATCATTTAGTCGATCTCATTCATAATCGGTTATAGCTACGGACTTATTTTTAGCAACTAACATATCATTAAAAGCACTTAAAGTAGCACGTTGTCGTGAAATATTTTCAAACATAGTGTGAGTAGAATTCCACCTAGTATTATTATCGTAACAAGGTCCTAGGGGAGTTTCACCACATTGTGCACGAAAACGTCTATAATTAGCTTGTCGTTCGTTACTCGAACTATATATAGTTAGTAATAAACTCTTAAATTTTTCACGTATATTAGCACATATTTGTAACGCCGCGTGCACGGACAAATTTATAACATGAGCAACACAACGAGAATGAAAAAAAACGCCATTTAAAATTGGTTTTATACGTAATTTTAGTAAATTCATAGCTCTAGTATTATTTGACGTATTATCTAGTGAAATTGTAAAAACTTTATTGTCTAAATTATATTCAATTAAAGTGTCATTTAAAATTTTTCGCAAATTGCATCCCGTATGCGGATAACCAAACAATTTAAAAGCAATTGTACGTTTCATCAATAACCAAGACTCGGGATGAAACCAATGGGTCGTAACGGCTAAATAAGAATTTGCCGTACCATGTGGTGCGGTCCAAACATCACAAGTAATAGAAACGCCATATTTATAGTTTTGAAAACCATCAATTATATCTTTTTTAGCCGTTTTCCATAATTTATACGCATCGTTTCTAAGGGTAGTACGACTTACTTGTTGGTAACGCGGTTGTAATCTCTTTTTGATGATATTCGTAAGTCGTTAGTTGTCGAAGTGGTTGAATGAAAGCGCCTCTTGGATGACAAACTTCGTAAAATCTTCTCGAAGCGCATCATTATCGTATATAAATACGCTACCATCCGAACCAAGTGTCGATTGTGACGCATCTTGATTAGCCGCCCTACAAGACCCGTTTTTGTGACTTCTTAATGTTGAGTTTGATATGGGGTTATAAAACCTCCCACATCTTTTGCAACGGGCCTTTTCCACCCCATCATTCATAACACACAATTCGTAATTCGACCAAATTTTTGGGTTCCGATTTGTTGATTTAACTTGGACTACATCAACGTTTGTGTAAACTTTGTTGCGTACATTGCTACCAACGGAAGCGGAACCGGAACCGGAAGCTTGTGATTGTATGTTTTCCATTTTTCGCAAACAAAAAGTATATAAATATCGAGATTTAGAGTGTTTTTGAGAGAAGAAGAGAATGTTTGTTGGTGTGTTTTGAACCCAAACCAACTAGGGCTATTTATAGGGATTTGGAGGTGTCAAAATACCAAAAAAAAATTCAAAAAAACGCTCCCCCATAGCTCCCAACGGCTACTGTTCGGTTCTGTGCATTTTTTCAAAAAAACCCGGTTAAAACCGGTTAAAAAACCGGAAAAAATCGGTTTTACTAAAAACTGAAAACCGATCAAACCGGTTTCGGTTTTATAAAAACCGAACCGGTTTTTAAAAAATCGGTTATCCAAAAAACCGGTTTCGGTTATTTGACCGGTTAAAAAAAACCGGGTTTTTTTTTTTCCACCTCTAACCCATACATATCCGACCCAATATCCAATCCGAACCCGGTTAATATTACCCATCAATGTTTCGGGTTTATCCTTGTACTAATTATCCCCTTTGAATATTCATTGGAAAAAAATGGATTCGAGGGTTAAAAACCTTGAACGAAAAATTGAAACTCAACAAAAGAATAAACAAAATACCAAAAAAATAAAATATATTCAAACAAATGGTCGGCTGAAAAAACCAACTCTCCATATTCTAAAGCTACTAAAGAATAATTATTTCAAAAAGATAGGCTTATCAATTCTATATATACCGTTTGCCAACAAAGAAACTGTATAAATACCTCGAATTGTCGAAGCGTCATGGTTGGCAGATCATTTTTGTACAGTAGATGGCAATACGTATAAAAGATTAGTTTAACAGTGTAAATTATTTAAGGCGCGTTTAATTACGGAAAAATTTCCTCATTTTCTTTCTTCGCTTTTCTAGGAAATGAAAAGTGTTTTTTTTAAACTCCCCGAGACTTTTTTTTTTTTACACCATTAAAGTCCTATGACTCGAACTCATATTTATTAAAACCATTACATCCTTCAAAGATGCAATTTTAGACCCAAACAACATTTATTTAAAATTGGCAGGGTACCCGCCGTGTAGACAAGGGTACCCGCCGTGTAAGCAAGGGTACCCGCCAGGTAGTGAAATGCACCAAAACTTCTGATTAAAATTTCAAAGAGGCTACCAGGTTGAAACATTTGTACCCGTCGGGTACTTGTGCCAGGTACTAAGGTTACCTACCGGGTACCTTGGTTACCCGTCGGGTACTCACCCTACTCCAGCAAAACTCGGTTTTTGCATAACTCATTTTTCAGGTTTTTAACCACGGCTTGATGGAACATTTTGCTCAACTTTTAAATCTGTTTTCCACCTTTAAATCAATCAAATTCGTAATGTAAATCACTCCTTTAACACCTTGACCAAACCATACATTTTCATATAAAAAGTTTGTCCAAAAGAGACATAGTCATAAACTTGACTATTGCAATACACATACCATTGGATTTCACCACTTTTCTCAAAATGGCCAAATTACTCAAACAACAAACATGAACCATTTTATACATCTACTAGTATCCAAATGGGTTACTTCCACAACTTAACCATATTAACACAAGACCAACTAATCACAAGTATCAACATACATACGACACTTCTTTCGATCAATTTTGACACCAAACGACAATATTAAGTCAAAGTACAACTGGAAGCCTTGCCCACAATTAAAACATCAAAATGTCAACCACACTTTTGATACATAATCAAAAAGGGATGTATCATTGTATAGAGCAAGATCAAAAGGGGTTAACTTGTCACCACTACTAGCAACAAGCCCACCACTAACTCCCAACGGGTCTCTTGCCCAAATTGCCCCTTGTCCCGCTAGCTTTACCTATACATTCAATAATATAAATAATAAGCACGAGCTTAGTAAGTAATGGACAACAACAATATAATCAACACATTAAGGATCCTTAATCTCGAACAATGTTAATTCATGAGAATCAACCTCTAATCATCAAGTAAATGGACATTGAACACACTTGTATTCCAAATACCATTATTTAGCTCTAACCTTCAAGATAATACACACTTGCCTACTCTTGTAATCCAAGTGTTATTACCTTGCTCTAACCATCCATTACTTACCTTGAATTTACTTATGAAAAGTAGTTGCAACAATTCCAATTCTTTGATCACCTAGGCATATCAACACTTACACATATATTACAAACACCCCAAATTAACCAAATTTCTAAATTTTCTTCCTTTTTCTAACAAATAATTTGGGTGTTATACTTTAAAACACCAAAATCTCCAACTAACAATTTATCCTCTTACTTCTATAAACACATATACCTTTACGTGTTTGATGCTCATTTTCAAGAACAACAATTAACATCATTTTTACAACAAAAATTCTCCATATACATATAATCATCAAAACACCTATGAATATGTGATCTTATCTCTTTTTATACAAGAGTCATCAAATAAACTTATTTTACAACTCAATAACATATATAAAACATTCCTACATCAATTTAACCTCTTTACCCCTATTTCTACAACTTAGGGTTTATGTTGATAGAACCCTAATATCAAACTAAGTAGTCACGAGAGTAGCATATACCTTAAATATTATTAGTAAGGGTTTAATATCTTGAATTCTAAGTGAGATAAGCTATAATTTAGCACTTCTTCTTTCCCTCCTTTTCTTCCTGCCGTCGTCAAAACTAGAACACACCCTTTTTTTCTAAATAATGAAGAAAGGAGGAAGTCAGGGGATTTTATTTTACATTTTAACTAGCCATTCTTTCAGTACTCCTCCTAGCAAATCATATACCTTTATAAAACCCTAAAGACGATTATCCAAGCACCTTAATCACTTACTTGCTCACTAAGTTACAAAACTCGCAACTTGACACGCAAGTGAACCCGATTGAACTTGGAACAAAAGAACCCTTATAACTCCTGGTAGCGTTACTTATCCACCTTGAAACCGATAACTTGCTTCACAAGAATCACAAAGTACCTTGATACGCAAGCAACCTCAATCACCCAAGAATCCTAGCAACACCTTCCTTTTCCTTGCTTCTTTCCTTGTGTACCTTGCTAATCAAGTTACGAACCCCACAAACACCTTGTGGATCAAGTAACAAACCCCGCACCATACAACTTTCTTCTAGTTGAATACCTTGAAGCCAAAAACCCTTGCAAACCTTGACGTCTTTGAAGCTCAATACTGAAACTTCAAGAAACCTTGTGCCAAGAATAGATCAACAAGAAACCCTATGCTAATCGATCTCTGTTTGCAACCTTGCTTCAACCTCGACAAATCTTGTACCCCAAGAAATTTCGAACAAAAACTGCAGAATCTAGACAGCAACTTCGAAAATTGATATCTCTCTCCCAGAACCTCCGATCTAAAATCCCTACGGTCAGACCCTGTATTTACGTGTCTAAAACCTCCAGTTTTAATTTCACAAAGATCCAACGGTTAACGAACCTGCAGCGGCAATTCTTCCACCATTGTGCAGAAAGTAACGAACCAAATAGATAATATACTACTTGTTGAGATTGTTTATCTTTGAGTCGACCTAGCTTCAAGACACTAACGTAACCTTGGCTCTGATACCAATTGTTGGATAAAAAACTAACAAACCTAGCACGAAATAAAAACATAAAGGAAATTACACAAGATGCTCAAATGTAATTTTATTAACGAGTAATGGAAAAGAAAGAATGTACAATTAAAATCTCACCCCACCTCCTTTTTTATATAGGTGAGGGGTAAAGAATTCTAATCTACTACGATAAAGATAACATATCTTAATCATAATCCTATTCAACTAAACTTCAAACTAAATTACAATTAACCCCACAAACTATGTAACTATGTATACTAAATATCAACGGTTTTACTTATTTAGAAAAAACAATGAAAAAATTAGAAAATGCATTCAACTGTGAGGGATGAAGTTTTTTTTTCGAGAAAGAGTAGAAATGGAAAACTTGGAGAACCATAAAAGATAGTTTTTAACTTTTTAGTTATAAAAAGAAAATAAGAATTTTATTTTTCTTAAAATCTTTTTGTAGAAAACTCGGATTCGAACACGTTCTATAATTTTCTAGTTTTTTAGAGAAATACTATGGCAAATGGAAGAATTTTTCGTAATCAAACACGCCTACCATTTCTAGCTCGAGTAATTAAGGATAAGGATAATAACTTTGAAGTACATCTATAATTACATGAAAAAGACGAGGAATTGGTTTGAAATGGACAAGAAACATCAAGTCCAAAAACCTTATGTTGCCACAAAAACAGTCTTCAACAGTCCAACTTCATATATTGTTAACACATTTTTTACTGAGACAGAACAAAACAAGCGACAACCAGATCATGACTTAAAGACTTTCACTCAGAGAAAACAAATCAAAATGATGACTCTTCACTAAAATACATTCGAAAGAAACATGAAAACAGCCAAGAAAAGACAAATAGTCAATACGTTTTCATCTTTGACTTCATAATAAAATAATATGGTTGTGAAACTTACTTGAAAAAGTCCTCAGCTCCCAGCCAAGATACTGGTAGAATTCTAAGGTGGACTACTTTTGTAAGGAATTTGCACCTTAAGTTGCTTCATATATATATTTATCCCCAACAATAAAGCATTAGAGTTAGTATTATCCATATATCATATAAGAATAATTAAGCATAGTATGTAACAGAGAGATACACGGTGGTATCTGACATGGCGTTGCATTGTGTCATCAGTGGATGCATGCCATTATGCAACATGGAAATTGAGCGCAGACCCTACCATAGGAATTGCAGCTGTGGAATGCACAGCTTGAACGATAAATACTTCTATGCTTGTTCTAATTCCAAGCACAATAAAGTTTCATTTTCAAAGATAAACTCGGGGAATAAGTATTCGTCATCCTTGAGAGCTTCCGGGCACTGTAGCCTGCCTCCTCACAGTGTTTCTTCGGTGGCAAGAGGAGAGAATGAAAGTGTACGATAATATATTTGTATGCTCCTAGTTCAAGTATTTGTTAGAAGCAACAAATTTTCACCATGGATCAATTAGTTTCCATGCCTCTAGAACTTTATTTCTTATACAAGTGTACGAAAGGCTGCTCTTGTAGAGTTGGCATAATATAACATTTTTCAGACATGATTATAAGATTCCAGATTTATAGCTCCTGAGGAGTCAGGTCCAACATTATTGTTTGCAATATGTGAATTAGTTATGCATTACGGTGTTAGAAATTTGGTTTTTGCATCAGAAAATTTGGTGTACCATTTTGGTAACTGTTCAGAGGATAATTTATGAAGGAATGAAATTTGTCAAACAAATTGGAATTTGATGGAATTGAATTTAATGGAATTGGAACCTTATTCAAAGAAATGTGATTTTAAAGAATTACAATATGTCATGCGCGTTTGGTTTACACAGAATGAAATTGAAATTCTAACATTTTATTATATATTATAAATATATAAATATAAAATATAAAATATAAAATATAAGATACAAATAAAGAACAAAAAATATATAATATAAATATAAATATTATTATTATAATAAAAGATTAATAATAATAATATAATAACGTAACATAAATACTCCGTATAGAGTTATATTATAACATAGTATAATATCATATAACGAAATTGAACATAATTTCTCAGTTGATAGAATGAGATTACATTCAAAATGCAAAGGAATTGAATTCCCCCATTTTATAGAATTATATGGAATCATATTCCATTCCGTGTATCAACCAAACAGACAAAGGAATGGAATTAAATTCAATTCCATCATGTTTTGCCAACAAAAGAGGAGAATGAAATAGAATCTGATTCCAATTCACCAAAAGCGCCCTAGAATATCTTGACTATTTTTCCACCCTCTTCTAACATCAATCACATATATTTCACCCTGATCTATTTTGTGTTTTCCACCCACTCATTTTCAAAGTAAAAAATATGATAAGATAGTAAACACAGTTCTCCCGTTAGCAAGTCCTTGTATAAGCCTACCAGTAACGAAGTATACACAACTTAACAAAGCAAAAATAGCATATCAATGACAGATATAGAGTTAACAAACCTGACCCATTAAACAACAATTATGTAGCACTAAACCACAATCTGTAAGAACCAAAACTGCACCACATGCCTGTGGTACCATAAACTACATATAGCACAACCAATAAGGTTTCACTTATTAGAGATCATGCTATATTTGCATTGATCAAAGTTTTACTAAGCACCGACCCACCAGAAGTTAGCATTAAATGTGTACCTCCTAACGTAGCAACACAAGCATCAGTTGTAGCCAAATGAGGCTGTACTTGCTCCCATATCTTCTTCTTTGCAATCTGGTTAGCCGAAGCAGCTTCTGGAAGCTTCTCTTTATCTTCTTCGGTCCCAAACCATATCCTCTCACCTGGGACCGATCCCTCAGGTGGTTCAAGCAACTCAACGTTTTCATGTGAGGCATCAGAAGCAGCCATAAGCATTCCAGATGACTTCACCCCACGCATGTTTCTTGGTTTCAAGTTAGCCAAAACCACTACACTTTTGTCGTGTAGATCATCAAGTGGGATGTATTTCACGAGCCCACTACATATTATTCTTGGCTCGGGTTCACCAATATCTACTTCTTCAACGTAAAGCGAATCAGCCTCTTCGTGTCTCCATGCTTTTAAAATCTTCCCTACCCTTATGTCTAATGTATTTGCCATATCTTTTACCTTCATCATATCAACAACAGTCTCTTCTTTGTTATCATCTGAAGACGCTGTTGCTGGAGTAACAGGATCGGTAGTTACACTTGAGGATGTACAAAATATTCTCGATTTCGATACCAATTGTGACATCTTTCTTGGCATATATGAAGATGTTAAAAGCGATATAGAGGGTGCATTATTTCGATTTTGTTGCTGGTTTGCTTTTAACGCAGAGTAGTAATTTGAGGCAGAAGAACATATAGAAAGTAGTGGACGAAAAGCAATACCACCACTGCAATTTTGATTGCAGTAAGAAAGTAGGCGCAATCCGCTAGTTCTTGGAAGACTGGCTGGCACCATTTTGTATGCTTCTCTCTAGATTAGTCTGCAACACAAATGATCAGGAAATAATTTCCGTAAGCACAAAAGTGCAATTTTGATGATCCTACTCATGCTAGGACTAGTGTAAAGACCTTATTGTCTTTTCCCGAATACAAAATGAAATCTGTTAACCAAATTATTATTGGTTACAAAAAAAAAGGTGAAAAAATCAGACCTCACATCAGAAATACAACTAAAGGAAAGAACTTCATTTAACATCTAATAGTGTCATTTGTTGTAAACACATGTAGCTTCATCACTAAGTTACAAAAAATAAAAAAATGAACACATATAAAAAGATGCAATGTGACTAAAGGAAACAAATGGGCAAACACGTACTTTGTGCTGGTCTGTTCGCCAAAACATCTTTGTCCAAATAATTTGAACTATTGTTTATAAATAATTAGTGAGTCAAATATCTCATATAAGATTACATAAACTATATTATTTCAATATTATTATTTTTTCTCGAGTAAATTTGCATTATCTTTCGGACGATACTAGTAATTTAGATACTGAAAATTTCAACCCAGCATTTTCATACGAGTACTTGGGTATAATACTAACTTTTAACATTTGAAGGTCCTAAATATTAAACCCTACGAGCTAAAAGGAAAATTACCTTGATGACAACTTCACACACAACTTAACCTTTTAGCACTTGGAAACCTGATTTTTTTTTATATTATAGAAAGAGCATTTAATTTCGCATAATGGTATGCCAATAAGGGTTGATTGCCAATAATGGTTTACTAATGGACTTTAAGCAATTTGGGTCAACTCTAAGAGAAATAGGGACTTAAAAAGGGAGAATTAGGTTACTCCCAACGGGAGATGTCGGTTGCCATCGGTTCCAACCGACGGAACCGACACCGATGGCACCGGCCCGTCGGTTCGGTCCGTCGGTAATCCGACGTTCGGTCGGTTTTTTGTTTGTTTTTTCTTTTTCCGCGTGTGTATATAAATAAACGTAAATTGGTAAATGTGGGACCCAAAAAAAAAGTGACGGTGCCACTGATGGCAGGGGTCCGTCAGTTTCAGTCGGTTTTGAAAAAAACTGACGTGGCGCTGACGTAGCCCGTCGGTTTCTGTCCGTTTCTGTCACGGTTGGGAGGAGTCTTAGCATACTATTATACGAAACCTCCAAGCTTATGCGAGATGTTCCTTTGTGCAAGATTTTTCTTTATACTGCGAAATTTTTCTTATTTGCGAAATTTTCCCTATTGAGCAAAATTAGGGGCTAAAATGTTAAATTGCAAGAGTTGAAACATTTAAGTTGAGGCCCAAATGTGTTAACCAAGTTATTTTCCCTAACTAAAATTCCTCAAATCATTTAATAGCATTTTAAAAGAATCATGTCTAGGCGTAAGTAATCAGATTAAATGTACCACAACCATAGTATAAATAAACTCTTTTAATCTAAAATATACTCAAATTAGGCGAATCTTTTGATTTATATCATTTATCTAAACAGCTTTAATTAATACACATATACCCTAAACAGCATCAAATTAACAGGATACAAACATTGCGTTCGAAATTTACCTCGTCGAAACAATTGGTCGGAGCAATTTTTTGGAGCTACTTCGCCGGTGACGGAGATATGTGGTTGGAGTGGTGGGAATTTTACGTTTTGTGATCTGAAATTCTGAATATCTGATTGATAATAGGAATAATGTATTATTTTATTTGCAAAAGGTTCTCTTTATCATTTTGAAGATTGGGCCGCTAATATGTGAAATTAAAACTGGGCTTTGATTTATCGATATGAATGCCATAAGGCCCATTCACAAAAATAAAATGTCACCATTTCACAATTTTTTGATATCCGACAATGTTTTGTAAAATGAGGGCATATATACGTGTGTTTATTAAAATATAAATATAAATATAATAATATAAAGTAATAATATGCTACCATTTGGGTTTTAAGTTTTAACTCATATACATACACACTTGATTTAAAGTAATACACTAATATATGCGTTCATTGAGATTATTAACTATTTGTATCATTAGTTTAATAACACAATGTAAAAAGGAAAAAAAAGGAACATTAGTATTAGTATATATGTTAATATGTTAAAATGGTTTCATCAAATTGTATATTATAAATTGGACATTTATAATGTCTTTTAAGGTTGGAAAAGGAAATAATTTGATTGTGTATACTATTTATTTGCCAAATACACTTTTTCTTTTGTTTTGAATTAAAAGACAAAACAATGCTTTTTGTACGAGGACGAACTAAGAAAGTTGCATGTCTCACTTCTTCCATACCATTAATTAATTTTAATTATTGGGGATTAAAAGATAAAAATATATAATTGATTATCAGTTTGAGTCTATGTAGGAATTATACTTTATTATAATTTTAGTTTTATAGATAAAAATTTAGACGCTTTTATCAGGAATGGGTATTGTTGCATGTTGCTCTAAAAAGAATCTGAACAAAAGATAAACAGTGAATTATTTATCTTAATTATAATATATTTGAACAAAAATTTTAAAAGGGATAAATAGTATGACTAATATACTCTTCTATTATCTTATTCAACATTCAAACACCTAAATTTAATTTAATATAATTAATTATAAAATTTAATATATTATTAATACTATCATTATTAAATTTTATAAGTAATAAACATATGACATTAAATTTTAATTTATTAAATTTTTTCTATATCTATCTGTACTAATATATAATACATTTGTTATATTTTCTTAAGAGGAAATTTACTAATTTACCACTAATATTTTTATTAAAATTTAAAAAAATCTACTTGAAATTACTAACATAACTCTACATATATATTAAATTCTCATTTATACTAATTATCATTGAAACTTAAACTAATAAACATATGACATAACTTTTTAACAGGAATGAGTTATGTGACGTGTTAATTATGGACGAAAAGGTCAGAAGGAGACGAACATCTTAGCAAATAGCCATAGGTGATTTTTCCACCATTTGTAGTCAAATTTCATCTCTAAAATCTTCAAAATCAATTTTTTCCAATTCTAGGTGTTTTTAAGTGTTGTAAAAAATTAGAAACAAACTCTTACTAATATTTTTTTTATGAAATTATATATATATATATATATATATATATATATATATATATATATATATATATATATATATATATAGGATTGTGATCATGTGAAAATAAGAGGATAAAATAAAAACGGTGAAAACAGATCACAGCCCTTGGATCAAAATATATATATAAAAAGGGGTGGTGATAAAATAAAAACGGTGAAAACAATGAACGTTCACAAATTTATAAAGTGTGAATTTGATTTTTTTTATTGCTTCACACTTAATTTTAAAATGTAAGGCTTATTTTTTTTTTGGCTTCTCATAAAATTTACGAATTGTGAAAGTTGAAAATTAAGCTTCACACGTTCATAAATTTATGTGAAGCTAAAAAAATTAAGCTTCACAGTTAAAAAATTTCTAAATTTTTGTGAAGCAAAAAAAAATAAAGATTCACAACTAAAACTTTTTGAAAAATAAAAAAATGTAATGGTTCACAATAAAAAAAAGTATGTTAAGCGAAAGAAATAAAAGTTCACAACTAAAAAAAATTATGAATACAAATTGAGATCGTTTTCACCGTTTTTATTTTAACTCCTTGTTTTCACCGAAAACCAACCACACACACACACACACACACACACACACACACATATATATATATATATATATATATATATATATATATATATATATATATGTAAATGGGTGGAGATAAAATAAAAACGATAAAAACAGTTGACCTTCTCAATTTTATGAGTTGTGAACTTGACTTTTTTTTATTTCACATAAAATTTTTGAATTGTGAAGGTTGACAATTAAGTTTCATATATTCATAAATTTATGTGAAGCTAAAAAAATTAAGCTTCACAGTTAAAAAATTTCTAAATTTATGTGAAGCAACAAAAAAATAAAAGTTCACAATGAAAACTTTTTGAAAAAATAAAAAAAAAATGTAAGGATTCACAATAATAAACGTATGTGAAGCGAAAGGATAAAAGTTCACAACTAAAAAAATTTATAAATACAAATTGAGATCGTTTTCACCGTTTTTATTTTAACTCCATTTTTCACCAGAACTCAACCCTATTATATATATATATATATATATATATATATATATATATATATATATATAATGGGGGTATTTTTTTATTTTCTTATTTTAAAAAAGGATAGAGAGGTGATTTATTACTAGTAAAAAATGTCATATCGTTGTATTGTTATATAATTTTAACTATGATTTACATGCTACATATCGAATTAACATTTAATTTAGTTTATCCTGTATACCACACGTGCATTTTAGTAGTACTAATTATGCGGCTCACTACAAATACAAAGAGAGTGATAATATATATTTCTTTATAGTCGGTACTATTTAACTTATTACAATTCAACATCTATATCTAAAATGCTCTTTAACTTTTTATACGTTTATGTACGGCCCACTAATAATGTTAGAAAACTTAAGCTAGTGGGTCTAGAGACATCTCCGTAATTTATGTGCATTGATTATGATTTTACAATTCATACGTTTTTAGTACATTTATTTCTGTCGTGTGTATTAAACTTTTAAAATTTATTTTAAATATATTCAAATTTTGAATACGTACATTATATGTATTCGATAACTTTTTTTTTCTCATGTAGCATTGATTATGTTGACGCGGTACATAATATTGCGTTGACATGACATCACTTAAGTTTATGAAATTTTTTTGCATGTTTGAGTAGATAACCAGATGTATATAACAAGCGTTTACATAACCTAAATACATATAATATGAGTTTCTATGTTTCATACATATATATAACAGTAAAACTTATAAATTTTAATACATTTTTGTACCGTTAACTCTAACGTAATGTGCCGGAATTTTCGAAGGATCACGATTAAATTAAACCGGCATAGTACAATAATTTCTTGCTTTCTCGAATCCAAATAAAGAAAAGGGCTTTGCTAACGTGTGCCCCCCGTGGTACACGTTAAGAAGCATTTAATGAACTCATAATTTCCTTAAATATTAGAATTTGTAATTAATATATGCATAAAAAAGGTAATTATTAGATTGAATTAATGAGTATTAAATGCAAATTATAATATTTAATGAAGTTTCGATTTCATTAAACACACCTTATCGTGTGTCATAGGGACACACGTTAGAAAAACCCTAAAGAAAAACGGATGAATTACAGGATCCCTATTAAAAGGGAAAACAGATGTTAAAAGTCAATGATCATGAGTGGGGGCCAAAAGGTTTACTTTTGCATATAGTTATATCGTAACAAATGCGGGTTCATGTAGATTCTTTTGACAATTATGTAACTTTTAACAATAATGTTTTGATGGTAGATATGCTTTGGACTTTAAGTCTTATCTCATTTATTCACAGACGTGTATATTTGTTCCAATTTCGTGACCTAACCTCACAACCTACCCAGTGAATGTGAAACCGAGTAACTTGCATTGGGAATTCGAGTAGTAAACACAGGTGTAGGATTTCGACATCCAGATAGGTTTATGCAAGGATTCTGTAGATATACCCATTTAGAAAAGATATTCCGACCCTAATTGTAGTATGGATTCACGAGATTTATTTTGGGATAAAACTAGATATGTGAATTTGATTTTGACACACACAAAGTAAACTCCAGTATGTTTCCAAGTACTGAAAATGTGTTTGACATCATAGATATACACTTTCCAATGAACTTTGGGGATTACAAACGGTTAGATATGTCCTAAAATTGTTTTTTCATATTTCATAAGATGTACATGCAAATTACAACTACTCTGTCAGGTTCAGATGAAGCAAATGAGTCAGCTTTAGACCAAACAGATCAATCAACTTTAGACCAAACGTATCATGCAACTTGTAGAGACTCAAGTACACCTAGTTGTTTTTGTTGTTGTTTCGGGGCACTGCCCCGAGTCCCACAAGATCGGTTGGGGCTACAGCCCTCATGGGTCTCGCTAGGGGTGGTGCTCTTGACCCCACAACTATAAAGGTATAAACCCTTGCTATTTTGATCGTGTTCATAATATAATAACTTACTTAGGTATGCATTTCGCATCGCATAATTCGTGTTCACTAATCTACATCATACTAAAATATATACCAAATTGAAAATTGAAAGTGTCTAAGATGATTATCATGTTGATCGATGATGATTAACTCCATCATGATCATTAATATTTAATATCATTAAGATATTTATAATATCGCATTGAGAAACACTCATGGACCACTTCACAAATAATTAGTATTATTTTGTTAATAACTAACCCATGAACGTAAAACATACCGAAAGGCATCGGCCCACAATGGTGCTAATCATCCACGTATCATCTACATTACCACATAATCAGCGCGATTATTGTCAGCATATAAAACAAATTAGAGGGTGTACCACAAGAAGGCATAGGTTGTACCAAAAGATTTTTAGGTTATACGATTAATTAGGATTAGCCGACATTCTCCTTACTTTGTCTTATAGCTCCGGTTATCGCCTAAAGACAAAACACCCCATAAAAGCAACTTACCTCGTAACTAATTTAATTTTTCTACGAGGACCGGTTTACCTTGATCATTTATTATTTCACTACAAACATATATCTTACACTACTCGGAATGGGCGGACAAATTGTCACCGTTCAAGACCATGAACGCCGGGAGTCCGACGTTCACAACTCCTGATCGGAGTTCTTTTTTGGTGTGCGGCAAAAAATGTTTTTTTTTTTCCTTTTATCTTTTTTCTTTCTGTCTTATGAAAGTGGAACGGAATGCAACCTGCCCATTTTTCAAAATTTTTTGTTTGAGGAGAACACCGAATAGTTGGACAACAGCCTGCCGTTATTACATGATCACTATAAATACAATTGGAACAAAAAACGGTTGCAAGTCTACTATGTCAGATGAGTATCGAAATATAATTATTAATTAATGTTACAGACATTTCAGTTGTCATGATAAACTGATAAGGTTAAAATAATAAACAATAGAAAAGTATTTAGGTAAGATTAACTGATGATTATTGCATCTAATCATGATTAATGCTATGCTAATGCTAATAGATCTTATTCATGCGAATGTGATGTGTACCACATTGTACTGAATCTCATTTTGCTACTCCATCAGTAATAATTAATGGTACAATATTTTAAATGTATAATTTATTTATTGTTGTATGTAATAAAAATAATAGGTGTAAATGTCACATTACAATATTATTTACGCTGTTTGTTTTAACATATGGTTAGAACTTAGAACTAATTAAAACTACAAAATCATTATGAAAAAAAACAAATTTAATTATAAATTGCCTACGTACTCTATTTTTTATCCGGAAGTTATCAACGTACCGATTTTATTATCAATGTACACGATACACTTGATAAAAATGTGTCAAATTAGGTAAAATCGTGATGGATTACCAGTTGAACCGTTAACCTTGATTATTTGACTTTGTTTTGTGAGTTTGGGTTTAAAAATGGGATTGAAAGTGTTGGAATGTGTTTATTTGATGAGAAGGAAATTGAAAATTTATTATAAAACTTTCCAAATCTCCCCAAATTTGTGATGTTTACACACAATTCTAATACTTCATGTGTCACATTTTAATTGTTCACTACTTTACATTACTATTTTTGTTTGTCTTAAGAAAGTTATATACTTGCAAAAAATAACTATTCAAAATCATTAAACCTTCTATTTTTCTCTTATTTATTATTCTCAATCATATAATTCTTAATAATTTTTAATTATATTTATTTTAAATTTAGAGAACAGTTATTATGGGATAAAGGGAGTAATTCTTTATTTGTTCTCTTGTAATTTTTCTTATTAATTATAGTTAAATAAATACTTTAAAATCAAAAATATATAATCTATTTAAATAACTATAGGTTTTCTTTTTCCTTTCTTATTCAAAGTATACACATCCTTAACATGTTGGAAAGATAACATTATTGATCAAATACTTTTACTATTAGTTATTTTAATCAATAATTATTTAAAAGTTAATTAGTTTGACTAGATTTTACACATCATATGAGTTAAAACATAAAATTATCTGTATTTCAAGTATATCATTAAAAAACACTTTGTGTCCATTATCAACAAGTGTATTACGGAGTCAAGTTTTGGTATTATTGGATCCTGCCAAGTTGAAACGACAAAACTAGAATTTTAATATTTGAGTAGGTGAGACTTTTTTGTTTTACATTTTATTTACTTAACGTTGTTGTTATGCGTTAGACAAGTTCTTTGATATGAATATTTTTTATTAGAGTGAGAGTTCAAATGCGTACATCAACTTTCCGTGAGAATGAAAAAACCAATAAGAATGCGTCACGTGTCACAAAATCCACTTTTTCCCACGTTTTTAAAAATTAAATATCTCTCAAATGGTGAGTCAAAAAATCATAATGATTACACCATAAAAATCGGCATTTTTTTTCTCTTCGATTAGAGATTTCACAAGATATATTTTCGACGAACTTTTTTTTCCCAACGAGTAACACATCGGATACCAGCGAGTAACACATGTGATACCAGGTAGTAACACATGTGATACCAGCGAGTAACACATTTGATACTAATATTGTACATATTTGAGATCTCTAATCGAAAAAAAAAAAATGTTGATTTTTATGGTGCAATTTTTATAATTTTTCAATAAGCCATTCTTGAGAAATTTAATTTTCAAAAACATGGAAGAAAGTGAGTTTTGTGACATGTGGCGCATTTCTATCGGTTTCTTCATTCTCACAAAATTTTTCAATCTCATTTGAACCTCACATGAATATTATTATGTTTAATATATTATCTACTCCTACATTTAACAAAGCTAAATAACTATTTGTGCAATAGTGCGATTAACAAAGCTATATAACTCACGAATTCGCGGGCTAACACATAAATTTACTACAAAATTTTATATTATATTTTTATTCCTATTAAAATTGTGTATCTATCAGTATGTTTGTTTTAGGTTTATCAAGTATAATAAAGTTAAAGTAATCGAAATATGTCTCTTTTAATTAGTAATCGTACCTTACACGTGAAGCCAATGATTATCCTCAAATAAAAACGCGAGTGATTGATTTTGGTTGATAATCAAGTATGTACGATTGATGATTGCATGGCTTCCTATTGAAAGAAACCACCTCGGGTTTTCTAAAATCATAGTTAGCTTGATGGTCAGCTAAATGAATCTCTTCCCTCTTCACATATTAATATTAATAATTAACTCCATCACATGCTAGAGTAAAAGTCCTTTATAATTGAAGGTAAAGAATAATATACTAATGAACCTCTTTTCATATAAGGTTTATATGTAGCAAAATATTAAACAATTAGTATAAAAAGATACACAACTGCATCTATTCATAAAGAAGCAAAACTTCATATAAGCCACAATTGCGACCAACAACGAAAAAGATCGCAACCCGAGTAGTTCTCCCAACTTGTAACTACCCTACAAGAAACAAGTTTTCAGTAAATAAGATGTTACACATTTGGGTGATGCAGTGCAACCATTTCAGATTGTATGAATGTGGATTTTACTCGTTCAATTGATTTATGTTTTTTAAGAAAAAAAACAGACTACCATTAAAACGAAAGCGAAAGGAAACTACAGCGTTTAAAACGAAACAAAACAAAGTCCTAAGTTACAAGAAATTGATTGATGCTAAGGATAATCTAAATCAAAATATTTCAGAATTAACGAATCAAAGTTATCCAAATCTAAAGTTCAAAACCAGACCAACAGCTTCCTAAACGCAAGCATCTTTTGATACGGTAGATATGGCCGCTCATCGAAATATCTAATCCTAGAATAATAAATGCCTACCAGATAAATAATTTTTAAATATCATATACGATATTACAAAAAAGAAATAGAAACAAAATTGGGTGATAGTGTTTGGTACTCTAGATAAGTTGGTAGGGGACCATCCAACCAAACGTCCCTAGAAGCTAGTGTTTATCGAACTATATAGATTTGCGTCTACTTTTTTGATTTATTTAAATAATCATGAAAACTTTGGGTTAAAACACGAAGAAAGGACGAGAGCTATGCATAAAGTACGTATCCACGTTAGCTCGATAGTTAGCCCAACAACACGTGTAACATATAAGTTGAGATTCTATTTTAAAAACTAATTGGGAATAGAGGAAGTAACTCATAAGCTTATAGACATTATTTCTTTTCAACTTCCGATGTAGATATGGATTTTCACCCAATAATCCTCCCCTCAAACCCAAGTCCATTGGGCCTCCCCTCCAATCATAGTCCTAATCCAACCTTACTTAGTATCGCCGCATACTCGGAACTCTCAACCAGACTGGTATCATATTAGGGAGACTTTCGATACAAGACTCTAGGATCGACTCGTTGTTCGATGAGGTCAGCCGAGGGGACATGTGAAAGGATTATGTACTTTAATATTAGCATAAACGTCACATCTCACTTCATATGAATCCGCATGGTCACACAGGTGAATACAACTGAACAAGCATTGTATTGCTAGTAAAATGATTAATAATATTTAATATTGTTGAGTAGTTCATTTATGAGAAATGAATCGTAAGACGAATATTGCATAGAACGTTTATGTTATTTGATTGGGTCAAATAAAGTAACAAGACATTTATGTATTTTATTATATGATAATAAATTAAGTTAAATGTATTAATATAAAGTTGATTTATTAATATAAATATGGATAATAATCCGTGCAACTGAATTGCACAAATGTTTTGGTGTTGTTAGCATTAAATGAGATACCATTTGTGTAATTATATGTAAGTGGGAGGTTGAAAATATAAATTTTAAAATTCTGTTAGCTTCCTGATTGGTCAACAAAACAAATCTTTTGTGCTTTCAACACCACAAATTATAAGCCCATATAAATAATTAGTATAATTATTTATTTAATAAGTGTTTATATCAAAATGACTTATTTATAATTAACTTTATAAATAATTATCTAGTTTAATATAGATTTAACTATTTACAATTAAATTTGGACAAATTTAATAAGAATTAAATGTTGAGGATCGAATTGTAAATAGCTTGTTTGGAGGTTAAGCTAAGGTTACCCATAAATAGGAAACCTTAGACACATGTTTTAGTTGATCAAAAAACCCTAATCCCTCTCCCTAATTTCGCTCTCCTCCTCCCTCCTTGAGCCGAAATCGGCCAACCCCACAAGGGGTTTCGAGTTTGTGATTCGATCACTAACTAGCTTGATTTCGCGAGAGGTTTAAGCATATGATTTGGATCTACCATTCGTTCGACTGTGCATTACTGGTGGATACTTAACGTGTCCTCAAAGGTTGGTGATTGCAAAGGAGAAGATATTTGTTAGCTTGTACTAGGGCAACAAGCAAGAAGAATTTGATCATACGGAGCACTTACATGTAAGTAATACTAAACCTAATTTTGTTTGGTAGTATCATTGTTCTTGGCTAAAGGGTTGTAATCAATATGATTGGTTATCCCAACGCTTCTATCTTACTCGTTGTTGTCAATTGTTGATTGAAGATTCGATTTGTACCGTATTGTACGGTCACGTAAAAACCCTTCAACGTGCGCCATTGCATTTGGCATCAGCTGTGTCATTCACATCCGGGCTACAACCGTAGCTCTGATACCACTTGTTAGGACCGATAATTAGCCCAACAACATGTCCAACATATAACTTTCGATGTGGAACATGAGTTTGCACCCAACATTCAATACTAAAAATCTCAATTCAATCACTATCATACAATTCCAAAACTCATTAACTAAGACTCGCATGAAATGTAAGACGCTTGTATGCATTGGACGATACCTTCGAAGACGGACAAAGGACTGACAGTGTCTATAACCGCCCGTCCATACTTGCTCGTCCTTGGTGGAAGACATGATGATCAGACTCTTCATGGGAGTGGTTCAGGCTACCCGTATATTCAATGTAGCTCTGTCCCCGATTCATACATATAGTCAACATAATTGTTAAATTCACCTTCATAAATTTCATGAAATGTGTAGAAAAGTGAATCTTCATTTTTGTAAATGAACAAGAATCGAATACCATAGATTCGCATTTTCAGATCAAGAGAAGAAGTGTGAATTAACCTCCTCAAACTTTATGCAATTCTAGAAATACATTAGGTTTTTCTTTACACAAGTTAAATATATAAATGTGACTAATGATTTTATCAATTAAATATGTGAGTCTCATGCGTTCTTATCGTTCTTATTTTTAAAATATTCTTATTAGATAGATATTTCTAATGCAGTTAATAATATACATTTAGTATATCTTCTAACACAATAAACCATTTATCTTAAATTTAAATGTGTTTATAAACATCTCTATAACAAATATGCATACTACAATCATAAAATGATCAATTATACTTGCATTCTTTTCCCCGTTTCGCATTTTGCTTTGTTAAGTATCTTAATAATCTCTAATCCCTGTAGACTTATTGACATTAATTTAGATGTATGTAATACGAGTATTATTTTTCAAAACTAATTAAAATACATTATAAAACAATTAAATTAAATATATTAAATAAAATAAAATTGAGGGGGTCATAAAACGTGATGCTCGTGAAGAAGGAAATAGATAGAGAGGGTGGGACAAGAGTCAACCGCGTGAAATGCTGCCGCCGGCGTCTCCCAGACAACAGACGGTAAGACAAAAACAAAAGTTGTGGCCGGTGACTTTAATTCAGAGCAGACAATTTACAACGTTTCATGGTAGGCTACGTTTTCAATTTTCCTATTTATATTTATCGAATAATAAAATAATAATATAAAGCCTATGACATAAATAATAAATAAATTATATTATTAAATATCTGTTAAAAAAAGAAAAAAGACATACTATATTTTGATAATTCTCATTTAAAAGATAGTGTTGTGCACTTACGGTTACCCATTATATTGTAATAATTTTCTCTTCAATATGTTTACCACCTAAATCAATTGAGTTTGTTTGTACTAGATATATTTCTATTTTTATTTTTAATTTAATTTATAAGAAAAAGAATATCAAAAGTACAGAAAATCAAAAGTTAAAACTCCATACTCTTTATGAGGAAAACGAAACAAAAATTTCCTAAAGAGGTCATCGAGTATTTACCAATCCCACATTTATGTTTCAAATGCAAACTAGTGTTAATTCATACTCCCTTCGTCCCAAAATTATTGTCACCAGATAGGAAACACACAGTTTAAGAAAAGTGCATTTATTACTGTTGACCACCAATAAAATTTCATCTTTACCATTTTTAAGCATTTTGATTGGTTGATTTTGAAAAAGGACAATTATTTTGGAACATACCAAAATAGAAATATGGACAAATAAATTGGGATGGAGGGATAACATTTTTATTAAATAGACCAAAAGATAGCCTAAAAAGGCAACATAGCCTATTGTGCCTTCGAATAACATTTAAATTTTAAAATTTTGAAGGAAAAGAGTTTGAAATTTTTCTTGGAAAATTAATTAAAACTTTATTTTGAATTTTTTTAATTAAAATAATTCATTCCATATGCCTCGAAAACTTGTATTTTAAGAATATATGTCAATGTTAATTGTTAATTGTTAATGTTATTTATTGAGTTTGGAGAATGAAAGTATGTAATTTTCCCTTCAAATAGGTAAACATAGATGAAGTATTTCGTCACTTTAGGTCAATTTAATCAAAATTGATGTAAATGACACCTATTAGTACAATTTTAAATTATTTATTTTGCAACTTTTAAAGTGAGATGACATAAATGAGACTTTTGTGTATATTGGCTCCTTGCCTTCGTAATATAAGAAAATAAAAATTGTTTATATTTTTTTTTATTGTAGGGAGAAGGATTATAAAAGGAGAAGGTACAAAAAAATGGGTTTAATTAGTAAAAGTCAAATATTGTGGGTCCGGTATATGACATGTGGAAAAGAGAATGAAGAAGCGTGCTTAGGTAGGGTCACGCCTTGTGGTCCAAGTAACTATACGAGGACATGTGTCGGTTGTACTTAACGCACATCGTCATACGTTAAAAGTTAAAACCGGTGCAAAACACACTCTTTCCGCTTTGTGAGATTATCATTTATAGAACAAATAGAATAATATAATTGACCCTTTAATGTCCATCGATATATTTTGTAAGTTAAATCGGTTATAAAAATTCAAATAATTATCAAGTAAATGTTTTGTAAACCTATATTAATTATGATATGTTAAATTATATAATTTTATTGTATCGCTTTTACTAGTTAAAGATTAATAAAAATACTAAAAGGGTAAAATTGTCATTTGTATTGTCTTCATTTTAAGGGATTATGTAATATGTTGGATCGAATTCCTATATTAAGTAGTATAGATAACTAAATTTATTAATTAAATTCGTTAATAAGTTTTAAAATCATCTGAACACAGTTTTAGAGTTATAATTAACACAAATAAAGTATTGTAATACTTAGAAGGCGGTTATTTTATTATATAACAATTTTCGGCATGTTAACCACAATTCAAAGGGCTACATTTATTAAGAAAACATAATTTAAAAATTACAAGATTAAAAAGATAAATTAAGAATTTATTTAATAATAGTTTTAAATTATGATATTAATAATGATTGTACCTTAAATTTGTTAGTAATAAATAACAGTTATTGTTATTGTTATAGAAATAAGATTGGTTAATTAAATGATTGTAAGAGCCTGAAGTTTGTAATTAAGACAAAAACAATATGGTTAAATAACCAGGATACATATCAGAGTGCTCTGATATATCATATATAACGGAAAGCAAGGGGCTACTCGACTCAAATATCCTTCAGGTTCAACTATAAAGGTGAACGGAAACTACTAACTCATTACCAAGTTTATTATCTAATATCAATGTAGGACGGAATTATTACACCATAAAATCGCTGTTATCATTTTTGATAAATTAATATTAGCTGTATCTTAGACTCCTCTCAATGACAGACAGAAACTGACAAAAACCGACGAGGCACGTCAGCACTATGTCAGTTTTTTCACAAAACTGACAGAAACTGACAAGCCTCTGGCATCAGTGCTCCGTCAGTTTTTTTTCAGGGATCCACAAGTAATGAATTAAATATTTAAAATACAATAATTAAAATAAAATACATTTTATTAAAATAAAAAAACATTACAATTAAATTAAAAAAACATTACAATATTTAAATAAAAAGAACATTACAATAAATAAATAAAAACACTAGAATTAAAATAAAAGTAGTCTAATCCGAGCTCGATTCGTCGGCTTCGTTCATGTCTTCGGCCTCGTTTTCATCTTCGTCTGCGTCTTGTCCTCTATACATGTCTTGATATTGTTCCACAACTTCTTTTCGAGCCGTTTTGATTATTTTGAGTTCCTTTTTGAGGTAAACTTTGGAATTTTTTTTATAAAGAAAGCTCAGCGCTTTGTAAGCCGTTTTTTTTCATATTATTCTCGGTAATTGTTGTTATTGCCTTTTGTGACATTAAGGCGGTATTCTTAACCGCGTAAAGGGTTTCAAGTTTTTTGGAATGTATACCACTTCTTGAAGAGGAACCGGTGTCCGATGAATCTTAACTTTTGGCCGACTTTCGACCTGGTGGACGGCGTATTGGGTCGTCTCGGAACAACATTCTCATATTTGTTCCAAGAGACGAAGGTTTTTAAATTTATTTATTTATTTTTTAATCTTCAAACGGCTACCTCAAAAGCACACGTGGAACCACAAACCAAACGAACAAGCGTCGGAATTCTGACGGTGTCAACCGACAGAACCAAACCGACGGCCCGTGCCATCAGCGTCAGTTCCGTCGGTTGGAACCGATGAAAAGTGACGATTTGCGTTAGGAGCAACCTTATAACAAAATAGTAGTACGCTACCGGTAGAAATACACTTGTCTTTACAATGAAAAGGATTGATAATATATATAGCTTTTAGAGAAATAAGAGGTTGTTTCATTCTACATGGAAAGAAAATAACAAAGGGTGATAACATAGTCGCAACTTTATTAATATATTTGTCGTTATCATATGCTTTGTCACCTTGGGTAGTTTAGACTGTTTAGTACATATATATGCTGAAATCCTTCTCAACCGGTAATTTCTTATTAGCAAACTTTTTTTGTTAAACATTTTGTCATCAATGTTAACCATCACCAAGATGTGTGTCATAAGATATAAGTTAAAACCTTATTAGCTGAACATCTTAAGGTAATTAGAAAAATAGTCAAAACCGGTTACGGTATATCCCGATTAGTTCACGTACATCTGAATAAAAATACTCACGCTCCATGAATAACCTGAATAAGAAAAAATTTCCGTCTATCCTTTGCCATCAATGTTACAAACCAATTATAACATATGTTTATTCGTATGATATGTACAAGTCACACACCCTCCGTATATACGTACTAAATTGCCTTGCATTTTGCTTTTAGTAATTTCACTAAATCGCCTTAGATTACGAGGGAAGGGTTATTGTAAAATCATTATTTATGGTAGGAACTGTAAGAACAATATTTTTTATTTTTAATTTCATCATTTGTATACTTTTTACAAAATAAATAATACCAATATTATTAGAATTTTATTCTCTTATACATGAAATTGATTTATATATATAGGATGAGGATCCCGTGAGAACTCCAAATTGGTGAGAATCGTGAGAACCATGTACGCGCTTCTTCTTCTTCCCCGTAATCTGAGTGCTTCTTCATCCTCAAATACCCACTGCACTTTTAATTTAAAATTAGATTACTATGAAAATAATTGGACATAATCATACGCATATACAATCATTTTGCAAATCAAACTTTTAATTTTCCGTTTATAAATTAGGTGCAGAACGCAGTTGCAGGTAGGTGCAGAACACATATAGGTGCAGAACGCAATTGCAGGTAGGTGCATAACGCATATAGGTGCAGAACACAGTTGCAGGTAGGTGCATAATGAAGTTAAGTGCAGAACGCATGTAGGTGCAAAACGTTGTTATCAAATCTGACCGTAAAAATCTATGGATATTCAACAAAATTAGAAGGCTCAACAATGTATTTCAACATTTATTTCCTTGTTCCTCTGACAAAACTTTGAAAGAAAGTCGAAGCAATGCACATACGTTCGGACATTGTTGAGACTAATTCAAATTGATAATAGAATAGTATTTTTATGGTTCTTAGCTATCTCCCTATTTCAATTTTGACGCAAGTGTATAAAATTAAAATAATCAAAATTGATACTCCTTATTGCTGCTTCTTTGACGCAGCAACATCAAGCACACAATCCCCTTTTCTTCTTGTCATTTATTTGCTCGCATAAAAATTCAGATCTATATACAACAGCAATGGCAGTAATTGGCGATTGCTACAAATAATTGGTGCTAACGATGATAATTTGAGATTGGGTTGACCGTTGTTGGGGACGAACGGTGGCGACTGTGAAGCATATCAAAGACGACGATGGTATAGTTTGCGTTTGTGGAAGATTACGAAAGATTCGTGTTTAAGAAAACAAAGACATAGAGCGTTCTAATTGAAATGATACTAGGTTTGGGCTTTTCTTTTAATTATTTAGCCTTGTAGATACAAAATTAAGTCCGTACAAATTTTCACAGTTCTCATCCGATCCCTTTACTATATATATATATATATATATATATATATATATATATATATATATATATATATATATAGGGACTGGATCCAGAGAGAATCATTATTTTCTGAAGAATAGGGAAGCTATACATTCATCAACGATAAATGTTAACGAATTCCCTTAATATTTATCGATCTTATTATATTATAAATTATAAAAAATAGTTCATTGATGAATATTAGTAGCTATAGCAGTGATTTTAATTAATAATTATTGGTAAAAATATGTTTTATACGTTTTGATTATTCATCGTGGACGAATGTTAACGAATAATTTTCAACAAAACTGATAATATCCACTTCGGTTAATATTCATTAATGATGAACGTTAGAAAATTATCTTAATATTCATCGTATGATATTATAAGTTATAAAAAGTAGTTTATCTATGAATATTAGTAAGTACAACATCGGTTTTGATTAATATTTCTTGGTAAAAATATGTGTTTTTACGTTTAAATGGTTAGCTTCCCCACTTCTCTAAAAAAATTACTTCCCTCTTGAACAATACCCTATATATATACATATATATGATACACAACTTAAAGTTGTGTATCATAACTTTTTGATGTGATACTGTGATACACTAAGTTTTTTATAATGTGTATTACATTTTTTTAAAAAAAAATTATCTTATCTTAAACAACATAAAATTTTAATAATTTTGAGATAACTTTTTTTATCAAAAAATTAGATAATCTTAAAATTATAAATAAAAATATGCGTTCTTACCGTTATCGTCAGAAGTGTTCACAGTTTAACCCCTTACATTATATTATTTGAAAAAGTGTACTATTTAATAGAACATAATGAGTCATTAATATTGTAGGTACTTACTAAAAGTCAAGCATTACATTACAAATATAGTTGAAGCGGTCCCGGATTATGCCGCGTTGTCACCGGATATTGCCGGTAAATGGTTACAAACCAACGACGTATGGAAACCAACATTTGCTCAAGCCATTTCTTAAATTCACACTTTAATTAAATCCAACTTGTTTCGTGCTATTAATCAAATATTGTCTAGTTCAAACTATTTTAACAACTAGTTTAAGCGCTATTATACTTGAATCTTGACAATTTGAATTGCTTGGTATTTAGATTTTGATAAATGATTTGGAACATACAATCACCATGGGCAAGGAGTTATTTTTTTTTCTCCTCCTTTATCTTTTTCCAAAAATATTAACAAATTGGTTATGGGACTTGTATTTCGTTCGTATTCTTTTATCTTTAGCGTTGTAATTTTTGTTGTACGATTAACTTATTAAAAATATTACAACGTGTATTAGACTATATGATAAGAGGTGATGAGGGCGTACACAACTATCTTTTGTTTGTACACCGGTAAACATTTTTTTATGATACAATCTATATATATATATTAAAGGAGTATAAAAGAAAGCTCCAGAATTTGCCATGTAAGCACGCATGACACATGTCAACATCTTAATTTCAGTTAACAAATTATTTAATTAATATTATATTATTATTTTATTATTTTTAATAATTAATAATTAATAAATATAAATAATAATATGGAAAGAAGGAGTCCCATGTGAAAACAAACTCTTACAAATTATTTAATTAATATTAAAATTTTATTATTAATAATAACTAATTAGAAAATAAATTATCATTAAACAATTTCACATATATTTAGTTACGATCTTATATTTAGTGTAATAACATAAACTTTGTATAAAATATTTAGCATATTACGATGAACATATCACACTGTTTTTATATTACGTACTAAACACAATTACCACTATCCATGTAGACATCCAGTAACCTTATTACATTACAAAAATTACAAATAAATGACCACATCAACACAACGACTTCACGTTATCAAACTTTCAAATTAATTAAAACAAAATTAAGAAATATTTAAATCATAAAAACTCCATGGAGTGTCATCTTAAACAACCGTTTTAAACAACCGTTTAAAATAATAATATCCATAGATAATATCGCTTTTGTTTGTAGCATTGTTGTCTTCATCTACGTGTGAACAAAAATATAATTAGAACAATCTATGCCTTCTTTTCTTCTCCCCCTCTTCACTTTCTCTCTCTAAAACCCTGCAGCAACCACCATGGCATTTCACGATAACATTTCTCACGAAATCGCCCTTCAACACTACACAAATCAGCAGCAGCAGCAGCAGCAACACTTAACTGAAAACGACGATGTTCTGAGGTCAATTCTACCTGACGTCAACCCTAAAACCACCTCACAATCTCCGCCGCCTACGTGGCTCAACAACGCAATTCTCCGGCAACACAACCACCACCACCACTACGACGCCACCGGCGGGAGCTTCCTTCACTTACAAACTACAAACTCCGACTCATCGAATTCGAACAACCACTGGCTGTCTCCTCATAATAGACCTATCGATAACAACGACGACGATGACCGGAACCGGGAATCGATGTTCGTTACCGAGAATAATAATAGTAATATTGATGAGAATAATAATGTTATGAAATTGAGTCAACGGCAGCAACAGAGTGACAGTGATAACGGTAACGGTAACGGAAATGAAAGAGATTGGGAATTTGCGAAGTGTAAAGCGGATATATTATCACATCCGATGTACGATCAATTATTATCTGCACATGTTTCCTGTTTGAGAATTGCGACTCCTGTTGATCAATTACCTAGAATTGATGCGCAGTTAGCTCAATCTCAGCAAGTTATTGCGAAGTACTCTGTTTTCGGAAATCATAATCAGCCTCTCGATGATAAGGATCTCAATCAATTTATGGTAATTCTCTACTTCCACCTTTCTATTTATGTGCATACATCTTTATGTATTTATATATATGTGCATATGTATTTATTTGTATTTACAGTCAGTTGTTGGCACAATTCTAGCTCCATAGATTGATTATTATAGATGAAACTGTGTTTATTGTTAACTATATCTATCTATACACACATATGGAAGGATCACGAGAAGCATGCTTTTTTGGAGAAGCTCGAAAGCAATCTTTTAACCTGTAATATTATCTATTGAATACTTAAACAAAAAATTCACCAAGTGAAAATTGAGTAAAAAAATAGTATCCGTGAATTCTGTCAAAGATAATATAAACAAAACTCTGTACATAAAAAAAAGATAACTCAATTCCGTATAAAATAGTGTTTGTTGAAATATATATCAATGAATATATATGCTAGAATTAAATTGTTTCTCTAAAAATATTCAATTCCTCTGTGGATCATTTTCCTATACGAAGGTTTTGTTGTATGTTAGGGATTTTTCTATATTTGTGCATATGCATTTATTTGTATTGAGTATTGACAGTTGTTGGCACAATACTGGTGCTATAGATTGATTAATATAGATGAAACTGTGTTTATTTTAAAGTTTTGGTGGCTCCATGAGAGATTCAGCTGCAGACAATTTAATATACATATATGGAGTAAAGAATTGAAGTTATGAATTAAGTACATATGTCAGGCTGTCAGCTATGTATAGATGTACTGCGTTTTTTTATCAGTTATGGTGCTCTATTATGTGAATCTATTGGTACTATCTTCTGTTGGTTTGACTGATGAGAGGAGTAAAATAAATTTGTGCTTTTTTTGATTTTAGGAATTTTTAGATGCATAGTTCCCAAGTTATATTTTTTTAATGTTTTTTCATTAGATTTAATGATATTGTGGTGCGTGTTTTGGAGAGACATAGAGTAGAGAGACCTGTTGATGTATTATTTGTTGGTTTTGTGAATATATGCGGTTTTGGATACTTCAATAGGTGTTCATGATATGATTTGATTTTTGTATGTGAATCAGAATGTTCTAAGACAGGAATTGTTTTTTCAGTAAGTTTAATAATATAAGCTGTGCTAGTGTTTTCAGAATCTGTTTCCATGATGGTCTATTTTATATGTTGGGGATGTTCCAATTAACCGTAAAGTTTTTGCAAGTGTCACTATAAATATAACTTTGAGATCTAGGTTTCTTTTTGACACATAGTATCAATACATTGAAGAGTGGAATGCGCAATATGTATTTTATAACCATTTTGATTGGTTCCATCTCATTTTGTCTTCATTATGCTGTGTTGTTATTATTTTATATATATGACGATGACGATTACAGTTTGTATGATGCTATGATCGAATTGGCTGATTTGGAGAACATTTGTAGTTAAAATGCAGTTTCAAAACCAAGCTAATCACATGCCCCTAAGATATGATATATGCATTTTAATGCTTCTTGATGATATGTTTACTCGAAATAGTTTTAAAATAGATTGATCATCGACTGAAATTAGTACAATACACTTTACAAGTTTACTCTTGACTAAATCTTATCAGTGAAGATAATCATTAATTCTTCTTAATAGTAACATCTGTGGGGGTAAAAGGGTTCTGTTGCTTTAAGGATTGACATTAAGTTTGTTGTGAATCTTTTATCTTTATTTAATGGGCTAAAGTGGCCCTTTGTGGGCAATGGGGATTAATTGTGAACTTTAGTCTGGGTACTCTATGTGATATGCATATGTTTCACTAACACCTTTAATTGATGTGATACTAATATTCCAAAGGAGTCATAATTTTTTGTGGAGTCTCCTCCAAAGCTATATTTCCACTCAGAATGAGGGCATTAAAATATTATTTTGTTTTCACTTTCGCCTTATTTTGGAATCCATGTCTCTCATTAATTTTAATCTTGACGTTTAGACTTGATTTCAAGAATCTTTGATCTCATCCCTATGTCCTGCATGCTTATACTTTTGTCGTTTCTGTGTAGGCACATTATGTTGTACTGCTCTCGTCATTCAAAGAACAATTACAGCAACATGTTCGTGTCCATGCAATGGAAGCAGTCATGGCATGTTGGGAGCTAGAACAATCTTTACAGAGCTTAACAGGTAAGCACTTTTTTATATTTCCCTCTCTATATTCAAACTAAAACGTAATCGTCTATTTCAAATACATTAATTAAAACGCAAGTAATTCTCGTCGAAGATGGTGTATCTACAGGTGTAGCACCTGGTGAGGGTACAGGTGCAACAATGTCCGATGATGATGAAGAACAAGTAGACAGCGATGCTAACTTGTTTGATGGAGGACTAGATGTTTCAGACAGCATGGGATTTGGTCTTCCTACTGAAAGCGAACGTTCTTTAATGGAACGTGTTAGGCAAGAGCTAAAGCATGAGCTGAAACAGGTAAATACTAATAGATTGATTGCATCCTGGCCTGCTTCTTAACAACTTTATTAGATCTAATTAAATGAATTCTTATCTTTAGGGCTATAAAGAGAAAATAGTGGATATCAGAGAGGAAATTCTAAGAAAACGAAGAGCTGGAAAACTGCCAGGCGATACCACCTCCCTCCTGAAAGCCTGGTGGCAATCCCATTCCAAGTGGCCTTACCCTACTGTAAGCATCATATTCTCTTCTACTTGCTTATGGTTGATTGTCAAAAGTCAAAGCATCGGTTTTTCCTGTTTCCATTAGGAACATTAAAGCTTATCTTGTTAAATACATGTTTATTCAGGAGGAAGACAAAGCAAGATTGGTTCAAGAAACAGGATTACAACTAAAGCAGATTAACAACTGGTTCATCAACCAAAGAAAAAGGAACTGGCACAGTAATCCTTCATCCTCCACCGCTGTTAAGAGTAAACGCAAGAGGTGAGTTACTAGCTTACTTGCTCGATAATATCTCTCCAACAAAACTAAAATGTAGGAAAGCTAATCTTTGTGGTCAAAAGTAATGCCAGGTGAAACGGAAAAAGAAATGTGTTGTGTTAATCTGACACAAACATACCCCAATCAAGAAACGGTCATTGCTATAAGACAGAAATTGGTTGATGTGAATCTGTTTGCTGTGTCTTGGTACAGAAGTAAATGAGGTGTGCCTCAACCAAAACGATTCAATGGTACAAGTGATCGTTAATCTAAAGGATGCCGATACATACAATAGCTATTACCACGTTTTTGAGTTCTAGTCACTTAAATTTCATTCAGTAGACATGTAATATATGGTCTTGATACATCGTTTTGTACCATCTTTTGATTGGTTTTCATCTTTGAAGAAGGGGTAGGGGTCGAATTTTATAGGTTCTGTATGTATAGTAAACAGAATGGCCTAACTTGGTAGTACCATCAGGTCGGCCAACATGTTTAAACTGTGTAATTTGTGTGTGGGACATACATATCACTACTATTCATGTTTTAGATCCAGGAACATCATTTTCCATTGTTGTGCTCGGAAAAGATATTTGTTGGAAAGTCATCTAATATGTGTGTGTTGTTGTGTTGAGAGGGCATATGATAATATCTCCACACAAAATTGTCTGTAAACTTGAAATATCGCTTAGGTTTTTGGCTAAACATGACGGCAAGTTAGGTTTGTTGGTAGATCCGGTGTTGATCTAGATCTAATCTCATCCGATCCAATCCGATCCATTTATATGCCACAACAAATCATTTATAAAGTAAATGATCCATATTTTTAGGTAAATCAATATGTGGGTCAATTCATGATCGATTAGGTCAACTGCATCTTCATTTTTCAAACTTTTATATAAGAAATATGTTCCACCACTACCGCTGTCGTCATGAAGCCATCAACACTGCTGCCACCATTACCATCACTCCTCCCCACTTCCATTTACCTTTGGTGCAGCTACATTTGTTGTCACCACCACCAGTCCACCATTACCACAATAATGCTGCTACATACATTGTCACACCACCATCACGGTGACGATGTGTGTGCAAGTGGTGGAGGTGGGTTGAATGTGTTAACATCTAGGGGTAAAATTAATGGGTAAAGTTGGAGTGGGAATGTATAAGGTGGGTGGGAATTAAGGTAAACGGGTCAATCTGGAAGATGATTCAATATCTTAATAAATTAACCGAGTCATTGGTAAAATGGTAAGATCATGATCCATTAGCAAATGGGTCCGACTACAATCTATATAGCTGAATCATGGATGATCAGATCATAGCCGATTTGATCCAGTTCAATCCAATATCGAATTGGCAGGCCTAGTGATAGTGGAATCTCTTAGTCAATTCATGGCTTTAAAGTGTTTTTGAAGTTGAAAAGCAAGTCCTGAGTCATATTCATGTCATATCTAGAGCATGAGATCCTATAATCCATAACATATAGCTGTATTATGGATAATCTGATCCAAAAGCCCAATCGAAATGAACACTAATATATTAAAGCATCTACAATGGGTCCATGTTACAAAACTCAATAGGTTAAGCATGCTGGGGTGGATGAGTTCACTAGCATTGTGGATTTGTGGTTAGCTAAAGCACATTTAGAAAATTAATCACATATAGTTGTCGAAAACAAATAACATTCTATATGTCATACAAAAAGATGTCATTCGTTATTGCATACATGCTTATATTTTCTGTATTTGATCAGACTTTTTAAGTGTTGGGAAGGTCCTATAAATCCCAGTGGGTGTTTTCATAGTGATTTTTTCGGTTGGTAGGTCATCAACGAAAATCTCAACAAGTGAGATCCAAATTAGACACCGGTCAACTTCTTGATCTTGCATTTCTCCATGTATGAAGTGATCTCAAATTCTCAGTGGCATAAGACACGACGACACGCGTTATCAAGTTCCTCGACGGCCTCCACAAGTACGTAATAGGCCATCAGGTAGCCCGTATTCTCTAAGCAACTAATCTCGATCGGGGGGTAATTGGAGACATTTTTCTGATGAACGAAGTAAAATAAGGTGTATATAGTGTAACTTCGTAAAAGATTTTTGGATTAATTTGTATTGTGAGACAAGTGATGGATTAAAGTTCGTGCTACTGCTATCGTAATAGGATCAATATATCCAAACATGACCTAATATGACATACGATGTTCTAGAATAAAGTACACGTGATTAAAAGGTGTCATCATTATTTTAAATCATCCATATATATCTTTAGTTGTTGATGTTGACTTAAAAATCACTATCACGATCATATGATTGTTTCTTGAAAGCTATATATTTTCAACCCGTGCATTTAGCAAAACTAAATATTATTTCTGCAATATGAATAAAAAGCTTTTTTTTTTAAGTTTATTTAATTATAAATAAAATTCATATACATTAAAAAAGATCATTTCAATTAAATATGTATTTAAAGTTTGGTATTATAGGTTGATATATTTTAGTTATTGTTATAGAATTATATATTATATATTCTTGAAAATTCATATACATTTATCTTATATCAAGTTTTAAACACCTTATTAATACATGTATTGTTTTGGAATTTTAAATACTTCATTCGGTGTAAAAGAGAAACATAAAAATAATATCGACAGGTTTTTCTTAAGATTATAAGTGTCGTTATTATTTTATCAATTTTTTACAAATTAAAGATATGTTGTTATTAAGTGCGATATTGATAATATGAAATCAAATCTCACCTTAAATATTATATCATTTTTTATTTATGTCATAAACTTTACGTAAAGAAAAAATATTACTTAACAATGAAAAATAAACATATTAAAAAATGAAGTATAAGTTGAAGAAAAATTTACTATTTAATATAATCATTTCTTAATTGTTAGAAGAAATGTTACATGTTACTATTAAGGTAAGATATGATTCACAATTTATTATATATTGTAAGTTTTAAAGATTTCATTTCATATTAAAATCTATTTTTTTTAAATTACCGTTGCAATGCGCGGGTTAAAAATGTTTGTTTTGAATATAAATGAAATGAGCATAAAGTAACACGAAGCTATTCATGTAACAAATTAAATTAAATGTTATATATATTTTTATATAACTATAATAAGTAAAAGATGAAAATGAGCATTTTCTTAGAAAGTCAAACCTACAACTACCTCACACATTATATATATATATATATATATATATATATATATATATATATATATATATAATCACAAATATTTATACAATGCATCCCACGAGGCTTGAACTTACAACAACTAGGTTGATGCACAACTCACAACTCGCATAATAATACCTATACAAGCTTCAATTCCCTAAAATTTTTGTAAAAATAAGTAACATAAATCATAGAACTTGAAAAGAATATTCCTTTATTTGAATAATCTTTATATAAATTTTGTACAAGTATTTTAAAGACAATAATAATAAGAGAAATGCTTGGCTCACACAATTTTTACAAAATTATGTTCACAAACTTAGATATAACAATAGAATAAGGAGAGAGAAAAATTAGATTGTTGTGATTGGTGTACAACCACATCCTATAACACTACATAACAATATAACATACAGAAGCACAAAATATATAGATAGACATCATATGACTTGTGTCACAAAACATGCTTATTTTTTGTGATTAAAACTATAGAAGAAAGCCGCATCATTCTTCGCCATCTCTTACGCTGCAAATGCCTCCTTTGGGAAGGTCCTGTAAATCCCAGTCGGTGTTTTCATGGTAATTTTTTCAGTTGGTGGATCATCGACAAAAATCTCAACAAGTGAGATCCAAATCAACAGTTCTTTGGTCTTGACACCGGTCAACTTCTTGATCTTGCATTTCTCCATGTACGAAGTTATCTCAGTGGCATAAGACACGTGCTTACCAACCTTCTCGAACTTGTGGTCAATCTCATTCTTTTGTTTGACCCACATAAAGCCAGTCTCTTTGACGTAACCAAGTTCTTCAACGTCCTCTACAGGCAATAGGCCATCAGGTAGGCCGTATTCTCTTAGTATAGATTTTGCCTTTTCCTTGCAAACTTCGTTTCCGGTACAGATTTCTGCACTTGCTCTAATTTCAGGGGTGATTGGAGACATTTTCCTGGTGCTGAAAGTTGAGTAGCAATGCTCAACTCTTTTTGAAAGCTATTTGGTTTGTATGTGTTCTGGAATACATTGTGCTCTGCTACTGGATGGTTTATATAGATAAAGTGGATAAATCTATGACATTGGTTTTCATGTTAACTACCAAAATGCCACTTTCACACACTACTTGTTTCTACGCGGTTTCATTCCTTCTCAACCTCCTTAGCTTTGTCCATATGTAAGAAGACCATAAGTAGTGATCAGTCAACAATTTTTCCAATGTATATACATTAGTTGAAGACGGACTTGAACCCACGACTTTTAATTGATTGATATTTTTTTCACGTACTTATATTAGCGTTAGATCAAAAAGGTCATTTGATGTAATAATTGAACTAGTCTACAAATTAAAATGAATAAGTACTCGAATTATTGGATTCCGTATGTTTTAATTCGTATATGTACGTGTTTATTAATCACGAATAAATTATTAAACTGAAGTTAACTATTTTGATTTGCTCTACATGTTTTCATTGTTTTTTTTTTTTTAATATGAAAGGTACTTGTGAAACATGGCACAGATAATCCTACTCTTTTAAAGGCAAAGTATATATGAAGTCCCGCAATTAATTTGTTCCTGGTATCACTAGAACCGACAGATTCATAGAATTTTAATCAAGTTGATTTTATGAAACTGTTGTTAGAATCGATCACCACAACAAGAATTACGCAGTTAATATAGCCAATAATAAATGTAAACGAAAAAAAAGCACGCAACGATTTACGTAGTTCACCTCCTCAAAGTTAATCCATGACAAAACTCCACTAGCAACGATTTGTTGGTGAATTATTATTGTGAACATAGCGAACGTTTTTCATAATTAACGATTCATTCATGTTATTTGTCTATAAATAATATGTCAAACATTGCGAACGTAGAGTTGGAATAAGTTAATCACTTAGACTTGAACGCGTAAGATACTAATATTGGCAAACATCTTTTACTAGATTGAATTGTAAGTTAGTGAATCAAGATTAAGGTGTAGGTGATAGCGAACATTAAACCTAGTTTAATTGAGATGAACGAATGCATTGTTAGATAAACTGGTTCTAAATAAACCTCGAAGTCGTAGTGAAATAGTCCAAGTGAGTGTTGTTTTTAATATCTGATAAAAGTCATTTCTAAATCGATTCTTCAAAATCCACTTCCGTTACTTTAGTTTAATTAGTTTTAAATCGCAAAGCAACAATACGGTTGCAAAACCCTCCACGTTTACATTAGTTGTCTAGATTAATTGCATTTAAATACAACTCTTGAATACACATTCTTTGTGGAACGAACCGGACTTACTGTAGCTATACTGTATACGATAGGGTACACTTACCTAATTGTATAATAGATAATTACGGTATTTTTAAATGTATTTTATAACTGAATTTTACATATCAAATACTCTCACAATTTTTTCTCTCCTTACTACGTAACACCTTTATATATAGGTAAGACATGACAACTGTTGGACAAAAACACGTACAGTTTCAACTTTCAACGTGTAAATTACAATCCCAACTAACATATAAATGGACTATTTAATTTATGGTCCAAACAAAATATTGTTGGCGCTTCCTCGAAGGCTAGATATTTGATTAGAAAGGCATTATAGTTGTGAGAATTCATGTTGTTTACGAATGATAGAAAGGTTACGTTAGTGTTACATTAACTGTTAAATCTACATTAAGTACGTTATGGTTGGCAATATTATCTAAAAAAACACGTATAATTATGAAGATTCTAAAACAAAATATCTAATTATTTAATTAAGTTGAAGAAATAAAATAAAGAGTAAATTAAATGAATGGTGTACGTAGTTACACACATTATCACCGTTAGTCCTTATGCTTTGTTTGTTGTATGGACAGTTCAAAAACTTAAATGTTGTTACACGCTCAATCCCTCCTATATCCAAAATGACTAATATACCATTGGTGATGCGCTCAACATATCTACGTCGCTCGACCAGAGAAGGTATTTTAGTCATTTTAGGTAGAAGAGAGACTGAGCGTGCAAAATTTTCGAGTCTTTGAGCTGTCCATGCAACAAACAAACTATATGAACACAGTGAAAATGTGTATAAACCACGGGGACCATGGATGCAATTTACTCTAAAATAAATATCCGAAACTAAAAGGCCCAGATACATTGAATATTAGGTGACGAATTTTGATCAGCATTCTATCCTAGTACTAGGAAACACCCTGTCAACGGTATTCAAAGTTTCAAATGTATATCAAGGGACCTAATTTGGTGAATCCCTGTCACATAAAACTAGATGTTATCTTTATAAAAAATTTAATAACAAAAGTAAGAATTAATTATATACGTTTTTAAAGCATTTAATTCTCTCTTTTAGAACTTAAAATTAGCTACATGTTTCGATTGTAATATCAACATCAACTTGATATCCATAATTTTAAAAATAGGAACTTGGTCAAAATATATCATTCCATAATTATAATAATTGGATTCTGCAAACTATTCAGAATAAAAAAATTTATTTATCACGCACATAAATGTTTATTTAATTGAACACGATGTATGATTTTTGATTTCTCTTGAACATTTTTGTACCCTTTACGCCATTGATTTTCTTATGCTTGACACATATTTAAGGGTGCTTATATTAATTTTTTTTAAAAAGTTTATTGAAAAAAAAAATCCTTGGACCAAAATACGACAAAGAACTTACTGTACTAAACTCATACTTCGTATGGTAGTAAATTTCGTGTTGTAAAAAAGTTTATTCTTATTTCGGCTATTGTTTAGTTCGCAAAAATGATCCGGGACTTAATTAGAACATAAAATAACTTTAAAATTTTTTACCCAAACTTATATGTATTTTTTATATATAGAATTAATGTTACCGTTCGTTTTCACGTCAATATATGAACACGGATCAATAATATTTCACCTATCTGAAAATTTCAAACTATGCAAAAATAAAAATCAATATAACAAAAGTCAAAGTTAACAAATATAAGTAGTAAAAATAATAATGCAAAATAGTTCTTTTCTTTTTTTCATTAAAAATTAAAAATATTGCTTAATATTTGAAGGGGTGATTTAGATTAATGGAGCAAACATTAAGGATTAAAATTGAAAATAATTGAGAGTAGATTTCTTTTCACCATTTATAAATTGAATTAAATACGTCATGAAATGAAATAGATTAATAGTTAGATCAATCAAGTTGACCTCTCATTCAAGGGTCTTAATCTTCCAAGGTTTTCATTTAATATATAAGATAGAATAGATAGATAGATACGCCATCTCTCTAAGTTGAATATTAAGTGAAACCTCTGAAGTAACTTAAATAAAAGGTGAAACCCAAGTACGAGCCGTTTAGCCCACATAATTAAGCCTTTGTTAAGTGGGCTTGCACGGTCCAAAAAACATATAGCATCTATTTTGCATTAGGTTCTTCCGTTCTTGTTGTAGAAATATCAGCCCGTTTTCTTTGAGGGTCAGGACCGGTCTACTACAAGGATGAGCCCGAACATAACCTATAACGATCATATAATCCAACAAAAACAATACATATAACTAAACTAAAAGTAATCTTATAATGCCTCGTTATAAACACTAAGGTTTCATTTGATTTGCGGAATTCATCGGAATTTAATGGAATTGAAATCTCAATTCCATTCCACAATGATGTTTGAAAATCTTGAGAACTTCTTTAGGTAAACACATTGTAATAGCTGCATGTGTTTTTCTCTCTCTGTCCCAATCTTTTCTCTCTTCCGTAGACATACTTTTGATTGGTTTTGGAGGTGGAACTCCCCTGTGAGTTCCATCGGCAACCGGTCTCTCATATCTTTCAGTTAGGGAGATCCACATTTCAGGATCATTGAAAGAAACGAAAGCCTCAAATCTAGATCTCCAGCTTGCATAATTGGTATTTGGCATAAACAAAGGTGGTTTATTTGTACTACCTATTTCATTATTATATTTAAGTATAGCATTAACGTTCTGAAGAGACATTGTTAATTGTAAAACTTGCTAAGTCACACGAAAACAGTATTGTGTAGCAACACTAAGGTAGTGTCACAATAAGAACAGATGCGACACTAAGGTAGTGTCGCAGTGAAGGACTTGGCAAAAATTAAAAATTCAAACAAGTGTCGCAACGAAGTGCCGCAGTGGGTATTTAGTTGAAAAAGTCCAAGTGTCGCAACTAAGTGTCGCAGGTCGCGACAGCAGCAGCAGATAAACCCTAAATTTCGTAAATTATCGAAACCCTTACGAATTTCGACGAACGAACGGTCAAATAACCCAGAAAAATAGTCCAGAAATCAATTTCAATAATCCCAATTACACAGAAACGAACTTAAACAATTAAAAACTTTGTGTACCTTCGTTTTAAACCGAATAAAACGTTCAAACATGATTCAAAACCTGTTGATAACGAATCAAAGGCTCTGATACCACTTTGTAGGTCCTTTAGGTCAGGATCTATCAAATCGTGACAAGTTATACGTGCGGAATCCGTATGAGTAATTAATCGAACGTTAACGAAACACACAATTGTAATATATCAAATGCTTCTGATTTATATTGATTTGAACGTGTAAGAATTACAGAAGATAATCACAAAATCGCTCACAACTCTCAGGGTTTTATCACCCTACAACTGAAACCCTAAACCTCTATTTATACACACTGTTCTGACCCTTGCGACACTTGCCCTAGCCGACTCCTGCGACACTAAGCAAGTGTCGCAAAATCACACTTATGTTTTTCTAAAGTTCACTTTTCATTACAAAATGATTTTTACAATTTTATGTGTACAAACTCTGACCAACTGATTGACACACATATATGCACCAACAATCATAAACCACAATATATAAAAAATAATGATATACAAATTATCACCATTTGGATTAACTAATTATGGTTTGTAATTTGGGCCAGACTTTAGTCTTATTTGCCACATGGTCTAAAACGAGGCCCAGTAGGTCAAGTAATAGCTTTGACTTTATTCATCAGATATTGACTACCCAAATGAATTTGACTATGTGTGTCTTAATCCAATACGGAGCATGACGTAGCGTTGTTCTAGAATATATGAAAAATACTTAAATAGATGTTCTAGACTATAATAAATAAAAAAATAAAATAATTTATACACGAAAAACCTTTCAATTTTACTCAATTACTAGTAATAAAAATTAATCTAACATTTTTCTGTCAAGAAAATTAATAATTCCCTTCTTGAGAGTATGAAATTCTAAAGTCTAAATACAGACCATAAAACGCAATCAAAGATTAGTATTAGTATTTTTAATATAACATATACACAACGTTCCGATCATAAAATAGATTGGGGTACGTAATACTTGCATCAAAATTGGTATAATGTGTAATGTTCTAGAAAGATCAATTGTGTAACAGCTATTCACAGAAGAATAAAACTTTAAATCATTATCTAAGAGTATGCGGTGTGGAGCAGTGGATGGCCTTCTGGAGCCATTTTTCGTTGAGAACGTCGTCTGACGGCGTTCTTCCACTTCACGATGGCGTTCTGAAACAGTCTTCGGTGTCGGACGCCGTTAATTTTTTTTGTTTTTGTTTCCCACACACATACATTGACTTAAAAAACCTTAAATAAATTTTGAGAACACTTTAAACTCAATATCCTTTACTCTTTACTCCTTCACTAGCTTTTTAAGTATCAGTATTCTCACGAGAACATTATAAATACAGTGTCACCACTCCTGATGCCGCTGTGTAGAAGATATAATGAATTATTTTTGACGATATTTTACAATATTATTCGGTCAATGGTCATAACTGATAACTATTTGGAATGTCCATCCGTTTCGTGTAGATTAAGATAAAAAATATTAAAAACTTAAACAAATATAGCGTAAATTAGTTATGTACTACTTCAATATAGACGAATTTATTATATATTTCACATTTTCACGGACATTTTATAGAATTGGGTCAACGGTCAGAATTGACAACTATCTGGATGGGCCATCCTTTTCCGTTTTTGTTTATTGCCACCGAAACTTTCATTATTTTAATTAAAAAATTATCAATCAAATTATAATACAAATAAATTCTTGTTCATAACTTAAATATTTTTATTGACCAAGTAATACTAGTAATAAAGTAGTGATGTAGCACAACAATGATCGATAGTAACTATACATGTAAACGGATACGGAGTATCAATCAATCAAATATCTAATATAACAACGGGAAAATGTTCAAATAAGAACAATTCTTAAGGTGGGACAGTAGGAACGAACATTTTTATTTTTAACTTTAAGATTAACTAATTTTTTTGATTAAAAAATTATATAAAAATTATTATAATTTTATGCTTTTTAACATGAGATAAAAAAATTTAAAAACATGTGATACACATAATAAAAAATTTAATGTGTATCACAATATCACACATAAAATCTATGTGATATACAACTTTAATTTTTGTATCATATATTTTTCATTTTCTTTAAATCGATCCAATATTAAAGAGGATAAAATTTTAATAATTTTGGCATTATTTAATTAGCGTAAAGTGTAGATATGTTGAAATTAAAAATGAAAAAGATCATTTCTACTGTTCTTACAATAAAAAATGATTCTACAATAACACTCCCCTGTAACAACAATATGTCACGCATAAATTTTAGTGACAAGGTTTAACATTTTATGAATGATCTCAATGTTACATGCAAATATTTAGCTACATAAATGTTAATGTAGCTAATTTATTAATTATGTCTTCTACTGTTCTACAATATCATCTAGGCAACTCCTTTTGGGTTTGGTTTGATCGTTGACAGTTAAAATATACCAACCCAGACACGATTGCTTTAGTTATTAGTGATGGTCGATCGATCCGTTTAGTTATTAATGTTGGCAAGTTAAAAGGGTTGGAATTGCAATCTTTAAAACGACTCGTGTAACCCGTTTATCTAAATCAATCAAACAGGATGTTAAGGGATGAGTAACTGAGTACCCATTCATTTACAAGAATGTTTTAAAACTGATTGGTTCGGTGAATTTACAATATTAATAAATTTTAGGGGTTAACTGTTGGGCCTGACTTAGTCGTTCTTATCTTATTAGTTTGTTTGGATTTGGTAGCAATAAGCTCCTGGTTTTAAGGAGTCTTCTAGTTTGATTGAGTCTAGTTTGTTTCCTTCTTTTTAGCTCAGTGGACGTTGCTCTATTTTGTATTGGCTATTTATACAGCCCCTATTTGCATAATAAATCATCGAAGTATTCCAAGCTTCAGTTATTGTGTGTGTGAGTGCTATTTGAAACAACAAATTTGGTATCAGAGCCTTCATAAAAGCCTGGTCCCCGTGAGAAAAAAAAAAACACACGAGTGCAACTAGACGAGATGGCTGACAACAATGGTGTTCCACAACCCACCATTCCCAAGTTTGATGGTGATTATGATCACTAGAGTCTAATCATGGAGAACCTGCTGCGATCGAAAGAATATTGGAGCGTAGTGGAGAAGGGCTTCAGACCACTCGCTAACGAGAGTACGTTGCCGGAAGCGCAAAGAAAGATCATTAATGAGGCAAAATTGAAGGATCTGAAAGCAAAAAATTATCTTTTTAGCTACATTGACAAGACCATTCTGAAGACTATCACACAGAAGGAGACATCGAAGCAACTATGGGACTCGATGAAGATCAAATATCAAGGGAATGCAAGGGTTAAACGGGCACAGTTGCAAACTTTAAGAAGAAGTTTTGAACTGTTGAACATGAAGAATGGAGAGTCGGTCACAAATTATTTTGGAAGGGTAATGGTAGTGGCTAATGACATGAGGAATTGTGGAGAAGACATGCCAGATGTAAAGATTGTAGAGAAGATCTTACGAACTCTCACCGAGAATTTTAATTACGTTGTTTGTTCAATCGAGGAGTCGAAAGACATTGATACTCTCTCAGTTGATGCATTACAAAGTTCATTACTTGTTCACGAGCAAAAATTCAAGAAAGTTGCAGATGGAGGTGGAAGAGGTCGAGGAACAATGGTTCGAGGAAGAGGGAGAGGCCGAGGAAGGCCCGTGAACAGATCCATTGTGGAATGCTACAAGTGTCATCAATTGGGACACTTTTAGTATGTGTGTCCTAATTGGGATAATAAGGCAAATTATGCAGAGATTGATGACGAAGATGAAACCTTATTGTTAATGGGAATTATTGAAGAGAATACGACAAAGAAAGAAGATGTCTGGTTCTTAGATTCGGGGTGCAGTAATCATATGTGTGGGAACATGTTATGTTTTTCTGTTTTTGATGACACATATCGACACTTTGTAAAATTGGGAAATGGCACTCGCATGCAAGTAATGGGAAGAGGAAACGTGAAGTTGAAAATCGAGGGCATAACACAGATGGTTACATATGTGTATTTTGTACCGGACTTGAAGAACAACTTACTTAGCATTGGCCAACTTCAAGAGAAGGGGTTGACTATTCTCATAAAGCATGGGAGCTGTAAAGTGTTTCATCCAACAAGAGGGCTGATTATGCAGACCTTGATGAGAGCAAACTGAATGTTTGCATTACTAGCAACTGTAGCAGAAGTAATAGATCAATCCGAGTGCTTGTTGCTTTCAACTGAAGAAGAAACGCAACTATGGCGTCGTAGATACGGCCATTTAAACTACAAAGGATTACGAACTTTGAAGTTTAGAAACATGGTGAACGGTTACCGATGTGTAAGGGAACACTCAAGACTTGCACCAGCTGTTTGGTAGGCAAACAACATCGAGAATCATTCCCAAAGAAGAGCATGTGGCGGCCATCAAAGAAACTACAGCTGGTTCATTCAATTTGTGTGGGCCAATTTCTCCAGCTTCTAACAGTAACAAGAGGTATGTTTTAACGTTTACTGATGATTATAGTAGGAAGGTGTGGATCTACTTTTTGGAAAATAAGTCAGAAACCTTTTCGTTCTTCAAACAGTTCAAGAATCAAGTTGAGAAAGAGTCTGGATCAGTGATAAGTTGCTTACGAACTGATAGAGGGGGGGGGGGGGGGGGGGGGGGGGGGGGGGGGAGTTTACATCAAACGAATTCAATATGTTTTGTAAAGATGTGGGAATCAGTAGACAAATTACAGCAACGTTTACTCCACAACAGAATGGGGTAGATGAGCGAAAAAATCGAACAATCATGAACATGGTACGATGTATTTTAAACGACAAAGGGGTACCGAAAAGGTTTTGGCCTGATGCTGTAAAGTGGGCAGTACATGTACTTAACAGAAGTCCAACTTCAATGGAGAAAGAGAAGACACCCGAAGAGATATGGAGTGAGGTAAAACCTACTGTGGATTATTTTAGAGTATTTGGATGTCTGGCTCATGTACATGTTCCTGATCAAAGAAGAAAGAAATTGGATGACAAAAGTTTTTGCTGTGTTTTGCTTGGAGTAAGTGATCACTCTAAGGCTTATCGACTATATAATCCAATAACTGAAAAAATAGTGATTAGTCAAGATGTTATTTTTGAAGAAGAAAAGAGTTGGAATTGGGAAGAAAGTAATGGAAAAATAGAAGAAGAAAAGCTGATTTGGGAAGGTTGTAATGATGACATAGTGGAGATTGAAGAGAATGAAGCCATAGAAGATGTAATTGTTAATGATGATGCACAAGATCTAGCAGCAAGTACAAGATCAGAATCGGACGAACAAAGTACAAGAGCTCGAAAAACACCATCTCGTTTGCTAGATTATGTTTCCGGAGAGGGTTTATCAGAGGAGGAAGAAGACACAAGTAATCTTGCAATGTTTGCTACGTCTGAAGATCCCACCTCATTCGAAGAAGCGGTAAAAGATGAAAAGTGGAGAAAGGCCATGGAAGCTGAGCTAGAAGCTATCAAAAGAAACAAAACTTGGAAGCTTACTGATCTTCCTATTGGAGCGAAGAAGATTGGTGTTAAATGGGTCTTTAAGACCAAGCTCAATGAGAACGGTGAAGTTGACAAGTATAAGGCCAGGTTAGTGGCAAAGGGGTACGCACAACAACACGGCATCGATTATAATGAGGTGTTCGCACCTGTAGCAAGATGGGACACGATCAGACTACTTCTTGCTTAAGCAGCTCAAAGAGAATGGATAGTTTACCAGTTAGACGTGAAGAGTGCGTTTCTGCACGGAGAGCTAAAGGAAGACGTGTATGTAGAACAACCTTTAGGTTATGTTCAAAAGGGAAAAGAAAATAAGGTTTATAAACTCAACAGGGCACTTTATGGATTAAAGCAGGCTCCGCGTGCTTGGTACAGCAGGATTGAAGCATATTTCACCGAGGAGGGATTTCAAAAATGCAAATATGAGCACACACTATTTGTTAAGACAGAAGAAGGTAACAAAATTCTAACTGTTAGTCTATATGTTGATGACTTGATCTTTACAGGAAATAACAATGCTATGATTTCAAAGTTCAAATTTTCTATGAAGAAAGAGTTTGATATGACTGACATTGGAAAAATGAAGTACTTTCTTGGCGTTGAAGTCACTCAAAACGAAAAGGGAATTTTCATTAATCAAAAGAAGTATGTTGGAGAGTTGCTTGAACGATTTAATCTGCATAATGGAAATGCAGTTAAAAATCCAATTGTTCCTGGTACAATACTATCAAGAGATGAAGAAGGTGTCAAAGTCGATGCAACATTATACAAGCAACTGATTGGAAGTTTAATGTATATCACAACCACAAGACCAGATTTAATGTATAGTGTCTGCTTGTTAAGCAGATTTATGGCAGACCCATCAGAACAACACATGCAAGCTGCGAAGAAAGTGTTGCGGTATTTGAAGGGAATTCAGTCTTTTGGGTTGTTTTATAAAAGGAGAGTTTGTGATGAGCTACTTGCATACACGGATAGTGATTATGCAAGAGATGTTGATAACAGAAGAAGCACAAGTGGTCATGTGTTTCTACTCAGTGGAGGAGCAGTATCGTGGGCATCTAAGAAACAACTTGTTGTGACGTTATCTACAACAGAAGCAGAATTCATTGCAGCGGCTTCGTGTGCATGTCAATGTATTTGGATGAAGAGAATCTTGGAACAGTTTGGATTAAGGCAGCCACTTTGTACTACTGTTTTATGTGATAATAGCTCTACTATTAAGTTGTCAAAGAACCCGGTTCTTCATGAAAAAAGCAAGCATATCGATGTGCGTTTTCATTTCCTAAGGGAATTAAATCAAAAGAAGGAGTTATGAAGCTGGTTTTTTGTGGCACGAAGAAACAAATTGCAGACATCATGACCAAGCCGTTAAAGCTAGAAGTATTTACACAGTTACGTGAAGCTTTGGGAGTATGTGAAGAAATAAACTGACCGCTTGCAGTCAGTTTAGGAGAGACATTGTTGGGCCTGACTTAGTCGTTCTTATCTTATTAGTTCGTTTGGATTTGGTAGCAATAAGCTCCTGGTTTTAAGGAGTCTTCTAGTTTGATTGAGTCTAGTTTGTTTCCTTCTTTTTAGCTTAGTGGACGTTGCTCTATTTTGTATTGGCTATTTATACGGCCCCTATTTGCATAATAAATCGTCGAAGTATTCTAAGCTTCAGTTATTGTGTGAGGAGTACTATTTGAAACAACATTAACGAGTTGAAACCGATTTGACTCGTTTACTAAATGAGTTTATGGATAGAATCCATTTGACTCAACTATTTGACCTAACCTGTTTATGTTCATGTCTGAGTTTATTTCGTATCAGGAAACGATGCTTCTATACATGTCAATAAATGGGCCAATACAGATGTCACGTGTCAAAATATGTATTCACCATTAGTGAACATCATTTAATTGTATTTTTTTTTGTTGGTTTTGTGCTTGTATCCCTTTTGTCTTGTTTTGACTCCATTTTACTTTCTAAGAAAGTTATAGTTGTAAGTTATATTACAAAAGATATATATTTATTTGATATATTTGTCTTAAGATATACAACAATTAATCAAATAGTTAATTTACAGTATATAAAAAGGTTTACAATTCTGGATTAAGAGCGTTCAATTTTTCAAAGATAGGCGGAAAATAAGATATTATAAATTGCAATGTGATCAAAAAGTAAGACAGGAAGAATAAGTCAAGAAAAATATAGAAAGCGTGTGTAAGGGGCATTTTTGTAGTTAAAGCGAAAGTCAAGGTCTTATTCATTATAAGGACCTATAAAAAGACCATATTGAAGTATCTTAAGCATACCATCAATTGTCCTACAACAAAATAAATCATACATATACTTTCAAAAACTTACCTGCCAACCAATTTTATTCCAATTCCATCTCTTCAAATATGTCTCCAATCACCCCCGAAATTAGAGCATGTGCCGAAATTCTTACCGGAAATGATGTTTGCAAGGAAAAGGCTAAATCTCTACTAAGAGAATATTGTCTTCCTGATGGTCTATTGCCGGTGGAAGACGTCGAGGAATTAGGTTTCGTCAAAGAAACTGGATTTTTCTGGATCAAACAAAAGTGCGAGATCAAGCACAAGTTTGAAAAGGTCGGAAAGCAAGTGTCTTATGCCACTGAGATCACTTCGTACTTGGAGAAGTGTAAAATCAAGAAGTTGGCCGGTGTCAAGTCGAAAGAGGTCGTGATATGGATCACACTCAATGAGATCTACGTTGAAAGCCCGTCAAGTGATAAGGTCACCATGAAAACACCTACAGGAATCTCCAAGACCTTCCCAAAGGCGGCTTTTGAGGCTTGCTAAGAAGTGAAGAAGAGTGATTATGGTTTGATCAATTTGTGTAATACAAATAATAAGTGTTTCGCCAGCCAATATCGACGTCTCGTTTTATATTACTCTTAAGTACTTGTTTGTAAGTGGTTTAATGGTTTTTATGAATCTGATGATTTATTTCCTTGGGTTTCTTTCACTTAAATAGTAAAATTTGATGGATTATGTAGTTGTTTTTATGATATATACAGAACAAGTTTTCTAGATTTCATAAGCTATTCTTGTTTAGAGACTGTGATTTGATTTTGATCCATGCAAAGTGATCATCAAATTTTCCTAGATTCGAAAGTATATCTGTATTAACCTCAATAACTCAGCATATATATATAACAACATTATAAAAGTAAGCAAATTAAAGTATATCCAATTCTATCAAGATCACAAATTAAAGTCATAGGTGTTGTTTTGTCAATATATGTATGGTAGTATCTTAAATATAAATACTTACGAGATCCTATCTTATTTTAAGTTAAATATAATATAAGAAACATGTTTATAACATCGTAAATATAAAATTACACTTTCACTTATAAAATTCAATTAGATCATTTTATTTTAGTTAATTTTTTAAAAGCACCCCATATATAACAATAATACTTAATAGAAAGAAATATCGTACTTTAATTTGATAAATCAATCGTTATTTTGTAGCTATCATATGCACTATTTACATTTACATACTTATAAAAATAAATTACGAATTCAAGACCTGAGTGTACACACGGGTCTAGCATAATATATAATATAGCAATTTATAACAAACTCCCAATTTAAATGTCCATGTTATAATATGACGTTTTTCATAAATAAGTGTTAACTTTATATTGCGACGTGCAAACAACCAAAAAGGCTTCTAAAAAATGAAGATAACATTTTATTGAAGAATAATGAAATGATTACACAGTTTAATTTAAAACTATCTGCAATTTCAAATTGAGCACTTAAATTAAGACGGAAGACGTATGTAATATATTCCGCCTTACCACGACTACAACATTGTCTGTTATAACTGCGTGTACACGATATTTTCTTGGCGACCACACGAGGACCAGGATGTCACCCGTCAAAGTACTACTCCCACTTAAGCAGCACGTTCGACTGCACAATTCTCATGAGAGCTCCAGTATTTGTGGTTCAAAAACACGCTGTGACTTGCAAGGGAAGTTTACCTTATAAACCCAAGACCTCTATGACCAAATGAATTGATTAACATGTTTATATTAACTAAAACAGTTAAATAAACTCCGGTTATTCATGTATCCTTATTTCTCAAGTAACTTTCTATGTATATATGATTAACATATTTGTTAGACTATTAGAGTGTCTTACACTAGTGGTTTTAAATTTATTTTTTTAATAGATGATTGACATATTTAAACAACTTGTCTAGTTACATGATTAATCATTTTTTTTTTGTAATGAATTGAAACAACAATATAGAGAGCTTTAAATTTTCTAGAAGAATATAGTCATTCAAATAAGTAATCATCACATTAGAGAGAGTAAGTAATAAGTAATTTACATCATATACATATATAATAACACAAAAAAATCTTATGTTAATTATTTTCGTGCTATTTAACTTTTAATATAAATTTACTTGAATTGAAAGTATCGTTTCAAATAAAAACATAAATCATCAATTAACAAAATATATCTGTCTATATCTATATCTTATTTAATTAATTAAAAAATAGAAAAAAGAACAACTCACCTATCATATGTCTCTTTTTCAATGGTCGATTGGATAATTTTTAGTCAAATTTTATAATAAGGATTTCATTAAATTTTTTTGTTAGATCCTTTATCATCTATTTCTATTTAAATATTAAGTCACATTTTACCCTTACACTTAATTAATTTTCTACTGTATTTAGTATAATAATAATAATAATATAATATAATGTTCACATTCAATTTGATTTAATTTTTTGTTAAAATTAAAACAAATATTAACAGTTATTATATAAGGGATCATAAACTAGTTTTTATAGAAAACATGTTAATAATTTATAGACGCGCGTTCAATCATTCACTATATTGTAGGGAGGAAAAATATACATTCAACAAGTCAAGTTCCAATGGACAACAAAGGCTGCTAACAAGAATAAAGTCAAAGAAAATAAACAAGATATTTGTTGTGGGCATTTTGGTAATTAACACCCAAAACCAAGGGCATACATTCATCAAGTAACCTATAAAAACCATGTTGCACCATAAGCTTTCCATCACTTGTATTTCAACACAAACAAACGTAATATATTCTAATACTTACCTCTTAACCAATTTTACTTCACACTCATCACTTGAAAAATGTCTCCAATTACCCCCGAAATTAGAGCATGTGCCGAAATCCATACCGGAAACGATGTTTGCAAGGAAAAGGCTAAATCTCTACTAAGAGAATATTGTCTTCCTGATGGTCTATTGCCGGTGGAAGACGTCGAGGAATTAGGTTTCGTCAAAGAAACTGGATTTTTCTGGATCAAACAAAAGTGCGAGATCAAGCACAAGTTTGAAAAGGTCGGAAAGCAAGTATCTTATGCCACTGAGATCACTTCGTACTTGGAAAAGTGTAAAATCAAGAAGTTGGCCGGTGTCAAGTCGAAAGAGGTCGTGATATGGATCACACTCAATGAGATCTACGTTGAAAGTCCGTCAAGTGATAAGGTCACCATGAAAACACCTACAGGAATCTCAAAGACCTTCCCCAAGGCGGCTTTTGAGGCTTGCTAAGAAGTGAAGAAGAGTGATTATATATGGTTTGATGCAATTTGTGTAATACAATATAAGTGTTTCGCCAACCAATATCGACGTCTCGTTTTAATTTACATACCAATTTTACTTGTTTTTAAGTGGTTTTTATGAATTCAATGGATTCTTAGTTTTACTTTTCATGTATACATTTCCACTTGAATAGTCATGAATAATAAAGGTCGAATTAATACATAATTTTTTGTATATACAATACTAGATATATAGGTTTAGTATGGTTGAACACTTGTATCAAACTTTTTTTTTTTTTTTTTTTTTTTTTTTTTTTTTTTTTTTTGGCGTAGGTAATATATAGTCGGCAAAAAAACTTAAAAATATATTGTATATACATGTATACCATCTCAATTCTGTTAAGGAGCAAACGTCATATATAGTTAATAATAGCTTCCATGAGAAAACTAAAATCACTGAACAATATCGGCAATTGCAGTACGTACGAGTTGGCGTACAAAGAATATAACGGAAACTTACTATAGTATAGTTTTAAAGCCACAAAGAATATCGTTAGATCTGAATAAAGACATGAATGAAAATAACGGGCCCAACTTTGATCAATAAATTTTCTTGGAAGAATGATACAGTATATACCTTTTAGTGATGAATGAAAATGATTGTTTCCTACATTTTGGAAGAAATTGTATCAAGTATTTCTATGTTTATTACAAATTTTACAATAATTATTAACTTAGTGCTAGATATATATTAACATTAGAGAAAATTACACAAATCGTCCTTTAAGTCTACCTCAAATTTCACTGACAGTCCTTTATAAAATTTAATTACACCAATGATCATTTCTTTTAAAACTTGTTACGCTAACAGTTCTTTAGACTAACGATTGTTAACTCTCCATTAAAAAAGACCACGAATGATATTGTTTTATTCTTTTAATTTTTTGAGTAAAATATTAATTAAAAAATCTAAAATATGTATATATACGTTATTAACTATAAAGAATATCATTTTCCATACTAGTGAAACCCAAACACTAACAATTACAAAAATGAAATCGACTTTTTATGGCTATTTGCTTAAATTCAGATTTTTTTCGGTTTTTCGATTTTAACCGAATTCGGTTTTCAATTTCGATTTCGATTTCGGTTCTGTTTACACTCTGAATTTGATTTTCGGTTTAGTTTCGCTTTTGCTCAAACAAAAAATTAAAACCGAATAAATTGTAAACCAAACTGATGAACACCCTCTGATCGGACATATTAGTTGTTTACTACGGTATGTACCCGGTTGATCTTTAATAAATATTTTCTTTTTCTAAAGAAAAAAAATTCACTTTGGGTTAATAGGAAATAAAAAGTATAATTTCGTAGTCTTCGGTATTGAGAAGACTCTTTCGTAGTCAACTAAGGTAGACTGCATCTAAGAAAATGACAAAAATAAAATAAAATAAATAAAGTTGAACATACGATACTATTCACACGGTTTCTTTATTACGGAGTACAAATTATTAAATTATAAATGTCTCAACTTCATATTGCGATAACATGTCTTATTGTAGGTATTTGTATTTGTTATTATATTTATTTGTTAATTATTAATATATGTTTATATATTCCACGTGACGTATCAAATTAAATATTAAAGAGTTGCATCACATATATCTTCTTATATGTCAAATTATCAAACCATTGTAGAAATTTATGGACATAGTTTAGGACTTAGGAGGATCATGTTCTTATCGTTGGTTAATTCATAGTTGTTGATTTACAATTGTACTAATTTTAAAGAATCAGTTTCGTTTGATTCACGAAATATTTTTGATAAAATTACGATTATTGATAGGAATTGAAATTTCAAGAATAGGGATTCTAGTGAAGAAATTTGATGAATCATAATTTCATTAATTTTTTAACCGAACATTATTACGTAATGAAATTGAGATTTAATCTTAATGGTATTAAAGTACTTTGGATCGGATTCACTGTATGGTTCATTTCAAAAGGCATTATTTCAAGAGAAAATACAAAACATGCTTAGTATTTTACTACCACGTTTCTTTATTTGAAGATGGGTTTAAATAGTTTATATTAAAAGTTTCATAAAACGACAATAAATTACCCGTTAAAACGAATAAACTCATTGAGAAATATGAGATTCGAAAGAATGGCACTTTTGGTATTAATACATAAATCAAGGTCCTATATTTATTCAAGTACCTATAAATAAACTATATGTAAACTCACAAGTTTTTCATCACCTCTCCTGCACTCAAAATACAAACCAAAGAGCTTGAAAAACTTACCAATAAATGTCTCCAATCACCCCTGAAATTAGAGCATGTGCCGAAATCCTTACCGGACATGATGTTTGCAAGGAAAAGGCTAAAGCTCTACTAAGAGAATTTTGTCTTCCTGACGGTTTATTGCCAGTGGAGGACGTCGAGGAACTTGGTTACGTCAAAGACACTGGATTCTTTTGGATCAAACAAAAGAATGAGATTAAACATAAGTTTGAGAAAGCTGGAAAGCAAGTGTCGTATGCCACCGAGATCACTTCCTACTTGGAGAAGTGTAAAATCAAGAAGTTGGCCGGTGTCAAGTCCAAAGAGGTCTTGATATGGATCTCACTCACTGAGATCTACGTTGAAGACCCATCAAGTGATAAGGTCACCATGAAAACACCTACCGGAATCTCCAAGACCTTCCCCAAGGCCCATTTTGAGGCTTGTTAAGTGAAGAAGAGTGATTTTGCGCGCTTTAACCAGATTGTGTAACGAAATAATAAGCATGTTTACATCAACCAATAATGCGTCTGTTTTTTCCACTATTATGCACTCTTACTAGTTTCTTTTTGTTCTATGATTTTCACAAATTTGTTGTATAATCTCGTTGTTATCATGAATTCAAGTCACTGAAATGATCAAATCTGTTTGCTATCATTATTCTTACATATTTTACAGTTATTAGATCATGAATGAACCGATCACATTAGATTGTTGATCACAAAACTAAGGCGATCACAATGGAAGTTTTGTGGTTAACAATCTTTCGTGTTATCAGAAAATTGAAGATGGATCTTATTCTCACCCATACTCCAAATTTCAATTGACATTACATGGTAAACAGACATAATATATACGTAGTTAACTGCACTAAATTTTTACATTAGTCTCTGGTTTTAGCTTAACATCATCTAAGATTTCGTGTTCGTAGTTGCACCTAACATTTTTACCATTCTATAAATATCAATAACTAGATTTGTTTGCATGCTGATCACTTGTATAATCGCTATCTAAATTGGCGTCTTTAATCTACATTTTACACACATAAACGATACAAAAACAACTAAAAATTAACGACTCCAAAGAAGAGGCTGCAATTAAACTCGAAGCGTCAAAACTAAGCTTAGCTTAGTTAGTGATGATATTTTATTCGTATGTTAACTTTAATACGAATATATTACAAAGGCTATTCTAAAAATCATTACAAATAAACTAGTTACAAATATTAATATAAACGAATATTGTATATCCAATGCAAGAGAATCCATATAGTTCACTTGCTCTTGCACCACTAGATCAGGTTTTTGGGGCATCCAATGAACAAGATATTAGCAACAAGTTGATACTATTTTATCCCATTAATTAACTAATACTAGGAAATAAAAGATTTGGGGGCTTTGTTCCGCCTATGTATAATAAGATGTACGTGTTATCTTTAATCGACCAGATAGATAAGACCAAAACGAGTTGAAAATGAAACTAATCGAACGTGTCCTATAAATCGAATTCCACCAAAGAAGGCATCTTGTGCCCAATTTTGGCAGACTAAATCCACGAGGTTCGAGTGCACGCTACACAATTTCGTACCATGTAAAGTTCCTCTGACAAGAAGTGATCATTTCGGGACGGGAGGGTTTCAATTATCAAGCTTACGACGTCACACTTCTTGATAAGTATTTCGGGTCAATTTGGTTAGCTATATAATCAAACTCGTAAACAAAATACATGCTATTAAGTTAATTACCATTCACCACAAAGTTGGTTCTATAATCCATCCTTTCAATGCACGTCGAGTGTAATATGTAATTCACATTGAAGCAAGGAATTTTCTCTATTGTGCTACAACTACTAAACAATAGGATGCTAACAACAAATTAACTCAAATTTAGAAAAAAATAAAAAGAAAAAGTACCTGTGGGACCACGATTTGAGGTTGTCAACTTGTCAATCAGACCGTTGGCATCTTTATGTAAATTGCGTCGTTTTTGCCAAGTCAAGTTTACCAATTACCAAAGCCCAACAAAAAGCGGATCATAACTTTATCCAAATATTATTTCATGTATTTTTACAAATTTCAAATATATATATTATGCTTGTTTGTTTATTTTATTTAATTTAAAGTTTGATTGATACCAGCTATCTTATAATAATCAGAAAAATTATCATTTTCAATAACGCTCGTAGATTTACAGATATGGGTATCAGGTGCCAAAATTAAATATTAAAAAAATAATTAGAACCAATCAATGTGATAATTATCATATTAAAATACTTGGATCCCATCTGTGTCATAAATAAATTATTAAATTTAATATTTATTTAGAAAAAATAATAATAATGCAAGTTGTCCTTTTTATGCCCCAATACCAATTTTTGCTCCCCACTAGTTTCCCTTCACGCCAGCCAACTTTGAAACAGGTGTGCATTAGATGATACTTAAATCATATCATAATTCAACATTAAAATATTATGTGTTTTTTTAACTAAACGTTAGCCAACGTCTATTAACTATCGACCCAATATATAAGATATTCTTTTTAAGATATGATAATTAAATTTCATTTTGCCATTAAATATTTAAGAAAAATAGTAATATATTGAGTATAATTAATATAATTAATGAGGGTAAATTTATAGATATTTTTTTGACAAACAAAAATATATAGTAATATGAAGAATAAATCTAAAACGAATGAAGTACGAGATAGATTGGTAGAAATCAATATACGGATATTATTATTTTTAATTTGTCATTAATTACTATCGTTAAAAACATGTCCAAATTGTTATGTTAACGAATTACTTATTCATAATTGTAGAAAAACTAAGTAAAAGTAAAAAAATAAACAACAAATCAATAATTTCTTGGAACTATTGATCGATATGAATATTAACCTTTATTAAAAAAATTCGGATTCATCAATTTGAACTTTCCAATATTAATTACCAATTAACAAATAAAATAAATAATAATAAAAATGATATAAAATAGGGAATTAAGAAGATACAATGAATTAAACAAATCTTAATAAAAAAAATAACTATAATAATGGAGTAGATCGCGAAGGTGGAGCAAATCGTGTAGAGAAACTACGAGGCAACAACTCATCATCTTCATGAACATCACCATCATTAAAATTAAGAGCATAGCTTTGAGGATCATATTGAAAATGCGTATTCGCATTCGATCTAGTTTTCGGTCTTTTACTAAACTTTCTAATGAAGTTTTTCCATTTTGGTCCAGCAACAATCTCCGAATACTCTTTCAAAGTCTTTGCTCTTTTCATAAACCACGTGTCTTGATTAATAAGATCACCACCGGTTGATTGGTGATATAGGAACCCTGCTGTTTCGCCATCACGAGTAGTGTCGAAACAGCAGAAGAGACGAAAACAACCGTTAGAGGATGTTGTTTCGTCGTCGTAGTATGTGGGCCCGGACATGTCTTTGCCTTCTTGGTCGTGTTCCATGATAATTGGTGTCGTGTATGGTGTGTTTAAGGCTTGTAGTTCTTGTTGTTTGGACATTTTGTTGGTTTTGGTTAGTTTGAAATACGGGATATGAGATATGAATATGTTGGTGTGTGTTTTTTATAGTGTGGAAATGCGTGTGGATTTTGTGTGTGGCAAAAATGAAAAAGAATGAGAGGATAAGTATGAAAAATGAAAGGGGAGTTGGATTGAGAGGAAATGGGTATGAAGGTCAAAGGAAATAATAGAGAAAGTGAGTTGAATTTATTTTTTGAAATAAAAGTGATTTATTACGCTAGTAAACGTAAATTAAAATGATTGTGATTGATATGTTTCTGAATTATTATGTAAATAAAGAGTATGTAATTGTAGATAGAGTCTAAGTATATGAAAATCTAATTATTATATCCTGACATTCGTAAAATAAAGTATTGGGGGAACATTTATTTATGTAATATGCTAAACATAGTTTTATTTTTAGTTATGATGATGATTTCGTTTGTATGGTTTTTTACTATTACTTTAAAAATATGCATAATGGGTCAGCTTCATGCCAAACTAGTGGTGAACAAAACCGGTTTTTGGGCCAAACCGGTTCGGATTGGAAAACCGAACCGGTTTTTGGTCAATGGTCAAGAACCGGTTTTTTCAAAAACCGGGTTGGAACCGAACTGGTTTGGGGGGAGAAAAAACCCTAACCGGTTGTAACCGGTTTGGACCAGTTTGGAACCGGTTCGGGTTCAAAAACCGGTTTCAAACCGGTTTTCCTATAAAATTCGGTTTTTTTTCGAGCGTTGAGCGTTTTAGGGAAAACCAACGTATTCTTTAAATTTTTTCCGATAGAATGCTAGTACATTAGGTATGGAAACATAACTTAACAATAACTTAAAACAAAGTCTTCTAAATCTTCATAAAAATATTATTGAAACCAATAATTCTATATAATTCAATCTTATTCGAGCGTTAAGCGTTTTAGGGAAAACCAACGTATTCTTCAAATTTTTTCCGATAGAATGCTAGTACATTAGGTATGGAAACATAACTTAACAATAACTTAAAACAAAGTCTTCTAAATCTTCATAAAAATATTATTGAAACCAATAATTCTATATAATTCAATCTTATTCGAGCGTTAAGCGTTTTAGGGAAAACCAACGTATTCTTCAAATTTTTTCCGATAGAATGCTAGTACATTATGAATGGAAACATAACCAAACAATAACTTAAAAGAAAGTTTCTAAATCTTCATAAAAATATTATTGAAACCAATAATTCTATATAATTCAATCTTATTCGAGCGTTAAGCGTTTTAGGGAAAACCAACGTATTCTTCAATTTTTTTCCGATAGAATGCTAGTACATTATGAATGGAAACATAACTAAACAATAACTTAAAACAAAGTCTTCTAAATCTTCATAAAAATATTATTGAAACCAATAATTCTATATAATTCTTCAAAAATCTTCAACCTTTATTAATCTTTAATTCTTCTAACATCTTCAACTTGGGTAGTCTTCAAAAGTCGAAATCTTCTTCGGAGGAAGCCTCTCGCGAAGCTTGATCGAGAGCAATTTCTTCATCGGAAAGTGATATTGCCATACCCGCTTCCACCTCGATATCGTATATATCTCCTTCGTATTCCAATTCACCTTCGAGACTTGAAACGTTTTGTATACGTTCCGCGGCGTCTAAGTGATCCTTCAAGCATATACACATCTCTAATGAGGCCGGTGTGAGTCTTGTTCTTCGTATGGATAGTACCTTGCCACTAAGAGAAAAGGCGAATTTCGAAGCTACCGTATAAGCTTGGACGGTTAGTAAATCTCGGGCCATGATGGTTAGGATGGGAAATTGAGATTCCCTCCCTTTCCACCAAGCCAAAATATCAAAATGTGCGAATTCTTCGGGTCCCATTGAGGCTAAAAAATCCGTTCCGGTATATCTCCCAAATTCGCTAGTGGCCCTTTGGTCACCATCACCCCTTGCCCGTTTATGGTTTTCTTATCTTAAACTATTATATAAATTAATCATTGGATCTCGGGAAGAAGATGATGAAGCAAACATTGTGGAAGCCGAACTAGAAGAAACCATTGTTGTTGAACTATATTTTTGAAAATAATGACCAAATAAATCTTTAAAAGATTTGTTAAAATAGTCTTTTGTATTTTGTGAAAAAAATGGATCCTCATCATTCAAATCCAAATCGTTACAAATGTTATCGATAAGTAATTCCACCCCGGAAATGTTCAAACATGGGTTTAACGCGGCGCCACAACTAATTACCGTTTAAAATATTTTCTTAGTTTTGCTTTCATGGGAGCCACCATTATTGCATATACATTACCACAAAATTCGTATTCGCTTAGTTTTGAACTCATTAAAAATATTTGATTAAGTACCAAATGACTTGTGGGATAATAAACACCCAATAATAAAGTAGTTGCGGTTTTAAAAACTTTGAGCAATTCGGTTATCTTTTGAATAACCTCCCAATAGTCGGAGGAAAATGATGTTGCAAGACCTTTTTGAACAAGTTGATCATGAAAAACGTATAAAGTGTCGCGTTGCCGTAAACCACACACAAACATGTTGTAAGTCGAATTTCATCTTACGGGCATGTCCCAATTAGGGGTTAAAAAGATGGAATCCGTTTCCTTACATAATCTCATATAATGTTTGTATCTATCCTTACCCGAACAAAATATATCTTGTAACATTATTTTATACGCGTTTTTTACTACGCTTATTTCTTGAACTGCTAGTCCGTCTTGCACAACCAAGTTAATGATGTGTGCAATACATCTACTATGGTAGAAAATGCCTTTCAAAGGTGGTTCGTATTTTAGTATTAACCTTTGAACGGCGTTTGTATTATTAGTCGCGTTATCAAACGAGATTGAAAAAACCTTTTGTTCTATTTTAAACATTTTCATTACATCTCGTAACATGTAAAATAAGTTTTTACCCGTGTGAGGATAGTCAAAGTTTTCAAAAGCAATGGTACGTTTCATCATTTGCCAAGTTGCGGGATCAACCCAATGTGCGGTAACACAAAGGTACGAACCGGGCAAACCAAGAGGAGCCGACCAAACATCGGTTGTTAAAGATACATTTGTATTTAAGTTTTCAAAACCGATTATTAGTTGACTTTTAGCATTTTTCCACAATTTAAGAGCATCACGTCTAAGAGTAAGACGACTTACATGATTATATCGCGGTTGAAGAGTATTTTGAATGATCCTAGTAAGCCGAGGGTTGTCGAAGTGGTTGAACGGCAAAGCTTCTTGAATCACAAAGCCGGCAAATGCTTCTCGACCCCGCTCCGCTTCGTATGCAAAAATACCCCCGTCCCGTGACATTGTTGCTTGACTCGACTCGGGATTACTTTTGACTCCATCACAATACTTTGTAGCATGTGATTTCAAAGTAGAGTTGGAGTCGGCTTTCAAAAATTTCCCGCAACGTTTACAAAATGCCTTAGTGGAACCATTCGACAATAACACTTTGTCGTAATTACACCAAATCTCGGGATTTCGTTTGGTTACCAAAACTTGAACAATAGTTGGTGCATTTGAAGAACGAACACCGGCGGAAGTTGAAGAAGATTGAGTGGCCATTTTGATAGCGTTTCGAGAGCGTTTTGAGAGGGGTAAAGAATTTTTTGAGAGTTTCGTACGTAAATCGTAAGCGTTTTGAGTGTTTAAAGACTAGAATTAGCAAGATTGAGTGTTGTGACTAAACCAAACCCAAGGTATCTATTTATACTAGTTTTAGGATGACAAAATGGTAAAAGAAACACAAAAAACCGCTCCAAAACGGATACAAAACGGCTAGTTTTTGAAATCCACAAAAACCGGTTCCAAACTGGTTTTCCAAACCGGTTCGGGTAAAACCGGTTACAAACCGGTTCGCCAACGGATATATCCCAAACCGGTTCCCAAACCGCCGGTTTTTACAAAAACCGAACCGGTTTTGGTCAAAACCGGTTTTGACCGGTTTCGGGTTTCGGTTTTTTTTCCGGTTTCGGGCTCCGACCCGGTTTTTTTGGTCATCTTTAATGCCAACCAAACCAGCAGTTTTATGCCAAAATGTGATGTAGAGGTAGAGGAAGCAAATCCTATCTTGCCAAATGAACGCAACACTGAGTGGGTCTCGAAATGAACATTTTATGACGTACAGGCATCAGAATACTTCTGTTGACGACTTCATAGATTGACACACCAAGCCTGTTAACCTGTTTGTGCATCCATTCAACACTATACAAGTAGAGCCAAACCGAGCCTCAACTTTCCTGGTTTAACCAAATAAACCAAGCAGCTCAGGTTTGGAGCTCAAATCCACACTTGTAAACTGCAAGGTATACTAAAGACTTTGAAGACCATCGAAAGCTTGACATCCCACACGAATCCTCTGACACATAAATGGGGTTTTATTTTCTGGCAACTCCCAAATGCAAACCCACATTTACATAGCCAACATAATGCTGAACCATAACATCGGTTTGTAAAAGGTGCGACCACACACTTGCCATGTTGGCCCATTTATATAAGAGTGTGGTAACTGGTGAGGACTATAAAGTGCATCCAAACAAAAGGCAAACAGCAACCATTTTCTAGTTTAATGGAAACACATTCTATTGTCTCAACTTTGCAGAGATATGCCATTGATTAATACCCAATAAGATAAGAATTTAAAAAAGTACTACACTATGTATTTTGATCCAAAGGGGCCTGTTGATGAAGAAAAATTACTGACATGCTTGTACTTTTGGTGGAACTTTTGAGGTTATGGTGCGTAACTGGTTGGCTATTTCCGTGAAGCTTGGCCTCTCTATTGGCTCTGCTGACCAGCACCTCTCCATCAAATATCTCCATTCAGGATCACACGATTCAGGAACTGGAGGTCTAAGTGTATTGCTCACGATCCCACCTGAATTACCGGATGGAAGTTAGGAACAACATATGCACGTATATTTATACATAGCTATACACCTATGCATGTCTTTGTGTGAATTACCAATTATAGCCCCGTAATGCAAGTCTGCATATGGTTCGTCTCCGGTAAGAAGTTCCCACATGACAATGCCGAATGAGAACACATCAACCTATATTGTTTTTTTGGAAAAATTAAACTAAAGATTAAGAACCAACAGTTATTAATAAATCCATGACACGGTAGTTCAGAGAGAGATTTTGCAGAAACCTTTTCGGAAACAAGGCTACTGCTACCATTTAGAAGTTCAGGTGCCATCCATGGAAGTGTTCCACGCACACCACCTGAGATTAGTGTTTGACGTTTTACTTTCGATAACCCCAGGTCTCCAACCTGATAAAACATTAAAAGAGAAACCGTGAGTGAGAACCGAGAACCAAAATACCAACCCTAAAATGAGATTACCGAAAGCGTTTTTTTTCTTCTAATGCTGACTTTCTATTGGAATTTTCATTTTTCTTGGCTATCTCACATTGGTAGGTCACCTAACTGTCTACCAATTTTATATGAACCAATCTTCTTAGCTTGGTAGAAAGAGATGCCTTTTTCACACAAGCCAGGTGAAGGTAAAAATCAAGAAAAGAAAGATGCATCACATCTGTTAACGAAAAAACATACCCTTGCCAGACAACTAAAACTAGGCAATCTGGCATAAATTAAGAACTATAAAGCTTTTATTGTACTTCCAGGTTCACATAAAAGGTTTAATTTACAGTGGTTTTCTGTTTCAGAATTTTTAGTTCTACACCACAATTATAAAAGACACTCCAGAATCCATATAATCAATTAAGTCAACTGATTAACCATTAATCTATACTTTTTTGTCCTCACTCCTCACCCACGTATGCTGTACAACAGTTGTAAGTGCAACAAAATAGACAGGAAACTCCCAATAAGAAACTAACTTGTCTAACCCATCCGTTGTGCCAGAAATACAAAAGAATATTACCCTATGCACAACGGATCCAAATCGCTCAAATAATAAACAACTTCGTTAAAGAAAGTGTTGATCACAATTATTTTCTACAAATTATATTTCCACAATGTATCTGAAATCGCTCTTCCTCGCAAATCATTGTTTCTATGACATTTTCGCAAGAGGAATGGTTCATTTGCAGTGAAAACGCAAGTATAGCAATTCAAAAAGCCAATCACTCTCCATCTCCAGAAGTACTATGACAGAAACAGCTACACAAACCTTAAAAAAATTGTGATAAATGAATCTGTAAACTACTGCAAGGTAAATGTATTATCAATTTGACACCTTAAAAAGTGCATGATTACTATCATTCCCCATGTCATATTATTCTGATACCTAGAATTACTACAATGACTAATATAAAACTGGATTTTGGCATAGTAGGCATATAGTAAGATAGCTATGAAGTACCACCAACCTTGCATATGGGGCGATGTGGATCACGGAGATTGACAAGTAAGTTATCACTTTTCAGATCAAAGTGTACAATGTTTTTTCCGTGAAGGTATTCCATCCCAAAGGCAACATCCATAGCAATTAACAGACGTTTTCGCTTATCAAGATTCCTGATAATAATCGTCCAAATACCATGTTCAACACAACGATTACCATTTGATTATTATACAGCATCTTTGCTTCACAATCATTATAAAACTTAGATAGAAGTAACTCAAGATATGTTACCTCTCATTTTTTTGCAAAGCAGTTCTTAGAGAGCCATTTACCATGTACTCCGTTACAGTAGCAACTGAGCCACCAGGACCATCAAGTACAACCCCATAAAAAGCCACAACATTTGGATGATGAAGATCTGCAAGCTTGATTGCTTCATTCCAGAAGTCCTCCCTCTTTAAGGGCAACAAATTAATTAGTATGGTATGTGTTGAACCAAACAGACAAATGCAAAAGACATAAGGTGATGTGAACATGAAAACGAACCATGCGTTCTTGTTCTGAAGCTTTCCCGACAAAACATCTATCATTGATCCGTTTGATTGCAACGTCAGATCCTCTCCACTTCCCATGGTAAACAGTTCCAAATGTACCAGAACCCAATTCACGAAGCTCTTCAAGATCAATGTTCTTAATTATCTACAAAGCAAAGTGAGAACAAATCATTAGCTGCTAGCACCATGAAGGCGAAAATCAGATCAAGATCAATTATTTACCTGCAAACGACCAAGGCCATCTGAAGCTGGAAACCCAAGATTTGTTTTTTCTGGGATTTTTGTATTTGTATCCTGCATAAAAAAAGCAGAATTATGTAAGAACTAAATGGTAAAAAACCACAATGTGACAACAGAAGAACGGGTAAAATCTCTAGTACTAGCTCTGAGGTGGCAAATTCGACCCATTTACTAATAGATAAGTGAATGCTGGTTATGTTTTATATTTAACAGGTACAACAGGTAAAATCTCTAGTACTAGCTCTGATGCGCTACGGGTCAAACGTATCCAAAGTGTATTTTTAATGCTAAAAACCTCTTGAATCAATTATTACAAAACCAGATTATTATTGAAATAATAAATCTTCTGATAATCTTTGACACTAATATCAAAAACTTAAAAAAATGCTGAATGTACTTGTTTTGACCTGTTACCCAACCCGTCCGTCTCTCTAACTCTACCGAAAATGTAACAAGTGATGTCCCTATTAAACAATAAAAGGATATGCCATCAATGGACCTCAACTTCAGTTCCTTGCTGCAAATCAGTATTACTATTCTGAGTTTCACTACTCCGGCTGGCTTCCGAGCCACGTCTATTTGAGTCAGGATCAGAGGGAGTTGATGAATGAAGAACAGAAGCAGCCACACCCTCGGCAACCGCCTGAAGTTCTTGTTTAATCAATTCCTCTGCTGAACCTACAGCCACGAGTACATTGATCCATAGACGTAAAGATTATCCATCTGACACAAAAAGTGGGTAAAAACAACACTAGAAGACAGACCTTTGTCGGAATGACCATGTTCCACACCGAAATTCAACTCCAAATTAGCACTTGGCTGGTCAATTAGTGTGTCACCAGTAGGTGATTCTTCTTTGTCACCAACACCTTCCCTTCTCGCCATAAGTTTGTAGGGTCGAGGTGGCGGAAAATGTGAATCACTTCCCAACATCCAAGGATCCTGGTTGCTAAAGAGTGAGCTTGCACCATCTTGGTGTTCACTGACCCCATTAAATGGATTAAGGGAGTCTATTAGCAAAGTCTCTGCTTCACTCTTGGCCTCAAACTGTGACGAGTATACATTCCATTCACCAACAGGTAGGTTTCCTCCTGTCACACGGGCTGAATCAACACCAGAAAAGGCAGGACTCGCGTCATTACCACCCAAATTGTTCACTCCATAGGACTCCGTTGATTGAAATCCATGCAACCGTGGAACATCAGAGGTCATGTAATTTGCATCAAGAACTATCTGGGATTTATCAAGATTCATGGGTCTACTTTCCAAGATGTCACCTCGTGGATTTTCAACAGGAAACCTAATCTGATCATTGTTGACAAGAACATCATGAGGACGTAACTGTAGATCTTCCATTCTCGCATCAATTTGTCTAAGATTATCATATGTGAAGCCAGAGTCCGTATTCTCTTCTTTAGTAACAACTAGAGGAAAGTTAGCAGGGTACTCCCTTGGAGACTCATGAACCGGGGTGTTTGAAGTTGGAGAAGGAACTCCAACAGGATTCAAATCACCACTAACACCACTACTGACCCCAGTCTCCTGTTTTGTTTGATACTGAATCGGTACAGCAGACTGCTGGACTGAACTTTCATGGCTACATTGAGGAACTTGATGGACCAATACACCATAAGGAGTTGATACCATTGCATGATCGCTTGCAGGAACCCTGTTAGGTTGCATCATTCTCCTGGCGTCCTCCAATCTAAGACTCTGATAAACTGGATTCACATCAGATGCCGTTGATCTTGGACTTTCTTTACATTCTTGTGCCACAGTATCCGAATGCGCATGAGGCAATGCTTTTTGACACATAATACACCCATCAAATCTAGGCACTGGCTCAGGGTATATAAACTGTTGAGTGGGTACCCGGGCCTCAGAAAAAGTCACCTGTTCAGGCGCCTGAACCTGATTCCAACCATAAGGTCCAGTCATTACGGGGGGAGATATCTGAGTTTGAAGTTGAGGTTGGTAAGTAGTGTAGCTTTGATCACTAGGAAGATGAACAACCCTCTCTGGGAAATGTTCCATTCGAACCTCTTGTTGCTGCACATACTGAGGAGCCGGAGCCGGAGCAGGGGCTGGAACAGGAAGTGCAACTGGAACCGGAACTGGAACAGGATTTGGATTTGGTTTGAAACTGACATGTGATGAAGGAGTAATAAACTGATGTGGGGCAACTCCAATTCCAACTAAATTGTCATGGAGTTGTGGTTGCGCATAGACTGGGCCAATGCTGTTCATAATCTGAGATTGGTAACCCATTTGCGGTGGTTGCACCTGAATGTACTCTGTACGGCTAAAGGTCCCATGGCGGGGATCAACATAAGTCTGGACATAAGGTTGTCCTGGTGGTGGAACGGTGCCTCCTGGTGGTGGCAATTCATACCTAAATTGTCGTTGTTGGTGTACCTGAACAGGAACCGGTCTTTCTAATATTTCCACCTCATGATCAGATTGACAGGGTGAAGCTGGAACAGTAACAGATTTACCACCAGGAACACCAGAGGCAGAACTGCCACCAGGAGAAAACACACTACCAGATGCGGCACCAATCACCTCCACTTGATCAATTCCTACACTATCAACACCCCCTTCAGTCCCGCTCAATTCCGAATTCTGTGTAGAGGAAGCACTCACCATACTACCCTTCCTTCCTATACCACCGCCGCTACTACTACCACCACCGCCACCACCAAAACTATCCCCAATTCCATTCACTGCATCCACATATTTCTGCCCACTATCTTGTAAATCCTTAAACCGAATAACACTAGATGATTCAACATCCGTAAACAAAAACACCCTCAACTTGGCTGAACCATCAGAAGACCTCTCGAGTAATTTATCAAACTCATCCATCATATTCTCTAAATCATCCGGTCTCGAAACAGTTACAAGTGCATCAAGATCCTCTTCAGGTAACTGATACTTAATAACAACGTTTCGGCCATACGAATCAAACATCTTTTGAATCAACTCATTAAATCCCACATCTCTTCTAACACTAATAATCCTAGTATCCCCACCAACATATCTAAGCATCCCATCACTAGGTCTAGGCAATATCTTCCCACCAGAACTACACAAAAACTTAACTTTCCTCCCTGAAACCGAATCATCCGTACCCTCATCACTAGCATGATCAGATGCATTACTACCACCCCCACTAACCAATCCTAAATTCGGATCATAACCGCGTGGCGCTAAACTAGCATTATTATTATTAACAATATTATTGCTATTATTATTATATCCATAAGTAGCAGGTAATAAACCTACACCAGCAGCGGTTACGGGCGGTGGCATACGTGGCAACCAATTACCCACTGATGGAACTACATTACCATAATTCAAACCTACATATCCTGAACCGGCATCCGGAACAGCCGGCGCGGTTGACGGATAATAAACCGGAATTGTTCCAGGGCTACCGGTGGCTACTTCACGTGGTAAGGGATTGGAATTGGGTAGATTTACAGGTGCAACGATGCGTGATTCATCAGCAATTGTTCTAGTTATATGAATTGGGCGTAAACTATTATTAGGTAACGCATTTTGATCATACGCCATCTAATCTAATCTAATCTAATCTAATAGTAACAATATAATAGAATCTAATCAAACAGTATGTGTAATTTATTACGTATGATATGATATGATATATTCACCCTATATCTAATAACCTAGGGTTTGCGAATTGATAATTGATGCTATAAATCTTCTAATAACATGAAATTTGAGCAAAACATAAACCCTAGAGAATAGTAGATATAGAATACGGAGTACAAAAATTAGGGAAAACAGAAATGAGAAAGAGGGGGGTTTGAGTATGTGAGTCGGTGAAGATTTACCAAAAATTGACAGGCGTCCCTGCGACGTGAGATATCGTTGTTTCTATGTTTTTCTCTCTCTAAATATATATACGCATCTACACAGGAAAGGATTAAATATTAAATAATAGGAGTAACATTAACATTTTTTTTTTAAATGGAGGAAAAAGCCAAAATGATGCGTTTCGTATTTGCATGTACAAAATATAAAATTAATACTCGTAGATGGTAACGTTAAATTGTAAATGTAAGATTCTTTTCGATTTTCATGCATATGTGGGTCTCTAAGATTGTGTATTGGGGAAATGATTTTGCCTTTAAAATACTAACGTAGGGTATGTAATCGGAAGTTTCGTGCCAAGGTTTTTAAAAAGTTAATTTTATCTGTTAGACCTTTGCAAAAAGCTGACTAAGCAGTCACATCATCTGCCAACTAGATTTTTTTGCCATGTATAAACTTTCAATACTCAAAGTACAACTTATTCTCATGTGTGTTATTAATATTTAGTTCTTTTTTCCATTTCTTTATAAATCTTTTATGCCTTACTTGACTTAATCAGAACAACAGCTCATCATCGTCGTATTTCTTTGTTTATATATTTTAATTTTGTTAATTTCACTAATCAAAAATTAAGTAAACAAGCACACATAAACTACGATTCATTCATAGTTTTAACACAAATTACACCACCATATATTTATAATTCTATATCTCTTTCCATCATCATCAACACCAACAACCATTAACCATTAACTGTATGTCCATGACCGAATCTATATTTGACTGGAGAAGGAGATCAACCGGGAAATGTTGTTAATCTTTCAAAAGTAGCTGATTTCAACGTTTCTTTAATCTGCCTAATCATCAACATTCACAAAATCACACACCACATAAAGATCTTGATTTTGAACTTGCCAAAAAAGATGAAAATCGTAGCGACGTTAAAGCAATACGGGATTATTATAATATACATATTTAAAATTGCAGACTTTGTTAGTTATGTATTCAAATATCAAACATTCCTTTTTTGGCAAACTTTTATATAAGAGTGAATGGAGTGTGATGTGGTGGCACATCGTGGTCAAGAATCATTATGAAGTGATCATTCATGTCTCAACTTGGTAAACAAAGGGGTAGAAATAAAGTGGTGGCTACCAATTTGAGTGGTAGTACCTTTTGTGTTTTTTTTTATGTTTTACTTTGTATGTGAAATAATTATTTTAAAGGTATAAAATATTTGAATGTGAGGGTCAATGTTCAATGTAAGGATGGCAACGGGTTTGAGTTTGGGTGATTTTATTTTACTCATATCCAAACCCATTTATAATATCTATACCTATATCCGGTCCAATATCCGGAGGGTACCCGATTAATATTGTCCATCACTTTTTCGGGTTTATCTGCAGGTTTCGGTTATCCACATTTATGTAATTTTAGTCAAATTAAAAAAACGTCTGGGGATTAAAAATATGAAGATAATTTGAAACGCGGTTAAAAAATAACAAAAATACCATAAACTATAGTATATTCAATATTTCAAATATTAAAGCTAACAATTTAACAATTTGATTAACTAATTCAAAGTTTCAAAATGTTCAAGATAACGAACAATTTCATGTTTTTATAACATACAAAATTCAAATATAACAGTAATGGAAACTATAAAAGCGTATGTAAAAATTGGTATAAGGTTCACCAAATGATATGTACGTTATAATCTAATATGTAAAAAAAGAAGATTATGTTTCGTATAGAAACTTTTATTAAAAAAAATAATTATGCGGTATGAATACAGATAAACGGGTATGGATATGGGTATAGTAATCGGGCGGGTATTACCATAACACATCACCATAATTATACCCGCCAAGTAAAAATATGTTTACCAAACTCACATCCAACCCGCCTCAATACCCGCCCCAAATATTTCGGATTCAGTTTTCTCCGTCGATTTTGGATGTTTGCTATCTCTAGTTCAATGTAATGAGTATGGGTAACAATGAGTTTCAATGTGATTTTAATGTAAAAATGATGTGGTGTCGACGTGTCTTGCTTTTTGAGAGTGCTTGAGTGACCACATGAGCGAAAGGCTCAACACTTTTTATCACACATAGCAAGTTAGTGGAAAGTTGTTTTTTTCTCTAAAAAATCAGAGCTTTTATTGTGTTTAATTTTTCATTGATTTATCACTAATTGTTTTGTTTCTAAAACTAACTCTTGTGACGGAGATAAAACAAATATATTTTCTTCATTCCAATTTAATTGTCTATTGTAAAATTGCGCATCATTTTAGAAAAATGTAATAATTGTACTGTGGAGAATTCATTATTCTCAACTTAAATACTTTCTTGAAAGTGAATAATTATTTTGATACAATAAGAAAAACCTAGACAATAAAATTGAGACGAAGGTAATACAAGATATATAAGGTAGATTTTGCAATGTCCAAAAGGAAAGAGGATTTACCAATGGATGAAAATGATCTTTAGGAAAGGTTGTGAGAACGTTTTGAGGAAAGGGTATAGAGGTTAAATGAGATCCCAAAAGGCCAAAATATTTGTATTATTGTTGATTTTTGTGAATTATTCTCTCCGTCTCAAAATAAATGTTCACATTATTATTTATATGTGTCTCAAAATAATTATCTACTTATAAAAATCATTAAACTATTTTACCCTAATTTATTATCTCAATCATTTATTTTTTAAATAAATTACAGTCAAATTTGAATTGAATAATGACATAACTGACATTTACCCGATCTATCTTAATTTAAATACAATTTTTGTAGAATAAAGGGAGTAACAATTTTAAATTATGTATAGGAAGCGGATGATGATATCATCAGAAACTTAATTAGCCAATAAAATTATTTAATTTTGTCCAATTAGTTAAAATTTAGGACATGGTGACATCATTAATATAAATAATAATAATAATAATAATAACTAATTAATTAATTATTATTAATTATTATTAATTATTAATAATATATATATGAGTTCAACTAATTTAAATCTTATAGTTTTATGTTTTTTAAATACAATCCGTCTATATCTAAAATTTGTCTTTTTAAAATTCATCATTTCCCCCCTTTTTCTTTTATAGTTTTACATTAGATAGTTCCACACTTGCACGAATTCAAATCTTTTACTTTATATCTTCTTCCTTTTTTTTATCTTTTTTATGGTTTTATACTTTTGTTCATTAATTGATTAAGTACTCCATACAAAAATAATTTTATTCTTGGTACTTCTATCCTATCTTTCCATGAATATTTGAAATTGTAGTGCATATCGTATCGTACTAACCTCCTTCTTTGTCTAATAAAAGTCTTTTATTTTATTGTCAGACAACTTTCTTTAACAAGAGTACGTTTGATTTATTTAAGAGAATTACTATCAATATGTGAATAATTGTGAGGTGAAATGGGAATCGATATAATTTCAAACCCCATTACATACTTGAATTTGTAAAAAACACTCATTTTACGAGTTTCTCATACTTAAAACTCACACCCCTTAAACATTCATCCAAACACATGCTAGAAGATTTATTTACTCTTTACTGTAAAATCATCAAGCATATAAAAGTATAAAGATTCATAATTTGTACTAAATTATAAAATAAATTATATATTAAAAGAAAAATAAGAATGAAAATCAATTTCCAAATGTTAAATACTGATATTTTTGTTTAAAGTTAAAATAATCTAAAACTAAGAAAATAATAACTCAATATGTGATAAGAGTCAAATTAAGAGCCGGTAATATATGAAGTGGATATGTCACAATTTATGTTGTCATGTATCATACAAGTTTAAAACATTAGATTCTTATCCTATACATTATTTATTGTACAAAGAAAATATAATATTGTTCAAAGGACCGTGTGTATACACGGGTTTGAAATCTAGTTTAAATTGTAAAGACCTTTTAGGATTGTGACAATTTTGGTGGTGGTATTTTTTTTTTCTTTCTTTAACGTTAGGATATCTGTTGATTGTTAGTGGATTGTGACAAATAGGCGACAAGGTTGATGGTTGTGGTGGTGGATAGATGAGATGGTGAGAGTTGATGCTCGTAAAGATAGTAAAGATGGTGATGTGTGAAAATTTAATACGAGTATATAATAAATAAATTGCAGAGAAGCTATGTGGATTGAAGCAAGATGTCTTGCCTAGAGTACAAATTGAACACCTTGTAATCCTAAGGAACTTGAAACATAAATACATAATACATTAAACTTGAACGTTTACTTGAGTTTGAACTTGATCCTTGAGTTTGAATCCTTTAAACTTAAAACTACATCTCCTTGAGAACATTCAATAAATATTACCTGCAACTCGATGACCCCGATCTGACCCCAAAGAGCAAGTTACGACTTCATGAATGCAATAAGAGTGTGAAAAACCTTGAACAACTTCCTTGAACCACTAATTATAGATTTATAGGGCGAACCCCGTGAACAATAATTGACACCAACTTGCACAAGATACCACTAGCCCTGACTTGCTTGCTTATGAAGTGAAATAACTTTGACAGGGGTGTCATAACCTAGAAAAGGTGATGATAAACTCAGCTTTACGACCGTGTGTAAGGAAGGACGAAGAAAAGACGAGGTGCCGAGAAAATGATAAATCATCCATCGAACATAACACATGAAACGAATGTAAATTTAGATCTAAGAAAACGGAGATGGATTTAAGTTAGTGGTGGTTAAGACACTATGAAATAGACTTGAAGACCCATAAAAATGGTCCGGAGTCATGGGGATCCGCAATTACCAGACACACGTCAGGAGAGAAGTTTCGTATTTGTAATGCTGGGAATCCTAAGTTTTATTACTACTTATAGATCTAATCTAAAAAGTTTATTAGAGTTGTAAGTGGTAGGTATGACTCATATGTCGTTCTTTAAACTACAACGAGCATAAGATCTTAGGAAAATTATTTATCTTTGATATTTTAGCTTGGATTTTTGAACTTTTGAAGTGGTTTTGTTTTGTTTTTTAACTAAGGGAAATTCAAAAAGTAAATAAATAAATAAAGGAAGGGTGCATGGGTGCTAAGAGAAATATGGATTACGCGAGTGTTTACTATAATTTCGGTATATGCTATTGGTGGGTAGTTACGGATAGTTCGGAACCTTAAACGATATCCCACAAAGTACCGTATCTATGGCCTTTTCGTGACTTTCACGCATTTGTACTACACCTAAAGATGTTTTTAAGTCATTTTATGGTATTTTCGTTTGTAGGTCCTCTGAAACGGAATCTATCGAATCGTATACTCGTTACACATGCAGAATCCGAATAACAAGTAATGAACGTATAATGTAATCGTAAATCAAACACAAAACAAGTTATCCAAAAACTTCTGTTGTATTAATATTGAACGTTTATGATTATAGAATGTTTACACCACAGAACTCGCACACACACCTCTCTCAGATTCGTTAGTCTCAAACTGAAACCCTAAACGTATATATATATATATATATATATATATATATATATATATATATATATATATATATATGATAACATAAAATATTGTCATATTTATATAGTAATATTCCCTTACTTTTAAGCATTTTTATTGCAATTTATGTATATAAACTAATGATTTCGTTTATATTTGAAAAAAGATGTTTAAATTAAAGAAATAAATAAAAGGAACGAAAACGGGCTGAAAACTGAAGAAAATGAAGAGAAGATTAAAGATCATGAAGATTGGGCTTAGAAAAAATATTAAAACCAAGAAGAATGAGTTATTGGGCCAAAAAAAAGAATAAAAGTCGGATTTGTCAGAATATTGAAGTCCAAAGAAGAAGCCTGGCCTGATAGTGGAAGATTCTGGAACCAACATTCAACCGGCGGTTGAAGCTAAATCAGGAAGGCGGTCGAGCGCGCGGGTCAAGATCCGGGTTTTCGGGTAAAAATCCAACCCAACCGGCGGTTGGATTCGCGATCCTGAAATCTATAAATAGAGGCCCTTATCAACCCATATACCATACAATTAACATACGAATTAAGTAAACCTTAATTCAATTTTAGGGTTTAGAAGTCGACTGAAGAGGCTATTCGGAGGCTAGGAAGCTAGGGTTTGAAGGTTTTCAACCCTAACGAAGATTTAGTTCGGTTTCTTGGGTTTGATTCTTAATCTTTTCTATTTACCATGTGTAATAACATGTTTTTAGATCTGGTTTTGTTTACTATAAACATGAGCTAATTCTTTGATTGTATTTACTTAGATAAATGATTTTTAGATAAAGGTTTTATGATATGTTTATGTTGATTTGAGTTATGAATGGTTATTGAGTTTGTTTGAAAGATCCATATTAATTGTGTGTTAATTAGTTGTTACTTAACGTGATCAAAAGATTTATGATATAACTAACGTTTGTAAAAGTTGATTGATTATTTGCAATTAAGTAATTTATTAGTTAATTGTGGCTTGAGACTGTAACCGGTAATAGGTTAAGAGAATAGCAATTAATATAACCTAAGTGATGTGATAATTATTTAACCAATACTTATAAACTTGCGTTAACACGAGTTTGCTGAATGAATCTCAATGATCTGTTGATAGTATTAAAAGCATAAAGTTTAGGTTAATAACACGTAGAAGAAATTCTAGTGTATTCAAGAGAATCTAGTATTAAGCTAAGGTTTATTAGGGATCAGTTAACCTTAACAGGAGGCTATCCATATATGTTGAAATCACCATAATAAACAATCCTCAATTCAATAAACATATCTGAAACCTGAATCGAGAAATCGCTATTCTAAGTAAATACATGCTTCTCTATCTGATTACTTTTAAGTTACTTTCTATCTTTTTAATTGTTTATATTTTAATTAGTTTTCTTATTAAAAATCGTTCGTACGGAACTAAAACGCACCCCTTACTTGTATTTTGTAATTTAAGGTTTAATTAATTATTTTAATTTACACCGATTCCCTATGGTTTGACTCGGTCTTACCTAAGCTATACTATAATACAAACATGTATTCTTGTCTGGTTGTGTTTAAGTTAACTTTAATATTTCCATTCAATTAAAACTTGTTATTTTAATCATTACTTAACACGCATCAAAATATATATATATATATATATGTATATGTATATATATATATATGTATATGTATATATATATATATATGTATATGTATATATATATGTATATGTCTATGTATATATATGTATATGCAGATATGCGACACTTTGCCTAGTGTCGCTATACTTACAACAATTTCACTAAGTATAGATTTTTACAATTGTATATACATATGTATATATGTATATATTTACATACATATATACATACATATGTATATAGGTACACACATATGTATGTATGTATATATATATATGTAAACGTGACACTCGACAAATTAGGACAATTATTTGAGTCTAACAATAGTGTAATTACATGTATTTAGATATATATTAGGCTAAATATTTGTAACTACTTGTATATGTTTATATACGCTTACGTGATTATTTGTAATTACGCGAAACAACCGGACGAGGTCCGACAATCTATACGACATTGGTGATAACTTTTCAAAAATAATGTAAACCTATTTTATAATTAAATAGTAATTATTTACCCTATATTATTGTTATTAAATAATAATATACGAAAAACCTAGACGTTTTGCTTAAAACGTAATAACGCAACGAAAACGCGCGAATCGCGCCCGACACCCGAACGAAACTGACAAATATTTTGAGAAGATTCAATGAAGTATTTTAAAGATATTGGTTAAATTAAAATAGTGATTTCGTATCAAAAATAAAACACAAAAGTTAAACGTTAACGATTTAATTTTTACGCGCGCGAAAAACGTTTAAACGACCGGGGAATATAACACGAAACCGAGAAGCGAGTCACGAGCCCAACCCTTGGAATGGGTCAGGCCCAGACCCACGGCCCAAAGGCCCAAATCGGCCCAAGAGGGCAGCCCAAGGCCCACACTACTTAATCCCTATTCCCTTCCCTTTTTCTCATTTTCACACCACATTTTCACCTACAAACTCTCTTTTCTCTCTTCTGCCCTACCAAAAATCTGCCCAAGAACATCACCATCATCAACCACCACCTGCCACCATCAACCACCATCATCATTCATCATACTTTCAAGAAGAAATCAAGCTGAAACACAAGATAAAGCTCTTCTCATCATCTTACTCCTCTTGCTTGATCCTGCAAACTTTGTAAGAACTTCAAAACTCTTCTAAAACACTTGAAACACTTCTATAAACATGTTATAATGTTCACTTAACAAGGAAATGTCCAAAACCTAACACAAAAACGTTTCTCATGGCTTAAAATGTTCAAAAACGTCACATGCATTTCTGGGCAGAAAAATAGCCCAACTTCAAGGAGACGTTTCTCCCTCAAAAATTGATCAAAATAGATGATTCAAAAGGCAAAAATTAAGTTTAAGAAGTTAGGTTTCATTTCCAAGTGGTTTCACAATTTTTGGAGTTCGTTTGATACCCGAAATGATTTTTACAAAAACATGTATACGGGCTGTCCAAAAACTCAGAAAATTCACCTTTCTTGTTTTAATCATAACTCGAGATATACACCTCCAAATGACATGAAACCACCTTTCTTGTTAGGTACAAATGTCGTTTAGATAACTTTTTCGGGAAATGTGCAGATTTTACCCAGAAATCCGATCTTGCTGCATGTATCCAGATTGGTCACTTTCTGACCTCAGGGAACACATGGAATTTTTAAAAATACTTAGGGATACCCAAAAATTCTGGAAAAATTATTTTAAGGATCTAACATACTAAGGAACAACATAGATTTTTCTTGGATTTTAATTCGAACATTTGGAACACGAAATAAAATTTACAAAACTGACCTGTTACAGTCCTCTGTGTCGCATAAGCCCAGTAGTCTGCGACACAAGCATTTGTGTCGCCATAACACCCGAATCGTCACATTAGCGACACAAGCCTTTGTGTCGCCATAACACCCGAATCGTCACATTAGCGACACAAGCCTTTGTGTCGCCATAACACCCGAATCGTCACATTAGCGACACAAGCCTTTGGGTCGCCATAACACCCGAATCGTCACATTAGCGACACAAGCCTTTGCGTCGCCATAACACCCGAATCGTCACATTAGCGACACAAGCCTTAGTGTCGCATAATACCTTAGTGTCGCATATAGCGACACTAACCCAGTGTCGCTAAAAACACAGAATCTATACTTTTTATTAAAGCAATATAAGCATAAATAAAATTTTCCAAGCTCGACCCCAGCCAGGGGCTCTGCCCCTTGGACCCCGCCAGAGGTTGCCACCCCTTGGACCCCACTACCAGGGGCTCTGCCCCCGGACCCCCGTCATTCATGGGCTTCGCCCCCTTGTCGCACTGATCGATTACCCATAACTGGAAAGTAGAAAATGCATAACATAATTTATCAAATATGTGTTTTCACAAAATATCACCAACAGGTCGTACATGTTTTCTAAGCACAAACGATAACTGAACAATTGGACATTTCTAGTTGAGTGAACTAGCACAGGTAGACATTAACCCTCCACCTACACGAATGAGATAAGTGGACATTGACACCCCACTTACACGTATAATATATAAGTGGACATTGACACCCCACTTACACACAACCTTATGCGTTTAGGGCACTAGAAGGTTGCGTTACGGGACACAGACACCTGCTATTTGTTATTTGCTTGCTAATTGCTATATTTGCTTGCTAAACCCCAAGTGAGTCTTATAGCCCCACTTTTACTTTTACCGTTTTATATACTTTGGGGTGAGATACAAATGCTTAACTGTTTTCATGAACACAAGTACTCGATTATTTTTACAAGATTGTATGAGTTGTTTTTAATCCATTAAAAGTCCTCAACACACATGGTTCGTTAACTGCGAAGGCGCGAGTGCTAGAGAATAGATCTATTATGGGAATGACACCCCCGTCCGGGTTACTAGCTATAACCAAGTTAAAAACGGGTACTCTAGTATTTGTCATAAAGGTGTTTCGGATTAGACACCTCCGGGAGGCACAAAACGGGTTAGGCTTCGAACCGTGGGCTCATGGCAATTTCGGAAACATTAATTTGTTTACTTTATTTGCTTGATTGCAAATCACGGATAAATCTTGTGTTTCATAACTATGTTTTTACTGTTAAACCTGTGAGATTCACCAACCTTTTGGTTGACCCTTTTAGCTTTGTATTCTCAGGTACTCAGCAACAGTAGGATTGCCCACAGGATTGCTAGCTACATCGAGTCGCATGCATTATACGGATATGAAGATGTTCATATATTATTTTTGAAATATTTCGTTATGTACTAGAATCTTCAGGATATTATTTCGCGAACTCGAGGCTAATGTAAACTTTTAAAGTATTTCAATGTAACTACTTTTGTACTATTTTATAAACGTCTCATATAGAGTCGTTCGCTTTTACCCTTGTGTTGTGATTACTTCATTAGTCACGCCCCGACCTGAACCGCTTCCGCTGTACAAATTCGGGGGTGTGACAGTATATATGTATATATATATATATGCAGATATGCGACACTTAGCCTGACAGACCTATGCAGCACTTGCCTAGTGTCGTTATAGCGACACTTAGCAAGTGTTGCTATACTTACAAAAATTTCACTAAGTATAGATTTTTACAATTTTTTACACACTATGACCAAGTTGACTGGCACACTACAATATCCACCAACATCGTTGCTTCGTTCCCGAATTCCTCATTATCTTCCCGGACTACTTTCGTATATTTCTTAATGAGCCATAACTTCTATCATATTATTTATCTAACGTTGAGTTATTCGAAATCAGACAAATAACATGTTACATGGATAACATATATGGATTGCTTACTACACCAATTTAACCGAAACGTATCCTCGAATCCTATTCTCCAATCTCAGACATGTGAGATATCTGTATCATGCATGAATTGTTAAATGAACAATAACATGAACATGAGTTACCGTGCAGAATAAGTTGGGATGGTGTCGCACCCCCAAATTATGATGCAGCGGAAGTCGGGTCGGGGCGCGACTAATCATGGATCATTACACAAAGTTAAGGCAAACGACCCTATATGAGACGTTTTGAAAATAATACAAAGTAATTACATTAGTAATTCCACTGTTTACATTAAGATTTGAGTTCGCGAATAGTTCAAGAGATTCTAATACATGGCCAATGTTACAAAATAGTAATGCAAGAAAATCTCTGATGTTTGTAAGCATGCGACTCGAGCTATCGTATCCTGGGGTAGCCCTACTCCTGTTGTGAACCTGAGAATACATACTAAAACGGTCAACGTAATGTTGGTGAGTTCATAGGTTTGAAACAGTTATCAAAAGTTGGTAATAATCACAAGATTTAATCAGTGTTGCACGAATGCATAATAAGTGTATACTATTGCCATGAGTCTCACAGTTCGACGCTTAACCTAGTTTTTGCCTCGGGCAGACGTGTAATCCAATACACCTGTAACAGTCAAATATTAATGCGTCCGTGGGTCGGCTAGAGCGACTAGCCCGGACGGGGATGTCAATCCCCGATAGATCTATCCAATAATACTCACGCTCATACGATTAACGAACTATGATAAAGTGAGGACTTTTAGTGGATTAAAGGTCTCATGCAATCCGTATAAGAGTTGTTTCAGTTACTTATGATTATAATAAACAGTGTATGTAATCTCACCCCATAGTATAAAACAGTAAAAGTGGGGCTATGAGACTCACCTGAGTCTTGTAAGCGTGCGTTTAAGTTAATAAACGTTTGTCCAAAGTGTAACCTTCTGGCGCCCTAAACGCACGAGGTTATGTATGAGTGAATGTCTCAAAAGATCATTCATGCTAGTTGTCCACTCAACTAGTTATGTCCAAGTGTTTGTTCATTGTTGCGTTTAGAAAATATGTATGGCCCGTTGGTGATGTTTTGTAATAATAATTCTCGAAGACTTTATTATTATGTTTGTTTCATTGTATACTTAATAGAGTATATGAGTTTCATGTACGTATAGTGTTATATGTGAACGTTCGTTATTACGCGTATTTAATAGTTGGTGAAACACGTTCCAACCCTGTTTTATGCGACACTAGGGGCGACACCAAGGCATATTGCGACACTAGGTTAGTGTCGCAACTGCCTCAAAAGTTGAGATTTATGCAACACCAGGATTAGTGTCGCAAGTTGTGATTTCGATTTTGTTTTAGCGACACAAGTGTTAGTGTCGCAAGGACTTGCGACACCAATTAACACTGTTGGTTGTATTATTCGGGTTCCAAGTTAATACTGTTTGGTTTGGTGTTCTATGGTTAATACTGTTGACTAATGTGTCGCTAGTTAATACTGTTGGTCTTTGTGTCGCTAGTTAATACTGTTGGTTTCAAAGGTTATGTCGCAGGTTAATACTGTTGGGTTAATACTGCTGGTTTCAAAGGTAGCGACATAAGGATTGTGTCGCTAATTCCACAGACCGAAGATTTCACCTAGTTTCTACTGCTCGTTTTGTTTCTACTGTTTGCTTAGTTTCCACTGTTCTCTTAGTTTCTACTGCTCGCGTGGTTTCTACTGTTGGTTCTTCTTTTATTACTACTGCTAGTTCATTGCCATTATTAGTACTGCTAGTTCATTTACATTATTAGTACTGTTAGTTCATTTACATTATTAGTACTGTTAGTTCATTTACATTATTAGTACTGCTAGTTCATTTTACTCGGTTACTACTGTTAGTGTATTTCCTTAGTTTCCACTGTTAGTTCATTTTACCCGGTTACCACTGTTAGTGTATTTCCTTAGTTTCCACTGCTAGTTCATTTTACTTTATTACTACTGCTAGTGTATTTACTAGTTTCCACTGCTAGTTCATTTTACCTAGTTTCCACTGTTGGTGCATTTTACCTGGTTACCACTGTTAGCACGTTTTCCTTTATTACTACTGTTAGCACATTTCCTCGGTTACCACTGCTAGTATGTTTCCACTGTTTGTTTCTAGCTTCGCTTTTGTTCAAGGGTTTCGATTAAATGAGTTTGCTTTGGTCCCGAAACTATTATAAACTACATATTAATATTTTTACACTCTTAAAAAGTAAGTTTTCATATATTTTGGTAAGCCCGAAAGTGTTCGATTTTTGGGAAAGAGATGCCAACGATTCTCTGGTAGATTTAAAATGTTCGTTTTAGGGTAACTTCGAGTGGGTTTCCAGTTTATACTTTGTGAGTGAACTTACTAGCATGTTAAATCCATAAAATCTTACGAATAACAAAGGAAAGTTGAGAAAACGTGTTCTTACCCGAAAATGTGTGATGAACAAGTTGTGAATGAAAAATCGTGAAGCTTGACTCCTAGTTCTTCGTTAATCTTCTTGCGATTTGAGGTGAGATTTGAGAGTAAAAGTGAAAGAATGTTTTCTGTTTGTGTTTGCTGTGAGGGGAGGAATGAGAGAGAGAGAGAGTTTTGGGTAAAGTCTTCTGAGATTTTGATCAGTGAAAAGTTGAGTTGTGTGTGTAAGTAGCTAAAATGATGACTTTACATTGGGGGGATTGTATGGCCGGTCTAGGAAGTCCTAGGCTGTGCAGAACTTTTATCTAAGGTGGGTTCCACCTGATTCTCTTCACTTGTCCCTTTTGATTTATTTGTTTGTTCAATTACATTGTTACATTTTAAATTTGTGTTTTCTTTATGTTTTCGCGCGGGTTTGCGTTACGTATTGTACATTTCGCATAAAACGTAAAGTGTTCGTATATTATTATACCTAATAATAATATAGGGTAAATAACTACTATTTAATTATAAAATAGGTTTACATTATTTATGAAAAGGGTTTTCACCAACGTCCATATAAATCGAGTCGGACTCCATCCGATTAAAATTGCGTAATTAAAATTTAATTACGTATGAGTGTATAATACAATATACAAAATGTTCCGTAATTAGTCCTATTTCACACTAATTACAAGTGGTAATAACCAAAAATTTATTACTAATGACGGCCTAATTCGCCGGGTGTCACAGATGGTCTGTCTATCAATCGGTTAAATTGTTCATCATGATTTCAAATAAATCATCATAACTATTCTAGCATGTTAAGATGATGTATGAAGTTAATCTATGCTCGAAAACCTAATCATAGATCTAACATCAACAATTAGATGAAGTGATACTAGCATGCAAATCCTAAAGCAACAATCAAACAAGAACATGCAGCAGAGTAGCATAAATAGTGATCAGTTTATTTCATGCAGAGTATCTGAATAAATTGTCAAGTCACAAATGCTTCGAAAGTTCTCTCTATTTATTATGTGAGAATAAATCTAAACTATCTATAATCCTATGTTTCGTATCTCCCTCTGATATATTTCAATCAGGAGAACGTCGATCGGTCGAGTTTATCGATCATAAGACATAGAATAATTGAGGGACCTATTTCTAGCAATTGGTCAAATTCTATCAACAAGTTTCAGATCACAACATAAGCTGGATAGATTAATATTGGAGATTTATTTCATAAATTCAAACATAATTTAATTTCATGCAATCAAAGTAACAACATAACTTATAGCATAATTACCCTAGCATAAGATCTATCATAGCAAACATGGTTTTGTTTAATCTTTCCTTATATATGTAGCTCGCATCTCTAAACAGTCATGATAATATGCAACATATATAAAAATAACAAAGAAAGATTATATAACCTGGCAAAAAGGCGTATTAACAAATCTTGTGTAACCGCAGTCTCGGAGCAACTCCGTACAAAAGCTTAAAAGCTTATTACAACACTAACTAACTAAATATAAAAAGAAAAGGAATTAAAAATTCCTAGAGAGAGAGTGTGTGTAGTAGTGTGTGTAATTGTGAGGTGTGTTGTTGTGTAAAGAGTGTGAAAATGTGGAGGTTGAAGGCTCTATTTATAGGCAAACCCAATCTTGGAAGTTCCCAAATCAACTAGACACCCGAAAGAACCAAAATTACACTGAAAGCCGGCACTCTTGCTCCGAATACGTTACCATATATGGTACCGCAATATGACACCTATGTGCCAACACCTAAATGGGCCTTATACTGTAGCCAGGGCTGTATACAGTACCCAAGGTGCCGTATACGGGATCTATGTGCCATATACGGTGCCTTGTGGTGCCGTATGCGGTCTCGGTCTTCTTGTGTATGGAATTGTAAGTCTTGGTTGCTTGGTCATAATTCTTGTGATCTTCGTTTTGCCTTAACTTCTTCGTCACTTGTCCATTTTGAAAGATTTTGCATCCTTGGGTTCGTATTTCATGACGTATCATATGAGATTAATTAAGTACAATTTACTCTTTTTTATGTTAAAAACATGAGTGAATCGTTTTAGCTCTATTTTATACGAGCCTTATTGTTGATTCTTGAATCGTTGCTTAAGTTTTAGCCCTTTTAGTAATTTAAGTGTGAAAACATTTATTTATTTATTTAAGTTTATTCTAAGATTAGGGTTAGAATGGGTGTAATAATATACGTAAAAACATGACTTTTTGCATTACATCGGGAAGGTACCTTTCGAACTGTCGGTGAGAACCGACAGCCGAAGGTGGACAAAGTGAAAGTTTAAAAGGTGTTTGGCATAAATCCCAGGTGAGAGGAAAATTTTAAAAATTATAAATATTCATCATCACTTTTACTATTACTTTCTTAAATGGTAAAGTCATAATCATAGTTCTAGACAAAAACTGATTAATTGTCTAAAGCATATCTTATATCTAGCTATAAGATGTTTTCTTTTTGATTAATTGTCTATAGGATACCTTATATCTAGCTATAAGATTTTTTCTTTTTATTGCGTCTCAGTCAACTTTAAAACATAACATATTCTTTTTTAACTTTTTTTTTTTGGCAAAAAAAATGATATATTGATTAAGATTGAATTGAAATTACACTTGAGGCAAGAAGTCTTCTAATGATTACACAAAGATCACTATTGAAATCCTCTTTAACATAAGCTTTGAAAGAGAAACATTAAAGTTGAAACTTTGATTGAACTTGTTTGTCGTCTATCCTTGAAATAACTTGAAACTTTGGCTTAAACTTTAGCCGTTTTATGTTGTTTGAACTTGAAAACTGAAAACTACTTGAAAACTTGAGTTGCATCTTAGACCACTTCAAGTCTAAAACAACCTAGAACTTCAACCGACAAAACCGCCATACCAACTTCAAACTTGCAAAAGATTTGAATTGAAACAAATTACTCCAAGTTTAGTTAAGTAAAGACTTTGCTAAACCTAAATGACATCGAAAACTTGATTACAACAAACAAAGTGCAGGCAGGATCTTGAATGAAACACTTAAAAGGTCGAACTCACAGTTTATTCTTTACCCAGACTTATAACATGAATTTAGAAAAGTAATTAAGTTTAATTGGGCTAACAGGACAACCACGAGCAACGTAAACATCCAGTGCATTGACCACAAATATTTGGGTAAAACACCTCGAGCCTAAGATGCCAACTTGCAAAAACTTGAACTAACAACAAATTGTGCCTTTGACGTGTCCTTTGGTCGGAGGACCGATTGATTTGAGCGACACACGGAAAAGGAGAAAATGTTGACGGAAGGCGATGGAACAAAGAAAATGGTGATAATGAACATCTTCAAGGTGGTGGGTAAACGACGTTGAAGAGATGAAAATGAAATTGCCAAAATGATGGATCTGGCAAAAAAGCATGAGAGGTCACTAGAGTAAAGCTTAAGGACCCATGGAGATGCTTGAGAAACCAACGTGGACCACCATACTCGATGAGTTTGAAGCTTGAGACTGAAACGTGCGACAGAAAACTAAAAATGGGTGAACACTTTCGAAAATTTTGGAAAGGTAAGGAGGGAGATATGACGTGATTTGTGAAAGTAAAATATGAAAATGTGGTCCGAACTGCCGCGTAAATCCGTCGGCCGGAGGCAATTCAAATTTTGAATATGAGTGTTATTTCCGAGTTAGAGAGGGTTTTGGTGTTTTTGTTTAAATTTGAATATTGTTTAGTTGATTTCCTTTTTTACTTTCAATTAACAATCAAGTTATATGTATATATATGCACAATTACACACATTTTGAGGTCTCTATAATCTGGAGAGACCCCTCTAATCCGGACGTCCTAGTCGATCGACCACCTAATTCACCCTCAAAAACGGCTCTGCTCATCATTTAATTATGTCCAATAAGAGTCTGATCAACATATACTTAAGAAAAATAAAGATACAATTAAAAAAACTAAACTAGATTTTTTAGTTATAACGCTTTCACTGGAAATCTTATGTGTATTACGGTATTACATCGCCGTAGATTCTACAATACAAAGTGCGAAAAAAGGTATTTATTTATGAATAGTAATTCGGACAAAATAAAAGTAAATAGTCAATAAAAAAATACTCATTCACATTAGGGAAAAAATTTGATGGTAAAATACCTACCAAAAAAGATAGGAATAATTACCTAGATGTACAAAATGCGTTTAAGTATTTTACATAATATCAACTCAAGACTTATTTCACAAATAATCACCCCGTTTCGCAAGCATGTAGAAATCTGTATAGACCAAAATTTAAATTCTCAAAGTGTACTTAGGGTTCTGATAACCTGAAGTCCATAATGCCGATTTTCAAAATTTGCTACCACCTCCCACGTTGCTTCGAAAGTATATATAGCCTCACTAAGTCAAGTATATTTTTGACAACACTAGATAATTGTGTACACAACTTATGTACTCTAGAACTTTAAGGGGATAGTGTATTAAGTGTGGTATCTTGTTGTTTGTTGAGGAAGTCAGATTTGAAATTATTAGTGTTTTTACATGTGAAAGTTGTAGCGGTGTTCAAATGGACAGATCGGTATAAAACTGATTTGTATACAAGAATCCAAATTATATAAAATAATTAAAGTAGATATTTGTTGTAGTATTTTATATTACAATTATATTTAGATATTTATAGAATTTAATAATTTAGTAAACTATTTTGTATGTGCATGTATATATATATATGTAATGTTTGAAAAATTAATACTTATTTCTTTTTTGATTTTTTTGGATAATCCGGTTTGTAATTTGCCAACCAAAACCAATCCGTGATCTAAAATAATAAGTTTGGTTCTGATCCGAGCCAATCCAAAAATCCAATTATCCAACCCTAAAGTTATCCAATTGAATAATCCAGTTTTATCCGAACTATGAACAGCCCTAAAAACTTGTATTAAGGTTGGCTGATTGGGAATTTGGGATACGACGAGATCAGGGGTAGAGGTGTACAAGTGCAAAGGGTAACACATGCTACACATGACTTTGTATATTTAGTGTAAATAATATCCTTTTTAATATAACATATATAATATAATAATATATAGCACATGTTACACATGACTTTGTATATTTAGTGTAAATAATATCTTTTTTTAATATAACATATATAATATATAAGTGCTACATACGCGTACACAATATTATGATACCTATCATAATATCTTATCCTATTTCAATATAAACAAATTTAATTGGTTTTATTATTGAAAAAAACCCAATTAAATATAATAAGCCCAACTCCTTGATTTTGTTAAAATAACTCGGTCCATTTTTATACATGAATTTTTATTATTTAATTGATGAATTAAATGATGCAAGTTTTGGTTCGATATCAGTATTCAATTTGACAATTTTGTTATTCCCTTGTTTGATTGTTTCAATTTTTTTTTTTTTTCAATTGTGTTGTTCAAACTTACTTTTGAGAAAATTCATTTGTGTGTATGTGAGATGAATTTTTGAACAATGTTCTCATACGTGTTATAGAAATAGAAGAGCTAGAAAATATTTCGGATGAAGCTGTTATTTGCCGTTTCCAACTTATGGGTAAACGATGAGGGCAAATTTAGATTATAGTTTATATTATGCCTTTTGATGTAATTCCACCTATTCAATGAAATCGTATATTTTACTTAAAAAAATTTGCAACTCCTAATATTTTTTTCTAGTTCTACCACTTCAGGATAATAGAATGTACGATCGATGGTTATTAAAATAAATTCTTTTATTTGGTCAAATCACTTTAATTTATGGTGATTTGTTGTGATTTTATAAACCCAAAACTTATTGCTGTTTAAAATATAATGTATGATATTTTTTTAAATAAAGATAAGTATTCACACACCATAATACTTCATACCACTAGGTCAATGACCTTTTGCCTTTGATAATGTATGATATTTATATGGTTTACATTTGTTAGTTGTTCTAAAATAAAACTGGGTTAACGATTGGAGTTGGAGTTCGATAGAACTCTATTAGTTTGTCAATTTAAGTGATAAAGCTGTTATAACTAATGACTTATAATAGGACTTGTGTAATAAAACATAATGTATCCAACTTTTAAACAACAAATAAAGAAGTAAATATGTACGTTTATTTATTTTGGGTGCGAAATGGCTTGATTGGATTCAAGATTTCGATTAGGGTTTGACATTTGTGTGTGGTCTGTAAAACGCTGAGTTTCATTGATCAATCAATTTATTCAAACAAAAGAAAAGATTACTACTTCTCCCTCCGTCCCAAAATAAATCTCCACTTAAAAAAAATAACTATTAAATATCATTAAATTCCTCATTTTACTCTCATTTATTATTCTAAATCATTTATTTTTTAAATAATTTCAGTCAAACTTACATTTAATACAAGGGTAAAGCTGATATTTACCCAACAATTTTTGTGGAACGGAGGAAGTACTATTTACGGAACACTTTGGGGCCAACCATCTGAAATTTGGCAGATACAAAAGTTATACGTTTCATGAACCAAAAGGTATGCGTTTCAGATACAAAAGGTATACCTTAATTTAATTTTAACCAATTCTGTATTGGTTTTCCCTTTTAAACGGTTAATTCTTAAGGTTGCCTTGCGTTCTTTTTTTAAGACTTCAACTTTGAGAAAACACAAAAAAGACTATAAATTGGGTAATGTTACTTGGGCTTCTAAATAGGTTAATACTAGATATTAAACCCGTGTATACACGCGTGCCATTGAATTTGTATTTAATTCTAATAAACCGAGTATGTAATAAAGTTTCACCGTTTCATACATGCTAAAAATTATGCAATGAGTTTAAAATTAAATTAAGGTAGTTTGTATATTTAACATTAGTTGGTGTTATATCATTGTTACTTTTTGTATACAATTTTGGGCATGTATAAGGTAACTGGACGTATTTATTGGATTATTTATTTGTCATGTAGAGTACGTTCAATTGGCATAAATTGTTAAGAGTTAAATTGTTCTTTGTATAGTTTAATAAATGGTTTATGTCACCAAATAATAACGAAGTTTCATGACTGTTCACTCAAAGTCACTCATTCTTTTTTTCTCTTGATTTAATCACTCAACTTTTATTATTTATACACCCAAAATCACTCATATTTTTTTCCCTTGATTTAATCACTCAACTTTTATTCGGTGTTCACTAAGAGTCACTCATATTTTTTTTCTCTTGATTATATCACTCAACTTTTACTGAGTGTTCATGTATGTATTGTGAACTTAAATTAATTTTTTAATTAAAAGGTTGAAATGTATTTCTTTTAAATAAAAAGGTTGACATGGATTTTTTGATAAAAAATTAAAAGGATGACATGGAATTATATTTATTTTGTAGGGTTTATGTCACCAGGTCAAATAATAATTAAATTTCACACGTGTTCAATTAAATTCACTCATTTTTTTTCTCATTTAACCAATTAAGTTTTATAAAGTGTCAAATTCTTATCATAGTAGCCTAATTTTGAATATTACTAATTTTTATTTAGCCGACATGAAAATATTTTTAGATAACAATGCTAACATGTAAATTATATTTATTTAATGGTGATAACTTGATTGCATCTTTATGCAATCGCCTTACTGCATTGACGTTTCATACTTTTTTCAAGTTTAAGTAGCTTTAATTCTAAAATATTAACACATAGTATGACATAACAGACTAAACTAGCGACTAATTAACGAGATCGAATCATAAATTTTCATGTCAATATTTTTACACACACATACACACACACACACACACACACACACACACACACACACATATATATATATATAGTATTTGTGTCAACATTTTTTATATAAATAAATGTCCATGTCAATGATATAAAAATTGATAATTTGTAAAATTTAAACATTATATAAGACTTGAGTGGTTAAATCAAGATAATAGAAATATGAGTGACGTTAGTTAAACACTTGTTAAAGTTGATTATTATTTGGTGACTATATTTGAACATTATTTAAGACTTGAGTGGTTAAATCAAGAGAATAAACGTATAAGTGACTTTAAATGAACACTTATGAAACTTGATTATTATTTGGTGATTTTAACCTTTTAATAAATACTATTTTGTGATTTTGAAGCTCTAGATATAATAAGTTTAAAATAATTGTTTGGTCGTTAATGATTATTGTATATGTTATATGTAACAAATTATAAAGTATTAGAATTAGAATATGATTAGGATTCCAAATTAATTTTTATCATGACTATTTTTAAAATAATTCATAATTTATGATGTTATCAAATCCTATATTTTAGTTAATTGGACAAAATTGAATGATCATATTAGTTGATCATCACCAAACATTTATTATATTATATTTAAGATTTAAGATATGGAGGGCGTCCTTTTATTGGTCTCACTCTTTCAAACCTCACTACATCACAGTCTCCTTGTTTTGTTCCCTTTGTTCTTGGCTATCGTGGAATTTATTGAACACCTTTTCTTCGAGTGTAGTCCGGTTAAAACCACATGCTTGAAAATTGGTAGTTAGTGGTCTACTAATATACAATCTACCCTTTCCTTGCGACGTTCCTTACGGCCTGATTGCTACTTCAGAAAACAAATGGGTCGCGAAAGCTTTTCATGGAACCACTATTATTTTTGTTTAGCTTATATGAAAATGGTTCAATAAATTGCTTCATGCTTCTCAAGAATTGCTTTCTAACAAGTCCAAACATAGAACTACACTGCAAAAAGATAAACGGGTAAAAAGCGCTAGCAAGAATATTCCAAGAACTTGTTTCGTTGCTGTTTAACGAAAATGTTACCCATTTCAGCTGCATGACATCATATTTTATAACAAAGCTAGATTCGGTTGATTTAAAACGGTCAATTGGAACTAAGAACAGTTGCTCTACAACACGGGCAATGTACATTGCTCTCTAACCATGGTAACAAACAATTAGAATGAAACCGATGTGTACAAGGCAAGTGAATTATCATCTCACTAGCCTTGTATACGTCCAAACATATTGAACACTCTTCTTGCTTTGACGACTTCCAACTCAACCCCATTCGTCCCCAACGAAGCCTCTTTTTTTTCGACCCATAAACCTCCACTTGCAAATTTTCCATCACCGTAGAAGTTGTACTAGTTGACCTTCTTCCAGCGCTACCCAATCTTTCTTGACTCGTATGCCTGTACAATTAATCACAAAAATAAAAACCAAACTAAAAAATGTAACAACTTTCAGGCGCATGTTAGCAAATGTAGGCACTAGTTACTAAAATACGCTTAAACATAGGGGATTTTTCATTTCCATTATTTTATTACAAAAAGAGGATATGTCACGGATTTCGGAGTACTACTTTATTCGGGATGTCACCGGCGCATGTTAGAAAGAACACTTGTAATACGCTAAAGTGAGCTAAAAACATGGAAATTCATACATACCTTGTGAATTCTTGTTTTAAATGGCCTCTCAACCTCCCATCCAACCTTTCTTTAGCTTCTCTAGCTGGACCACCTAACTTATCATCTTCATCTGTTTGATTCACCAAACTCCTTTGCTGAAAACAAAAGGAAAAAGTCAAAATTAATTGACTTGTTTCCACCAATTTTGACCGATACCACAGAAAATCAAATATGTTATATATACTAGATTCTTAAGTTGTTATACTTACATAGAAGGACAGAGTGGGTGTGAGATGGGTATCATGAGAAACCCGAATCCTTGCAGATCCAAAACCCGAACCGTTGACAGACGCCGGCTCGGACCATCCACGTAACCTCCTTCTCCGAGCTGTTTCAACTCCAGGTAGCGTACCAGCCATTCAATGAAATGCCAAAATGAAAAAAGTAATTTTTTTATTATTATAAATAAAGATATTTAACACAAAAGGAAGATTCAAGGAAACACCCTTTTGTAATTGAATGTTTATAGTGAGAATTTAAAGATAATAAAAGAAAAGTAGCTTTAACTAATTAGTGGAAAATGAGTTAGAGGGATGTTTGTTTGTTTGCTTGAGTGATCTGTGGGGAAATTTCTAGGAAAAGAAGGTAAGAATAGTGATTGCAAGAGGAAGAGCATGAGCCACTCAATTAATCAAGAAGAGTATGTGAATTGTGAGCTGCATGATTAACCAAACTACTGATTGTTTCTGCTGGTGGGTCTACTTTCTCATATAAGAAACTACCATACCTAACTCGATCAATTACTTTTTACCTTTTTACTGGTAATTAAGCTGGCTCACGAGAAACTCTATTCTGGTTATACGAAGATTGTGAGTTTTTCTGACTCCAATGTATGCGACATAACTGGAGTATCATGTGACTAAATTGATTTTCCAACAACCAAACGGATAAACAACAAACTTTCTCACTTCTCAGTGCCATTGGCTTTAAAAGTTAAATCGAACTCACTCTTATGTCATTTGTGATATATTCAAGTGATCTATATCTCTAATATCTAAAACTAACTAAACTACGTGTTGAATCTGTTATGGTTGAATGACTTGTAATAAACATACAATTATGTTTAATAGTCAACGCTATCATGTTTTAGTTTTTAGGATAGTGGAACTAACTATCATTAGCAAACACTTGTTAAACCGTTTTGAAAGTGACTTAGTGCACACAGTCGGGTAATAGGGATGAGATGAAAGTCCATTTAAAATCACTAACAGTTAGACGTTCAATTCCCTTCTAATACAACGTTAGAAGCTGAATTCAATGTGAAAAACTCACACTTAGAGATTTGGAAGACACAATATATAATGTCTCAAGGTGTGTTTTCATACCTGCAAGTTGAGTAGGTTGAAGTTTATCTTCTTAATAGTTCTTTTGAAAAAGTAAAAATGCAGGTGAACAATTAAAAAGAACTACCTATATGAGTATGAAGTTTTGACGCTTCAAAAAAGCTTGGACTTGGCTTCCTATATACCCATCGACAGATATGGATACATGGCTTGTAATAGTGTCAAGTTTAAACATTAGAGTAGTATAGAAACTTAAGTGTGTATTATCTTCATGTATTCAAGGTAGTTAAAGGGTTCACTTCTTAGAATACACCGATTCTCGAATATTTAAAACGTGTAATATACTAAGGTGGAAATTCAATGTAAAGACATTTCCATTTATGCACGAGCTTTTTTGTGTTTGATTATTTAGTAAATCAAGGATTACACTAAAATGGGGGAGGATTGTTGGTAATATTAGTGTAATGGAGATTTTCATTAGACCAAATAATTGATCTCAAATAAAGTTGTAATACGGGTAAGGAGGTGCGGAGTGCACACCTGTATGAGCTAATGTGAATTCGATTTCGAACATGGTGGTAGTCAAGGTTTGTGTTGTGATTGTGTAGGAAAAACACATAATGGATGCAATATCATTCGGTGCTCCGTACATGATGAAAGAATTTGTCTTGGGAATAATAAATAAATTCAAACGGAATAAAAAAGCCTGTTGATACACTCAACATCGAATAAAAGAATAATCATTTAGTGTTGCGAGTGCCGGGCAAGAATAAAAGGTTGCATTTTTTAACGAACCATCGTGACTTTTCACAAACCTTTGTGACTATTCAGTTTAATGGTGTCTACTACCATAAAACCTTTGGTAATTACCAGGGATGACTTGTATCTATCTATATATAAGTCAATTTTTTAAGTGTCAAAAACATAACTTGATCAATATTAATGATGTCTTGATCTCATGATCATTTATCATATTATTTGGTCTTACAAATACAAAAACCAATACAATCTTTTTGTTCTCTTGTTTCTTGTACCCAGAATCAAGAGAGATACTTTGTCTTATTCAATTGATAATTTTGTGTAACTCAAAGCATAGTAGGATCTAAATACTTCAATCTGAAAATGTTCAACACGATTCAAAATACATATCTAAATTCATTTTGATTATCATTCACCCTTTACACACCAAGTTTTCCGACATCTGTTTTACCTAATTTTTGTTACAACAGAATTTTAAATCAATATAATTTTAGAACGAAATTTGCTATTACACTAGTAAAAAATTATATTTTTTACTTTTAAAATGGACAATTTTCAATGGAACCGAGTGATTTGGTTTTGTTAATTTTTATTCGTTCACCAGTAACTGTGTTTCATGATGTTGTAGTGTACATCATAAAACACAATTAGTGGTGTACGGATATAGATCGGTGGTCTACGAATAATTTTCTTTGATTATTAGTTTGAAGCAAGAAAATGAAAATTTCAGTCAAACCGCGCCAATAAAGCAATAATAACAATATATGAAACTAGTAGTGAATAAACAGGCTAGCGTTATAGTTCAATGCTTAGTTCGTGTTGCTTGATTGTTAGTGTATTCGAGCCTTAATTTCGCTGGTTCCTTATATCCTCTTTTAAAATGTTCTCCATGCTTACACATTTTGAGACTAAAGATTTCAAATATTAGAACCAAAGATACAAAAACTCCAAGCATCACTAGTGGTGGCAATTTAAACCAAATTTCTAAATCGGGCCAACTTGTACGATATTCTTTTCTTAACAGACGAGCTCATTAACAAATTACTACCGAGCACAAAATCTTAAAAAAATGAAAACCATGTGATGTGTACATGGGTCAATTAATATCACTGGACTGAAGTCGAGACTTGTTAGCCGAATTTGGTATGAATTATTTAATGTGCAAATTACATATTTCATCCATGAAGAATTGTAAATTGCATGTTTAGTCCAAAAGTTAAAGCTAATTAAGTTAATTTCTACAATTAGTTTTTTTTTTTTTTTTTTTTAATAAAAGGTCGAAACCTGAAATTTTATTTATCACTATAATTACTCTTCAAAATCGAGGTAACTCCACGGATTACAATAGTAGTTACAACTCCAAAATGACAATAAAAGATAAACGAGTAAATTACATTGCCCATCCTTGTGGTTTACCCTATGTTACAGACCCCGTCCCCGGGTCCAGTATTGTACGGGTCCAGTCCCTTGACCTGAAAATCTGTATCGCTGTCAGTCCCTACTCTTAACGAGTGTTAAAAAAACTCCATTATCTCACAACACGTGCGACACACGTGAGGGCAAAATTGACTTCTCATTTCCCCTGCCTTTGAGTAAATTACATTGCCCGTCCCTGTGGTACCCCGTCCCCGGGTCCAGTATTGTACGGGTCCAGTCCCTTGACCTGAAAATCTGTATCGCTGTCAGTCCCTACGAGTGTTAAAAAAACTTCGTTATCTCACAACACGTGCGATACACATGAGGGCAAAATTGACTTCTCCTTTCCCCTGTCTTTGAGTAAATTACATTGCCCGTCCCTGTGGTTTACCCTATGAGTTAATTTTACCCTCACGTGTGTCGCACGTGTTGTAAGATAACGGGGTTTTTTTACACTCGTTAGAAGTAGGGACTGGCAGCGATACAGATTTCCGGTCAAGGGACTAGACCCGTCAATACCCGATCCGGAGACGGGGTCTGTAACATAGGGTAAACCACAGGGACGGGCAATGTAATTTACTCAAGATAAATATACAAACTGTATAGAAATAATTCAAACTTTCATCGAGAAGTTGAAATTATATCCAAAGAAATCCGATGATAGGAGGCTCTTGCACAAAGGTGGCATATCTCTATTGCCCTAGACATCACATGAAGAACAACCACGCACCCAAATATCACCTTAATAACGCGGGGGAGAATTCGCATAAGTGAATCGTGCGATTGTTGGACTCCATTGTGAAAGGGAATTTGAAGATGTCATTGAAGATAATCAGAAACCAAACCCTTTTCTCTTGAAAGATCTAGATATAGTTGCAAGAGAACCTGGAGATAAATAAAAATAAATTAAGTAGGTACCTCGTGTGGATGATTCCAGAATCCCAAACTTTGAACTCGTAACTAGTCTTTTCTGTAGGTTTGACATGATGAAAAGTCACGAATCTTTCAGATGAAAGAAGTATACTCACAAAAGAGAGGAGAACCGACAGATGCGGTAATTGATCTCTACAATAGATAGAGAGAAAAAAGATCACAGCGAAGACGGCATGAAAATTAGGGTTCTCCAAGCCGTCAAGGCGTGATGGAGAGACTCTCGTAGGAAACCCTAGAGAGAGAATTTTTATGATTAGAGTATTTTAAAATTTATGTATTCAGTCTACAATTAGTTGATTTGTAGCAATTTGATCATTTAATTTAAACTCGGATAACTTTTTTGTTAAAATCTTATCATGTAAATTTCAAAGGTACATTTGTCACCTTGTTTCTTCTTATTCAATCGTAGTTGTAATATATTCGTTATCGTAACCGTATTTTTTTAACTTCGTGTTTATTAACTGGCCATAAAGATTATAACTTGGCATTCAAACACCAAAATACGACTCATAACCAAATCAACAACCTACAATCATAATAAAACATGTTGATCATTCAAATCAAAAGCCATAAACTGAAAAATCACAATAGAAAACTATATAAAACAACCCCTTTCATTCCCCCCTAGCCCCTATGGGTTCCTGGACATTTATGATTTTTCTCAAATCCCTCGCAATGAGGAACCATTCAACTAGACGCGTGAACAATCGCTAAAGGCTATGTCAAAGAAATTCCAAAAGTATTTGACCCGAACTGACAAAAAAGAAAATTATGGACGAAATCCGTAAACTATCACAACATCAAGGACCAAATATGTAAATAGGTCCATTCCTTTGTCGCCACATTCAGCTGTAACTTGCTACATCATAATCCTCACAGCCATACGAACTATCTTTACACAAATGGATGACGCCCGCAAATTTTCCTTAAAAGATAAGATCAAACAATACCTTTGTTTCTCATGTTGTTTCACCGCCAACCGCCGCGAAACCCTTCACTCCGATTCACCATCATTCTCCAACGACAACAATAACAATAGCAACAACAATCGTCCTATGTTTTTCATAGGTGCACCGTCTCAATGGATCAAATCCCATGCTTCAATTGACATCCCAGAGATGAAAGACAAGTGCCGTAACATATTTAGTCGAATTGGTGGACAAAATCATAGGCGACGTCGTTCTTCTACTGATTTCAAGTATGATCCTCTAAGCTACGCACTTAATTTTGAAGAGGATTCGTCATGTGGGTACCATGAAGATGATGCTCTTGTTAAGGATTTCTCTTCAAGATTGCCATCATCGCCATCTCGTGAATCTACTCTTTCGATTAAGTGAGTTGAGTATAGTTGCATATTTCGAAACATGTAAATGAAATCAGAATTTTTAAGTATCGTGTTTATTATGATGAAGTTCACTTGTTACATGTGAATTGAAGTTTATATTTAGTATAAAACAAGAGTTTATGTTGTATGATATTATACGAATGTAGAAACGAATTAAAAATGAGAACAATTTAACCGATTGCGTTTCATCATTATACCTTAGCTTCTTCAATGTTGTTTACTTGTTATAAACTCGAGAGTAGGGGCTTTTACGTCTTTTTCGGTTTTATTAACAAAATGTAAGAAAAAAAATGAGATTCATAAAATCTTGTTTTATACTAAATATAAACTTCAATTCACCATTATACCTTAGCTTATTCAATGTTGTTTACTTGTTATAAACCCTGAGAGTCGGGGGCTTTTACGTCTTTTTTCGTTTTTATTAAAAAAATGTAAGAAAAAAGTGAGATTGAAACGCTAGAAGGAGGGCTTGAACCTCCGACCTTGTGGTTAACAGCCACACGCTCTAACCAACTGAGCTATTCCAGCTTTATAGTTTATGTTTTTCTTTTTATTACTTAATATATAAAAATAAAATTAATTCGTAGAAAAAAGAAAAAAAACCTTTTCTGTTAACAGAAATATGCTTAAGTGGTATCAAGTTGAATTAAATTATAATCCAATTATTAAGGGATCCATACATATAATAAGAGCAACATGGTTTTTAACAAGATGGTGGAGACTTGATTGTGTTTCCAAAAAAAGTTTGAAAATGTTTTCTTTGATAGTTGTTATATTCATTAGTTTGGTTCGATTGACCTGTTCGGATTAATGTCCTTTCATTGCAAGTTTTCAAATCGTTTTATTAGTTTCCTTGGCGTTTTAGCAAATACAGAATTTAAAGATAAGGTTCTGTATGACGCAATGCTTTAATCGACATCTTCAACACGGTTTCTCCAAAGTTTACAGGAACATATTTGGACATACCTTCCCTGAATTGTACTTTGTATTGCTTAGACGATCTCCTAATAGTTTAGTTGGTCTATGGTTAGGATCCAAGCATAGTTAGTTTTATCTTGTCTAGGTTGCTCCCAGTTGTTGTTTCTTTAATGCTTCTTCATTGAATTGATGAAGAGGCAATCTATTATGTTTTCTCACAAAATAATAATAATAATAATAATCATCCAATCCAATCTAATAAATAATAATAAATATTAATAAAAGAAAACTTTTCCTATGAAAATATTTATTAAAATTGAAGGTTATTGAACAATCAAAATTTTAATCTCACCAAGCTTTCAATTAACCAATCAAATGCATCAATTTATCTAAAATTTCTCATATGAAATTAAAAAATCAAAATAATTAATTCCCCTAAAAAATCTACCCTATTTAAATTTAAGTATTTTTCTTTTTAATTGATATCATTCGCATAACCGAAAGATAATTTAATTGGACATCCATATGTATCTACATATATAACACTAAAATAAATGAAAGCGTGTTTATTTACCGGTTTGGTTTAACCTTTAAATAAATAAATGAATTAGTTTTATTCGACATCGGTATGTACATACAGACTTAACATGTAAATAAATGAAAGGTAGTTTGACTCCGTGTATATACATTGAAATGTTAAGGTACAATGAAATCTAAAACTACCAACAATGATAATAAAATTATAATACAAAGTCATGATTATAAATTTTTTACTAGCTTTATTACAACCTCTATTAAAATTAACTTTTCACGAACATGAGTTTTAACATTCAAATGAGTTAAGAACAATTTAAAATTTGACATGTTTGCATTAAAGACCCGTATTTATATACGGGTTTAGAAAATAGTAATTAGTAATTAGTAATTAGTAATAATAATAATAATAAAAAAAAAAAAAAAACCTTTTTCCCTCCCTAATTTGCAAATTGCAACGCTAGAAAATACCATTTGGGTAGCAATATGGGCCTCCATTATGCAATTCATCTACAATTGTTGTTTGGGCCTAGCTTTAACCCAATACAACAACAACTACTTAAAATCTTTTTTTTTTTTCACTTGTATATGGTTTACCATTTCTCTTTAGAGCCTTACAAATTAAAATATCAGAAATATGACGCAATTACTCCTACTTATAACGAAAAGGACGAAATTATCTAATATCAATAATATTCAAAATAGATTTTAAATATTAAATAACATACAATGTGGTTCAAAAATAAATATTTGTAAAATTTAAAAATAACTAAATAAGTCAAATATATTCCCTACTAAATATTTACTATTAAAACTTTTAAAATTACTATTTCTAAACCAAAATAATATATAAATCACTTATTAAATGAAAAAAATATATATATACGCAGTATATATGAAAAACACATACAAACACTATTTAATCCTCACATATTTTTTTGTAAATCACTATCAAATTTTTCACTGATATTATCAATATCTCGTCCCATCACATGGGTCGATGCTAGTTAGCTAAAATATATTTAGGACGATTGTTTAGTTAAGTGAATGGTAGTATTTTAGTTTGATACGCATAAGGGAAGCTATACAATATTAGCTAGACTTTAAGCAAACCGAACGTTCAGCGAACAATTAGCGAATCGTTTGGCTGGAAGTTCGTTTATGTTCGTTCATTTCATTATATGAACGAATATGAACAAAAATTTACATTCGTTTAACTATATGAACGAACATGAACCTCGATCTCATTCATTCATTTACGTTCGTGAACGTTCGATAAGATGTTCGTTTGTTTATGTTTGTTTACTAATAGTTTAATTACATTGATACATATTTGTATACAGAGTATCTTATTTTAATATAAGCTAAATTATAAGTATAATATTATTAAATATTTAGATATCTTCAGGGTCATTTAAAATATACCAATATTACATTTCAGTAGTATTTCACACTTCATTATATAATATAATATATATGTATGTATTATATATTATATACTATACGGAGTATATATTAATATATATGTTTGTTTGTGTTTTTTTAGGTTCGTTTAACGTATTAACGGATAAATGCATTAAATTATATATGCGCTCGTTTGCGTTCGTTTATGTTCGTGAAGAAACAAATTTTCTTAGTGAACGAACATGAACAACAAAATCCGTTCGATTATCCGTTCGTGTTCGTCCGTATGTTCGTTAAAACCTTAATAAACGAAGATGGACATGCTCCATTCGTATTCATTCGGTTCGTTTACTGGCGTAGTATTAGCCCATGACCATGGTACTGTTAAAATACTTCATTTGTTATTGTTAAATTGATGTTGAATTATATATATATATATATATATATATATATATATATATATATATATATATATATATATATATATAGAGCTTAGACATGTTACAAAACAAGCATGTTTCTTGTGAATTGGAGTTGATTCATTTGTACAATATAATCAATTTGTAGGGAGAAATTGATGAGCCCACAGCACCACATGTTTGGGTCATCATTAACCATGATTAAGCCAAGGTTGGAAGAGCTTGTCTCTAAAATAAATCAAGTGGTCCATCTCAGATAGATTTAATTTTAAAGACGTAAAATGGATACACATATAAATGCTCTCACACCTACTTCATTCATTTGTGTTTTTGGACCGTGCTTATTTTATTTATTTATTTAATTATTTATTATATTATATATATTTATATTTATTTTTGGACGGGGATAAAAATGCTTGAGGTAATTAATTTGGAAGAAACAAACAAAGAAGATATTTATAAACAAAAAATCATTTTATCTTTACTTTATTATTCGACAGATCACACATGGTATAGCTAGTGTGATACAAACGCCCGAAAGTTCACCAAGTAACTTGATTATGGAGTTATGGTTCTAAACTTTATTATAGCATGCATAATGTTAACCATGATGAATCTAAAAGTAATACTATACATTTATATTTACACAACTTTCACCTTCTAGTCCCAAAAGAGTTATAATAAATCACAAATAAAAAGAATATAGTTATATAAACAAATCACTAAAAAGATGAAACCATTTGCTTTTTAAACTTGATCCGTCCTCGGAACCTCATGATCTTGCTTCATGGAAACGGGTAAACGGAAAGTGATCGTTGCTCATGCTACTTGGGGGAAGTCGAGGTTTTTTGGCATAGACGTACAATGCCTAAGTGGTAACCCCTGACTTTCTCTGAACTTTTTCTCTTTTCATCTCAAGATGTTTATATAGCGATGTTTTAACCCGAATTTCCTCTGAGATCTCTGGGAAATTAAACGACCTTTGGGTCATCTTGAAGATGGTTATGATGCCGCTTCATATGTATTTCATCATATAACTATATATACTTCCAATTGGCATCGAATAGATTTATTTAAAATAATTTTTAAATATAAATACATAATAACTAGTTATGTATAGGGGTTTTTCTCCTAGGCGGAGCATAATCCATCCCAGCTAGGTCTACAACATCTTGGTTGCATGGTGGTGCAACCTTTGAACGCTCTCTTGATGAACCGATAGTAAAATTTGACTTGCTCTCCAATTTTGGGTCGTTATTCCCACCATTCATGTAATTCTACACAGTAAAATCAATATATATGTTACTAAAATCAGAAATTTTGTTAACAAGAACATTTTTGTCCAAAAATAATGACCAACCTTGGAAGTGATGGTGGAAGAAGTACTTTTTGTCATAAGTTTTCTATTTGTTCCTGCAAACAAATAAACAACGATGAAATCAACTTAGAATACCATAACTTCAGAAGAGAATAGCGTAAGTATGTATTTCTCTAGTAATTCAATAAACATATGATATTTCGCGGTTTCTTGATTTAATCATTAAATAAATGTTTAAATAATCTATCTATATATAATTGTGAACGTACCTTGAGCTTCGTAAAGGAGAGTGGAGAGAATTAAAAGAGTGAACACCATAAAGGGCTTCATTGAGGTTTTTGATATGAATTTGTAATTAATATTGCGAATATGAATATTTGTGGTTTTCTCTTCCACAATATATATAGTTGAATGATAGAAAATGGCAATTGTGAATGGTCAAAAAGATGGGGACTATCCCAACTTATATACACAAAGGGTTAGGGTCATCATCATGGTTTTCTTTGGTAGTAATTTCTTGTACGTTCTACCCTGCAAGTACTTGATATACTTGCATTCATATACAATAATAAATGTTCGATTTGTAATAACTCGTCGAATATTGATCAAGATAACTTACACCATAGTTTTAAGTTGTGATTTCAATTTATTAGGTTACTACATAGCTTTGTGGTTTAGGTGTTACAATTGGTATCAAAGTTATTGCCCATCGAGGAGTGGTGACTCGGATACTCATATATATCCTCGATAAAGAGAAATTTAATCACCTTATAAGCCTTTTGAGTTGTGGGCTATTATTGAGTTGGCTCATTGCTTCGAACTTTCAAGTGTTGCACATATGGTTTTTCCTCCAAGATTTTATAATAACATTAGCATTTTATACACGATGGACTCAAAAATAACTTATTAGTAAGTCAACCTAGAAAAATGATCTGAAGTTTTTCGTTTAGTTTTTTTAATCTCATATAGTCCATATATAGGTTATAGCATTTTGAAATATAGAGTTAAAAGGTTTCTAGCTACTTACCTCATTATTATATCTAACATGATAGAATTTTTTTTGCTTATTTATAAACGTATGTTATATTTATCACTAATATTTTGTATAAAAATCTGTTAAGATATTTTTTAGCTTAATAAGTTCAAAGTTCAAATGAGATTTCACTTTAAAATCAATTGGTGATAGAGGAGTAGCCCATAAACTTAAATACATCTTTGATTTTCCTTATTTGTTTTCGATATGAAACTTAGATTTTCACCCAATAAAATGAAAAATCCAACCAAAAAACTTATCACACAAACATATACAACCATCTTCTAAGAAAACCACAATTCACCAAATATTGTAGCCAATCGAATGCTAACATATTTTCACTATACATTTTCTTCACCAAATATTCATGCTTATTTGTCTCACACCTTTTTCATCTCCAATCAAATCATATATTGTGTATTCTTATATTTGTCCAATATCATGTACCCATATTGACACCCTTTGATCGTCTATTTTCATATACTATTGCAATTCTATTCATGAAAGTTATGTCCTCAATTTCCCCATATCATTTCTTTATGATTAATCAAATCTCATGGGACATACACTCAATTTGAAGGATATGTGGTCCTTTAGTTATTGTCTAGTCTACTTGTTTTGGGGAAAATTGAAATGACCACATTTTAATTAATATTCTATCAGAAATAATATCCTCTCTCTAATCCCCACAATTGACAAATATAATATCACGATTTTGGTAGGGGTCTGGTTTATTTGTTTACCAAGAACAACCATATAGACTTGCAGGAGTGCAATAAAGACATCGAAAAATGTATGAGCTTCAAATAGGCTTAACGTTTGAAACAATAGAAACAGTATAATGCACCAAGTTTTCGCCCACTTAATCAGCCGTTGACACCAACATATATCATTTAAGGAACTAGAGGCGGATGAAGAGGGGAGTAGGGGTAATTGTCCCTTCAAAGAATTATAAATTATATAAAGGTAGATTTTTAAAAAAAATTTAGTGATATTTTATATCTTTTGATCATTAAAAAATGAAAAAATAATATTATTTTTTTACCTTCGGGCCACATATCCTAGCTCCGCCCTACACGAAACCATATTGAACATCTCCGTATGTTCAATATTTTGTTGTTTGGTTTTGATAATATTTTCATGTGAATCTCATAAAATGAAGGATTTCTGCTAATCACACGGAAGTTAATATAGGCTTTAATTTTAGCACACGTTGAATTACTTTAACCTGACAAAGTAGATGTCAAGATCTTTAACAGTCCGCACGTATCAAGCTTAGTGTACAAGTTAAAATGGGATTCTATTATTACAAGAAATGAGATCATTAGAGTTCAACAATTATTTAAATTATCAGAGAACCAATGAGATTGTGACATGTGTACAAAAACACATTTACCCCAATTTTTTTAAAAATTAATTATCTCACAAACGTCAAATCGAAAAATTATGAAAATTGCACCATAAAATTCAGCGTTTTCTCCTTTTCAATTAAACATCTCACAAGGTATACTTTCGAAGAGTTTTTTTTTTCTCATTTTTTGGTGGGTTTTACAAATTACTAATACATGTGTTAACATGTTGCGTTTAGGGTTTAGGTTTGGGGTTTAGACTTAGGGTTTTGCACTAAACCCTAAACCCTAAACGCTTTATAAAACCCTAAATACTACTAAAATCTAAACTCTAAAATGTAAACCCTAAACCCTGTTAAAATCTAAACCCTAAACCCTAAACCCTAAACACATGTTAGTAATTTGTAAAACCCACCAAAAAATGAAAAAAAACAAAATTCGTCGAAAGTATACCTTGTGAGATGTCTACTCGAAGAGGAGAAAACGCTGAATTTTATGGTGCAATTTTCATAATTTTTCAATTTGCCGTTTGTGAGATAATTAATTTTTAAAATCTTGGGGGTAAATGAATATTTGTACATGTGTCGCATTTTCATTGATATTTCCATTCTTTTAAAAAATGTTGTACTCTAATGATCTTTTATCTCTATTATAAAACCAATTAGTCATAAAAGTATAGTAGCCCGTGAATTTATATACTCCGTACATAATTTGTTTCTTTATGTTTTCGACTTTGGAGAATATATAAGATTATAAATGCCTCATTTCGTGATCTTAAAAAATATTCTTTCACATCTACTACCCTCACAAACTGCATGCATTTTATGTGTTTCCATCATGTGTTATGTTTTGATTAAGATAAACGTGAGATATTAAGATGTAGAATTTGACGGGGACAAATGTGAGGTGACTTTTTTGTACACGAATTGCATTTGAAATAAAAATAGTAAAAGACTCATAATAATGTGTCTGATTCGATTGCTATTTTTTAATTATATGGTTTTCAGGTTTTAAATATTATGTTTTAAAATATAATATTTGCCTTAACTCTGTAAACAAATAGTTTGTCATTGTCGGGTAACTTTATTTTATCTCTATTGTCTTTACCTCAACCTTATCATTGCTCGTGTCAATTTCTTTTTGTCGGATCAATGGTCTGTTTTTATGGTGGAAAAAATTAAAATTAAATAAACAAATATATTTAAAAAAAAAAATGATGTACACAGGTAAGGTGTTCCAAGTCGAATATATGAAATTTTGAATATTCGAAATTTTGGATACGTGCTTTTACTATCCGAATCTGAAATTTCGAATATTCGAATATCTGAAAATTGTAACTTTGAAGTTTATAAATCGAATTCGTAATAGAAGTGGTTTCTAACTATAAACAATCAAGCAAAATAATCCATAATTCTTAAATTAATGAAGTATTTGATGATTTGATCCATTTCTTGATGTGCTTTCAAACAATTTGTCTACTACAGTGAAAATTCATCAATGAAAGGAAAAAAAACAAAAAAAAAAAGGAAAATTTTGGATATCGGATATCTAAAATATTTGAAATACACTATCCGACTCTAAAAATTTGGGTATCTGAATTTTCGAATATTTCGAATCGTATTTTTGAATTTTCAAATTACGGCTTCAAATACAAATATTTTTGAACACCCCTATTTGTAGGTAGGGGTGTCTAGAAACCCGACCCGACCAGCACCCGACCCGATCCGAACCCTATTAAGACTATTAGGGTCGGGTTTAATAGGGTTAAAAAGTTTAATCGGGTTATGCTGGTTAACCCGATTAACCCGCATACTTATTAGGGTCGGGTTACGGGTTAAATTAGAGAAACTTAATCGGGTGCGGGTTGACCCGATTAACCCGATTTAACCGAGTACCTAATTTTTATAATTAACTTACACACGTATTAAATTATTAATATACAAGTTGAAAATGTTAATTCATTGGGGAGACAGTTTTTCTGTATATAAATAAGAATGTAAAAGCTCATTAACAATAATATTTACATCCATGTTACATTAATATAAAGTGTAGCGATATATATATATATATATATATATATATATATATATATATATATATATATGATTACGATGATTTAAAGAACTAAATACATTGATATAGTGTTATGTATGCTTTAATAGGAGTGTTAATGTTGTAGTTGGATTCTTTAAATATTGAAAGATGTTGCATGACTCGCGTCTAAACTATTTAAACCGGTTTTAAAATCTAATACTTATATTAAAATTGAAAATAAAACTCACTTCTACTGTGTATTCGTAACTCATGATCATCTTCATAAATCATCATTCAATATTTTGTGTATTTGTAACTCATAGTCATCTTCATAAATCATTCGGTATTTTGGTCTACTAGATAAACATTCAATGTCAAATATACTTTTCTTTAACAAGTATTAAAAATTGTAACCTTATATGGGTTAACCCGAAATCCGATTTAATCCGACCCGATTAACCCGCAACCCGATTAACCCAAACCCGAAAACCCGATTACTTAATAGGGTCGGGTTGTGGGTAAGTATTTATTTTTAAAAAACCCGACTAACCCGACCCAACTAACTCTTATTCGGCTCGGGTTGACCGATTAACACCTCTATTTGTAGGGGCATGTTCATGCTAGTAGTAGCAATACACAAACACAAATATAGAATACGGGTATGGTTAATTATGTCAAGTATCAAAATTAAAAATCCTGTTGGTTAATTGTTTTTTCAGTTTTGAGTTTATTTGTATGTCTTTTGTTGTAAGTTTATTACCCGCTAACGGCCCGATTCCCCAAACATTCCATAACTTTAAAATGCTTGCAAGTACGTACTTTGCACATTTATTGGTCGTCTATGTATTTAAAAAATGGATGTACAATTGTACATGTGTAGATATATTTGATCCGACCCGATGTCGTTATATAATCGGATTGCATGACATTTAAGAAGAAAGAGGGTGGTTGGAACAGTTGGGAAATACAATCTGAATAGCGCCATTCTTTCATCCATCATTTCTTTGCCATGATTCGTACCCAACACAAAAGGACTATAGATATGACCATTCTTCTTTTACATTTTACCCTTCTTTAACTTCATTTGCATTACTTTATAAATTCGATGAAACACTCCCATCATCTTTTTAGATTTTCATACATACCCGACCATTTTATTCTTACTATCTTAACGTACACTGTTCTTTAAAAAAAAAAAAAAAAGACAGACCTACAACTTAATACGTATAGTATGTACAACTTTGATGAATATGTGCATACTGCCTAAAGAGAATATATAACCCACAGCAACTTGGTTTATGAGTTTCTCGTCAAGCATCTGGTATCTTTTAACACTATTAGTTACGACAAAAGTTGAGGCAAATCAAAATTTACATGAAAGTGCTAAATTAGGTTGTTTCATGTAACAAAGGAGCAGTGACGGAACTTGAACACATATTGTGAGGGGGCCAAAAAATTTAAAACTTAAAACATACTTGAGCACATAATCATCCTACGTATTTTGATTCTATTTTTCTCTAATAAATAAGAAGGCCATTGAAGTTAATAGAATCAAATTACATTCTATTGTTAATTTGATTAAGTTATCAAAAGTTCAAACATTAAATAAACAAGTTGAGTATATTATAAAGATCTTTTAGTTTAGGCTTTCAAAAACAAAGTTTAAATATTATTTATTTACGAATTTTTGTGGTAAAAAAACTTTTAGTGCATATGGATTTGTTTGTCTTTTACAAATGGATATCAATATATTTCAGAATAGACTACAAGGGTTAATTAGACTTTTTTATAAAATATGAGGGGTCTTGGTGTATGAAAGAGTAAAATTTACACATGGGTTGGTCATCTTCTCCCATCTCCCCTGTCAATACACTGTACCAAAATTTCTCCATTAAAAAATCAACCTTGAGTTTTCTTCTTTCTACCTAAAACAAACGTATATATATACTCATCTTGCCAAGAATTTTGGGGGGGCCACAACCCCCTCCTGCCCTCATGAAGATCCGCCCCTGCAAAGGAGTTAACTATTCTCATTTATATCAATAGACTAGCCATTTTTCTACTGCCACGACTAAGTTTCCAACCAATTTTATATTTGGATGACTCTTGACATGATAATGAGCATATGAAGATTTGGTTGTGTTGACTTGATCTAGTAATTCAATTTCTTCGACCAGTATAGTTGACATATGACTTTGATCATTTTGTTGCGTCAAAGTCCAGATAACAAGTGATATGAGTGAATGTATCGTTAGGCACTAAAGTTAAGTTATAACTTAAACATAAATTGACCGTACGAGTTCTGATTTATTGAATATTAGAGGTGTCGATGTTCTTAAAGATAGCTAGAGAAAATGATAAATGCGAAAATATTATATATATTTTTGAAAACCATTGTCAAATGAAACAAGAATAGCTTTTAGTTCTTTTATGTTTATCATGCGGTGGTCAAACTAATAGAACTGAAATCAGAAGGTCTAAAGTATAAATTCACGAAACTTGAGGGTGGTATATTGACTCAAAAGCAAAGATAAGAACCGTATGTAGAGGCAAGAAATACGGATGGACCCCATCCCCACGTGTCAGGGTACAACTGGATTTAATACGACGGCGAGAGCCTGCTGTTTATGGCTGACGTGGAAGGAAGATTTGTCATGTAGCTGCCAACTGACAAGTACACGTGGAAGTCAACATCTAGGAGAAGGGACAGGTTGACATGGCGGATGACATGGCACACCCCTCTGTTGGGGTTTTTGTGAACAAACAAATAATAGCATGGCGATGTCGTTTGAAAAATGGTTGCAACTAGCCAATTTAAGCACGTCTAATTTATATCGAATTGTGTTTTTATTTGTTCGATTTAATAATTATGTTTCATCTATATGTTTGATCCTACTAGGTGTTCCTTTTCCATTTGCTTCTAATAGTTCGACCTCTTCAGAAAATTTGTTGGCTTACGAATGTGGTTTCGATCCTTTCGGTTATGCCAAAAGTCGTTTTGATATACGGTTTAATCTTTAAAGACGTTGGATCAAAAATATTGATGGCAATTACATTTACATTCGTCTATTAAACAATTATAAAATAAAATACGAGTAGTTTGCAATGTTTATAGTATATTCAAATATCATGAGAGTATCGATGATAAAGACAAGTACGTAATTGTGTTTTTTTTTTCTTTTTGAAAAAGTAGACAAATATAACATTAACAAACAAACAAGTAAATAATTGTTATTGTGTCTCTCCTAAGATATTATAGACTTCATGCAAAAGGTAAATTGTAAGTTAAACTCTATGTTAAAGTTACAGGGGAGGATTATTATAAAATTATTTTTTACGGTAGAAATGATATTTTTCATTATACGTATACTTTTTACAAAATAAATAATACCAATATTATTAAAATTTTATTCTCTTAATTATGAAATTGATTTATATATATATATATATATATATATATATATATATATATATATGATACACAAGTTAAAGTTGTGTATCACAACTTTTTGATGTGATACTGTGATACACACTAAATTTTTTATAATGTGTATCACATTTCTTTAAACAAAAAATCTCATCTTAAACAACATAAAATTCTAATAATTTTGATATAATTTTTTTATATAAAAAAAAGATAATCTTAAAATTAAAAATAAAAATATGCATTCTACCGTTCTCACCATAAAAAGTGTTCGTATTTGAACATTCTCTAAAGTTATATTTTGAGATAAATGATAACTTAAACGAATAAAATTATGATTGGGGATCAGAAAAGCAGACCTCAGATAAGGGGTAAGAGGGGGAGATCAAATTTACTGCATTTTAGAAATAAATGTGTAGATGTAAAATGTAGTGGTATTAAAATTCAGTCAAATTTATAAGTATAAAATTCAGTGATGCTAAAATACATTATGTTAAAATGTAGTCGTTTAAAATACATTATAAGTATAAAATACATTTTACATCTACACATTTATTTCTCATATTAAGGTCATGACAAATTTAATATCTCATTCTGAATATTGGTTGACCATATTAAATATTGGTTGAAATACAATATATCATACATGTAAAAATTTATTAACAAGTAATAAACGTGGTTCTAGAGAAAATATGAAGAAGCTAATAGAAGAGTGATAAATGTCCATCTCCCAATTCCTCCTTTCTTACATTTCCTTTCCTTTTTTATTTTTAACCCTTCTTTCTTTTACAAATTTTCTAGCTTCTTTTTCTCATTTTTTTACTCATATTTTCTTCCGACCTTTATTTAAAAAGTTTTAAATTCACTTTTGTATATGTTCATTTAATATATTTTCGACCTTTAAATTAATACTTTAAACTTATTTTAATTTTTTAAACGTTTTCTGTCTTTTTTCTTCTTTAATCCATTTAAACTTTTTTAAACTCGATTTAATATTATTATTTTTTGTATTTATTTGTTTAAAATTACTCAAAGATTTATTTCACCAATTTTATCTTTATTTAAATGATAATGTAGTGTTTTTATCAATAAATGTACCGTTTGGTTGAAATACGATACACTTATTTTTTTTAAGTATAAACATAGTAGATCATGATAATAAATACAATGCATCACACTAATAATTGCATGCATCATTGTTAAAAGTCAAGCGCATCATAACCAAAAGTCAAATGCATCATAATAACGATGCATCATTGTAAAAATGTAATGCACCTAATTTAAAATTTTGCATTATAATTGAATGTACAGTACATCATAGTAATTTAAATAGTAATAATTGTAGTGCATCAAAGCTAAAATTTGAGTGTATCTTAGCTACACAATGATGGTGCCTTAACTTTTGGTGCATCGTAATCCACTTATTTTTAACTAATTATACATCACATTAATGATTGCATTCATATTTAAAAGTCAAGTGCATCATAGTTAAAATTCAAGAACATCATAATAATAAGTACATTGCGTTGTAGTTAAAATTCAAGTGCATCATAACTAAAAGTCAAATGCATGATAGTTAAATGTCAAGTGCATCGTAGTTAAACGCCAAGTGCATCATAGTTAAAATTCAAAAGCATCATAATAATAAGTACATTGCGTTGTAGTTAAAGTCAAGTGCATCATAACTAAACGTCAAATGCATGATAGTTAAATGTCAAGTGCATCGTAGTTAAACGCCAAGTGCATCATAGTTAAAATTCAAAAGCATCATAATAATAAGTACATTGTGTTGTAGTTAAAGTCAAATAATAAATACATTGCGTCGTAGTTAAAAGTCAAGTGCATCATATCTAAAACTCAAATGCATGATAGTTAAATGTCAACTGCATCATAGTTAAACGTCAAGTGCATCATATTTATAGTTTAATGATGTTAAATAAAAAAAATAAAAAAGCAAAAAGAAAAACATCAAATTGAAAAAACTTTAAAAACGTATTAAAAAAAGACTTTAACAAAAAAGTTAAAAAAATTTTATTAAAAAAATATTATAATTTTTTTTCAAATAAAAAGTAGGTGAAAAAGTAGGATAAAAGAGAAAGAAAGAAGAAAAGAGAGGAGAGAAAAAAGGAGAATGATGAAGGACATTTGTTACTGTCTCATTAACTTTCTATATTACTACTTAATATCGCTTTTATATTAGATCTAAACTCGTAACTAATTAATAGCATTTGTTAGAATCGTTGAATTAATTATAATCTAAATAATAATAATAATATACTATTTGACATATTTTACCAGGGTACTTTTACTCAATCAACATGAAAATAAAACATAATTATTTCCAAAATCCAAATCATACCATAATTCAAATTATACAATTGCATAATAGTGATGTTATATTAGTGAACAACTCGTAGTTACTCTCTCCGTTCAAGTCGAAGTATTCACTATAAAAATGCATGCATTTTATGAATTTTTATCGACTATTTTGAGACAAGTAAAAGTAGAAATGTGAAAGTATTTTAATTTACTTTAGTGTTAAAGTCGGGCTCAAGAGGGATATAACATTAAGAGAGAATTAATAGAGGAATATTACATATATCCCCTCCTTAAAGCATGTAAATATCATATATACCCAAGATAACTTAAAAATATCAAATATACCAAAAATCATCAATTTAATTATAATTATAATTATAATGATAATTATAAAAAAATATAATTATTTTTTTAACTCGTTAATTATTGTTATACCCTTATCTTTTCACATCTGTACCACTTTTTTAAAAACCTCAAATCTCTACGTCAAATAAATCAAAAGATTAATTAGCTAGTATGCGATAACGTTTTAGTATAGCAATGTCACTTTACAATGGAAAAGAAAACGAATCTAGTTAGTATATGATATCCATGAACTACAGTTGAAATTCTATGCTTTTGAGTTTGAGATTCCTCCAAAATTCATTATATGTGTAATAGAGATGGATATTTGATGAAGTTTTTGAATTAAAAATAGCAGGTGATGTGTTTTTATGTATATAGTGGAAAAATTATTTGGGAACCGATGATCAATTTAGGGTTTATTTGTTGCAGAGATTTAGGGTTTTGAGAAAAAGGAAGAGATATAAAGAGACAAGGGTATAATAGTCATCAGTGAGTTTATAAATAATTATATGTAATTTTAAAATTAGAATTAGAATTAAAATTGTGATTTGGGATATATGTTAATTTAAAATCATGTTGGGTATATATGATATTTGTATGCTTTAAGAAAGGGATATATGTAATTAATTTATTTTTAAAATTAGGCCCTTCAAGATAAAAAATAAAAAATTATTATTTTTAATATGTGTCACTTAAAAAGATTAAGTTCGCTCTTGTAAATATTATTTGCTGCCTTCGCCCCTGATATTAAGCTCTTGAAACCGTGCAGTCTATTTTATTATCATTCCCATGAGTTTGTGCCATTTTTATATTAACAAAATGGCGATTTCTTTTATTTAAGACATTATGAGGGTGATCATGGTGCTACCACCACTGGATCACAACTGCATGGATTTATGTTTGTTTTTAGGAGATCGTTAATATAAAGAATTATATCACACATGTTTTTGTCATATGTACAAAACACTTGAACAAAGGTATAATATATATATATATATATATATATATATATATATATATATATATATATATATATATATATATATGGGAAGGATCAAGAAGGAATCTCTAAATTTGAGGGAATGAGAGAAGCAAATCTCAACCACACATTTTCTTGTATCTTCTCCAACTCATATACAATACCCAATTCATCAATTTTTATTTAAAAGTCAAAATTAAAACATGTAAATCAATCAAAACATTATAAATTTCAAATTCATCAAAGACATTCATACATATCTTCAATTCGTCATAATTCATATTCATCAAATATTAAGAATTTTGGGTATAACTTTTGGGTTTTTGTGAATATTTTTGATTCACCAATGAATACAATAAAATTAAACGAATTTCAACATACAAAACTTATAAACAAGTAATTAATTTAATTACAGTCGTCATTAACCATCGAATTTCACAAAAAAAGATTTAGAACATTAACATTCATTTGGAATGAATGTTGATCAAAATTACAACTAATATTCATAAACAATAATTTATGATGAATATTAACTTATATATGTTTTTATACATTGTTGAACGAGATAACTTAACATTAATCGGTGTATAATAATGTATATGAGTTAACATTCATCGTAAAAGAATGTTTAAAAATATTAAGTTGTAATTTTGATTAACATTCTTTCCAAATGAATATTAATATTCTAAATTTTTTTTGAGTTATTTACAATTTTGCCACCGCGTTGACTTTTGAGTTGACCAGAATGTATGACTATGAATAGCTTTCCTCATTCCCCCATTTTTTTACTTCCCTCTTGATCACCACCTATATATATATATATATATATATATATATATATATATATATATATATATATATATATATATATATATATATATATATATATATATATAGGGTTAGGTTCAAATGAGAACTACAAAAGGTACAAAACTGCGAGAACTTTTAAATTACATTGTTTTTATACATGTAAACGCAACAAATTACATCGAAATGTTATTTAATGTTTATATTATTGACAAACAGAAGTTAAAAATAACAAAATACATGTTAAATTATAAAATATATGAAGTGTTCACATGTGCACATATCAAATGTGTTTACATGTGCACATATCAAATGTGCACATGTGAACGAAAAATATAAATTTGATTTTAAAGTTTCTTTTGATGTTTTCTCAAACCATTTTGCTTTTAACATTAATCTAAATCAATGTTCACATGTGATTGAATCATTAAACATGTTAAAATCACTATAATTTAAAAGTTCTCGCAGTTCTGTACATTTTTGTGATTCTCATTCGAACCTTTGGCTATATATATATATATATATATATATATATATATATATATATATATATATATGTATGTATATGTGTGTGTGTGTGTGTGTGGTTCGAATTTAGAGAGAAACACTATTTCATGAGGAAGAATGGAAGCTACACATTCATCAACGATGAATGTTAGCGAATTCCCTTAATATTCATCATATGATATTATAGGTTATAAAAAATAGTTTATTGATAACTATTAGTAGTTATAATAGTGGTTTTGATTAATATTCATTGGTAAAAATATGTTTTTATACGTTTTGATTATTATTCATTGTGGACGAATGTTAACGAATAATTTTTCAAAGAAACTGATAATATACACTTCGGTTAACATTCATTAATGATGAATGTTAGAAAAATCTCTTAATATTCATCATGTAATATTATAAGTTATAAAAAGTAATTTATCTGTGAATATTAGTAGGTATAACATCGGTTTTGATTAATATTTCTTGATAAAACTATATTTTTTACGTTTGGTTATCATTAATCGCGAATGAATAGTTAGCTTCCCTATATATTATAAAATATATACGTTTTAATTTTGGCATGACTATTCTCAATAATAAGGGTTTAGTTGTATATCGTACATAATGCAATTTATAATCTCCTATGATTGTCGTATATGTAAATTTTTATAGACCGTGCTTACACGATATAAAATGCAGTTGTACACAACTAAAAGAGTAATTTATGTATAAATCTTGTTTTTGACTTTTGGTAGTTTGAGAGACAAATATAGGGTTTGATTGATGTAATAGTTTTATAAGTTTCACAACTTTCAAAAAGCTTATCAACATCTTTTGTAAGTTTCATTACGGTGATCTAGTGGTAAAACGTCTCATATTCGAACATCTTCGATGGCCGGCATACATCTGATTAGAAAAAACTCATCATTTTCGAATAATATGAAAAAACATTATCTATTTACCCGTTTTATTAGTACAGATAAATAGATGAAGATGATAGATGATAGATGATAGATGATAGATGATAGATGATATAATATGAATATGAATGTCGTCATTTATAACGGCAACTTTGGGCAATGAGAGGCTGAATAACCAAACGCAAATGGGCTCAATTCTTAGCAATCCTATTAGGCTATTGGCCCAGCTCGTACAACCATTTTGGGATTAGTCAGACTTCTTACGTTACTGGCTGCCACTGACTGCCAGTAAATAAAACTAGTAAAAGTCTAATTAACAAGCAATTCATTACGTTACAGACTGCAAAAGGTTTTTTTTTTTTTTTTTAAAAAATCTTATCACATCTATTGTTTGGGTAAAAGAAGTTGTATGGAAACACGTATTAAATGAGTTTGCTAATGACAATGTTTAAGTATGTCGTTAAAAAAATCTGAAAATTATTGTAGTTCGACTAATAACCAATATTAAAAGGGTCAACCAATATTCAAAGACATCGAGTTTAGTTTGATATAATTACGAGTATTAATGCAAGTTTGAAAATTTTACCGAGAACAATAAATGGTTATTGGAAGCTTGATTATCAGTTAAACCAAATTCAGTTCTATAAAGACACATTCCTTAACAGATTATTTGACACAAGTAATGTGATCCGAACCAAATCGAATGAAGATCGTTGTACACGTCTTGAGGCAAGAACGTGGGACCCCAATATTCATTGTCGTCCTCCACTCCACCTAGGAAAAATTATTCATTAACTTTAAATTAAACAATACTTTAAATACTAGTAATTATTATTATTTTATTTTATTTTATTAAGCGTTGTATATGTATATATTACGCGTGAAAAAGAAAAAAAAGATATCTCTTTATCGCAACTAGCTTTTCCATTTTACTTTTGCAGGCCATTGAGTTATTAAATCACTTTACCAAACAAATTCAATTATATTTATTAAATACATATAAATATAATTATAATAATAAATTAAATAAATGAAAAAAATAGATCCACAAAGGCACAAAGTTTAAATCCAAGATAAATGCTAAAAATCAAATATTTTTCTAATTGTTTCCCCGGGAAGTCTCTTCTGCAATTCTGAAGTTTTACCCAACCAAAGATCACATTTTTATCTCATCCCAGATAAGTTTTTGTTTATCTCAATTCCAAATTATTCAATTTCCCCACAAATCATTCATCAAGGTTTGATCTTTAGTAGAGAATTTTATTTGTAGTTGCATAAAGGATCATCATCATCATCATTATTTCTATCTTATCTGAATCTTGATTTGTTTATTCTCATGAATTCATCCCCAATTGATTCAATTAAATCTTGATTTAAGTGAGGAAAATATAGTTTGGGACTTCAGTTTCAATTTATTTTTGCTGATTACCTTGACTTCATTGGCATTCTTTTTTTGAGCTATAAGAATTATATTTATTACATATAGTAGAGGTGTTGTATGTGAAATTTGTTTATGGGTTTGATGATATCCAATCTAAGGAAGAATAATTGATTGATCTTGGATAGGAGTTTGGGTATATGATCTTAGTTATTATACTTCTGCAACTTTCATCCTTTAGCGTTTGACTGAAATTTTGTTACCTAAGTATCAAGCTAATAGTTTCGAGAGTGGTTCGAATAGAATAAATCTAGTTTTGTTAGTATTACAATGGGGAAGCAATCAAGAAAAAATAAGAAAATAGGATCGAAATCGACTGATAATGTTAATGTAAAGCAAAATAAACTTGATGATGATAATGAGACGAAGATCTACGATAATGACACTATGGTTTTCATTTCGATGGCACAAGAACTTAAAGAAGAAGGGAATAAGTTGTTTCAAACGAAAGATTATGAAGGCGCGATATTGAAGTACCAAAAAGCCCTCAAATTGCTTCCGGGAAACCATTTAGATGTTTCTTATCTTCATAGTAACATTGCAGCGTGTTATATGCAATTGGGTATAAGCGATTTTCCTAGAGCCATTCACGAGTGTAATTTGGCACTTGAAGTCACACCAAAGTATACCAAAGCACTCTTGAAACGAGCTAGGTGTTACGAAGCATTAAATCGACTTGATTTGGCTTTAAGAGATGTTAATATGGTACTAGATGTAGAACCAAAAAATCTCATGGCAACCGAGATTATGGATAGAGTGAAAGCACGTATGGATGAAAAGTTGACTGAAGAAAAAGTGAACAAGAGTCAACAAGTAATCGATTCAATTCAATTTCCTGAGCCATTGAAGGAGAAGGTACATAAAAAGATAAAGAATAAAACCGACAAAAAAAGTGAAAAACTTGAACAGGTCTCGAAAGAGTTTAAAGATTTTGAAAAAGATGAGATAAATACCGAAGATAAGTTGGTTGTGGAGGAGAAAATAAGCACAAGTAGTAGCAAAGAAGAAGAGCCGAAAAGGGTTGTAAAGTTGGTATATGGGGAAGATATAAGATGGGCACAAACTCCTTATAAATGTGACATTATGAAATTAAGAGAAATTATAAGTGATCGGTTTCCGATTTCAAAGGCTGTTCTTATAAAATACAGAGATGAAGAAGGCGATATGGTGACTATTACCACAAACGAGGAACTAGATTGGGCGGAATCATCAGCTTCTGATCAACAGGGTGCATTTAGGCTGTACATTGTTGAAGTCAACCCTGAGCAAGATCCGTTCTTTGACCATATTAGAAGCCGAGAACAAAAACAAAAGCTTTTACGTTCATCTGCTGGTATTGATGATTGGATTCTAGAGTTTGCTAATCTTTTCAAGAACTATATCGGGTTCAACACAGATGCATATTTGGATCTTCATGAGCTTGGTATGAAGCTATACTCTGAAGCTATGGATGATACAGTAACAAGTGATGAAGCTCAAGAATTTTTTCAAGTTGCAGCCGATAAGTTTCAAGAATTGGTAGCTTTGGCTTTGTTTAATTGGGGAAATGTTCACATGTCAAGAGCACGAAAAAGGGTATACTTTAAGGAAAACGCTTTAAGAGAATCTGTACCTTTGGAGGTTCAAGATTCATACGAGTGGGCACAAACGGAGTATTTGAAAGCTGGTGAGCGTTATAAAGAAGCGATTAAAATTAAGCCTGATTTCTATGAAGGTTTTCTGGCTTTAGGACAACAGCAATTTGAACTGGCTAAACTTTCTTGGTATTATGCAGTTGGGACTAAAATTAATATTGAAACGTGGGATTCGACAGAAACGCTTCAATTATATAACGAGGCTGAAGATAATATGGGAATGGGTATGGAAATCTGGGAGGAAATTGAAAAAAAGCGGGTTAATGAAGTTTTGAGGCCAAATAAAGTGAAGTTAGAGTTGCAAAAGACTGATTTGGCTATGATTGTGAAAGATTTTACACAAGATGAAATGGCGGAGCAGGCGGCAAAAATGAGGTCCCAGATGAATGTATTGTGGGGTACAATGCTTTATGAAAGATCGACTATGGCGTATAAGCTCGGGCTCCCTGTTTGGCATGAATGTTTGGAGATTGCTGTTGAAAAGTTTGAACTTGCTGGAGCTTCTCATACACATATTGCTGTCATGATAAAGAATCATTGTTCTAATAATGATGCACCAGAAGGTTTGTTGATTATGCTAGCTCTCGATTCTTCCATTTTTTTAAAGATAAAATTTAGAGGCGGCAGTTTCGACCCATTTATTTAAAATGGGTTGATTCCGGTTATGTTTTATCTCCAATGGGTCAAAACGACAAAGTAAAAAAAAAAAGCCTTAAAGGAAATGGGTCAAATGGGTAAAAAATCGCTCAAAGTGTACTTAAATGTATAAAACCTCTTGAATCAATTTATTTAAAGAGTTACATTGTTGTAATAATTTATTTTTTTATTATATATTTCTATTTCTTTATATAATTGCTTGTGAGTTTTTTTCCCAAAAACATGTTACAGTTTATCGTGACCTGTTTAGACCCTCCCAAAATTGCTCGTTTTGACCCGTTACAGACCTTTTTCCATCTCTAAGAGAAAATATACTTTGCGGATCGCATTTTCCTTTTCCGTAGACAGGACCACACGACAAAATTTGTGTCTTTGTTTTATAAAGCCATAGGTTGAAGAAAATTTCGGATGCAAGTTCCCAACTTTATATATTAGTAGGCTGATTTTCTTTGTTTCCCGTTAATGAGATCCATATAATGATGTGTATAAATTCAAGAAAGCTTGGAAGTAAGTGTTGACGGTTGAATATTATGGTTTTTAGGCGTGGGATTCAATATTGACGAGATTGTACAGGCATGGAATGAAATGTATGAAGCAAAAATGTGGCAAACTGCTTTGCCTTCTTACAGATTAGAGCCGTTGCTTCGAAGACGTGTTTCAAATCTTTTTCATGCCTTGGCACATACATGATAAGTTGATAACTACTGCTTCTTGATGATATTACGAACAGAACTTCTGGTTTCAGTTCTGATTACCTTTCAGTTCTTGATTTGGTAAGTAACATATCAATATGTAGCTTCCACTAGATTTAGAAATCAAGTCTAGAATACCCTTTGGTCATAACAAAATAGACAGAGAGGTCTTATTACTAAAATTAGCATTAATGTAATGCTACCTTAAAACTTCCCAAAATGGAAATATTACAATTATAATGAGGTGTACTAAAAATATTATGCTTTTGTTATTTCATGGACAGATTGTTGCAGCGGCATGACACTTGAAGAAAAGTAACAGACTTTACACTGAATATGCTCCATTAGTGAAAGATTAGTCGATTTTACTCAAAAAGGAAAGATTAGTCAATAGCTCCTGGAAGTCGAACACAAGATGATAAAGCTATAAATTACCCTTTTGTTGTTTGACTTCTACAAAGGTAAGGAGCTCTGTGCTTCTGTTTTCCCATAGTACATACCAACACATTTTTTGTTCTCATTTCGAGTCTAGTATATACATGTTTTTTTTTTGTTGTTGTCAAATTGAGTGATGTAACCTGTTTGTGTTTGTCTTTTCGGCTTTTGTTCGATTCAATTGTACATTTAGATTGAAATATAGACACAAAATACCATTACTAAATGTTGTTTAGATATTTATCAATATAAATCTTTAATTTGTTGATGAGTTTTATGTTATTATATTTTAGTTACTCCAATGCAGTTTTAATCGGATCAAAGTAGCACATGTTAACAAAAATGATAGGTATTCAACAGACATGAAGTTTATAATCTTAGTAATTGATAGATATTCTGGGAACATGAAGCTGTTTAATCAAATCAGTCCATAACACATACAAAACGATGACAATCAATCGACTCAAAGACATGATAAGTCAGTATAATCAGAATACTATAGCTGCTACATCAATAAACTAACGGATCGATTTACATAAGAAGAAAAAATAACTTGTATAATTCTTCAATAACTAAAATTGTAATCTTGTCTCTATACAATTTATACCTCAGAGATAGAAAACAAGTTTACACATGGTAGCGTATCAAAACTTGGATCGTATTTTATAAACATAAAAAAAATGATACAACATATGATGTTTTCAAACCAGTTTAGGGCTAGGGTAGCGTATCATCAACCATTAAGAAGCCATGGACCGTGAATTTCGGCCTAAACCTAAACCTAGCCCTACAGGTGTAGAATCAATTTTATTTTTACCTTGATTTCCATGGCTACAGCTAGAAGAATGAACATGATTGCTATGCATCTTTGAGTTATCATTAACATCAATAGTGTGATTGTTTCCATTTGGTTGATGAGCATGACCATTATTTCCATTTTGCTGATTCAAATTCCTGGTCATAGGCATCATATTTATTTCATCTGATTGAGCTGCTTCTTCAATCAACTCAATGTCTTCGTTGTAACCATTTATAAACAAATCGGAACAGTTTTTCTTGCACCCGTGGTCATACGGGTTTCTAAATCGACCTCCAGGTCCTCTTAAGTAGGTATATCGCATTGCATTTGCCATTTCGTTTGTAGTGATATTACGACCAACCTGCAGCAAGAAATATGAGAGAATTATCATGCTGACGTGTCATTTAAATACTAAATTTGATCAACTGAAGAATGAAATATGAGAAAATACCTGAGAAACTTGCATAGATGTTAAAGCTGCCACACCCATGAAGAGGAAGCCATCAGATAGTAAAAATAATAGGGCACCAGTGTGCTGGTTACCAGCATGCTGCAACCATCCCCCAAAAGAAGATGGAGCTGAGGGGTCGTTCAAAATTCCTGCATAAAGATGGGCTTTCAGTACGTAAAGTCAAGTAGTCAACCCACTGGGAACTAAAGAAGGTTTAGACAAGAGAACAGTACTTGTAAAGGCAACTATGCCAGTTATCAGCATGGCGAAAACTTCAACAACAAGGAACCCCAAGAAATCCCTTTTATTCCTCTGCGTCATTGTTTTCAAAGGTGTTACAGTTACATCAATAAGATCATAATGATTGATGCAAATTGAATTATAGCTTAAATGTTTATAAGATATTGTGAAACTCCATCAATTTTTTTAACAAGAATAGTATGTAAACGAACCTTGCCAATGCAATTAGACACCCATGGGCAATGATGGTCAAACTGTTCAACACATCGATCACAGGTGGAACAATGTTTCGAGCGAATAGGTCGAACAATCTAAAAAAAAAAGTCAAATTAGTCGAATATAAACTAAAACTAGAAGAGAATAATATAGATCTGCAAAACATAATAACGACAGACAGAGAATTTGACAAGACTAACTGCATATTACCTTACAAGTTGCACAAAGTTGAGACCAGTTACCAGCTAGCAAAGCCGGATCATTTATCTCAATCTTCAATAAAGGTTCCTAAGCATTACAAAAAAAAAAAAAAAACAAAAAAAAAAAACAAATTTCAATCTTTGGAAGAGCAACCCTTTTTTTGTGTACGGTAACAATGGTCACCAATTAGTCCAATAGTAAAAAAGCCAAACACGACTTACATCATCTTTCATATTTTGTGAATCATGCCTGTTAGTTTTAACATAACCTGGATCTTTGCTGCAAAAACCAGAAGAGCACTCATAAGTCAAAATATTACACTAAAGTAAGATACGAAAAACAGCTATGCTTATGAGAAAGGATCAGAACATACCAGCTACACCGGTAGAACAATACCAATCCTGAGCTTGCCAAAAAAGCACCGATCCATGCGAAAAATGCAGCGCCGGCCGTCATTTTTGGCAAATTTGAAGCTGTTTTCACAAATTAATTCGATTATAAAAATTGCCAAGTCTCATTGATTTTAAGTTATATCAAAAGTGAAAAGTAATCAAAGTTAATAGAAATACCCATAATGACTGAATTAATATAGGTCATAAGTAGCACAAATATCACACACAGAAGCGCTGGTGCCAGGCCTAGTTTTGAAAGCCTCCCCAGTTTACTGGTTCCATCCCAGCGTTTGTCTAAAACCCTCCTAGCATTACCCTAACGAATTAGATACAACAAAACTGATTGTCAGTCAAATATGTTTTAAACTTGTGTTACAGAAAGATCTACTAACAAACTACTGTCATGATATATATTTTCTTAACCTATTAGTTTCAAGGAATACCTACAAGGAAAAAGGCAACTTGTCGATGATTCTTATCGGAAGCGAGTTGTGCTGGAGTGAGACCAGTGTTATCAGTTGCCATCAAATCCTCTTTCTTTCCAGCTTGCACAAGTACTGTGCATGCTTCTAAGTTCCCCCTGATAGCAGCCCAATGTAGAGGTGTACAGCCTGTAATACAGGGAAATTACTAATCTTATATAGACAAATAATTAGAAAAAAACGGAAAATAGAATAGCTTTCAGTTGATAGTCCTGAAAAGCAGAAAATGAGGTAACTGTAGCAACAAGAATATGTAACATAACTATACCCTCTTTGTCCTGGCGTCCTCTATATGCATCCAAAAATAGAAGAAGTCGTATACAGTCTGCAAATCCTTTATATGCAGCCCTACGAATTGACACATGCAAATATATGACAACATATAGTTGATGCAAAAATGGGATTGTGGATCCATATACTAGAGAGAAAACTTGAGTCGTATCAAAGTTAGAATTGTGTATGTTTGAAAAGATGTAAATACCAATGCAAAGGGCTCCTTCCATCATTATCAGGTACATCGGGGTCTGCATTCCATTTTGTCACAATGTGATAAAGCAAGGCTGTCTGACCATATTGTGCAGCAACGTGAGTTGTCTGCAGAAAACCCATATTTGATATGACGATCAGGTGCAAAATTACTTTCGTTGAAGTGTATAACAAAAATCTGAGTTTCACATTAAAAAATGCAGGATAGTATACAATTTTCAAAAATGATCTAACAAAAGTAAACCAAAATAAAATAGATCTTAGGTACAAGAGAAAAAATTGATAGAAGAATGTGATAAGCAGACACCGACCTGATATCCATACACATCAGCAGCATGAATCTGAGCACCTTCCTGGAGCAACAGATCTGCAACCTGAACAGCTCCTCGGACAGCACTCCAATGCAATGCCGTTTGCCCAGTAAGATCTGTCGCGTTTATATCTCCACCATGCTGCAAAGTTTATAAAAAGAAAATAACTACCACATGATAGAAAATAGCGCTGCATGTAACAAGGTTTGCAGCTAACTTAAGTAAAGCACCCTAGTGACGGATTTTAACATAAAAATAAGGTTCTTAATGTAATAAAAAGCCTTAACCATAAAACATAATGCTTGCGACCTTTCCCTTAATCTGATCAAGCACGCGGAAAAAGCATAAGTAAGTTTTTAATAACTCGTGTAGAATAAACATTGATAATAAGAGCCTTTGTTCCCTGATTATTTATAAATGTTTACCATGAGCTTCACAAAAACAATAAAATAGAATCTCCTGAATAGCTACTCGCTTCTCTTAATGCTCATACATTTCCTTTCTACATTATCATACTTATTCTTATTAAGATCCTGGTTTTTCATAATACAAAGCTCATATATGTTTTAGCAGGATCGATATTCCTAATTTACAAAGCGTCTGCATTGATTTACTCAATTAACATACCTAGTTCCCGAAAAAAAAAAAAAAAGCATTCTGAATTTTTGGAGTAGACAGACTAGACACATGTTCGATGAACAAAATCTTGATATTTAATTTTGCAAATTCAACACAAGTTTCCTATTTACAAACTTGTTATGAAAGTTCAATACTGTTTGCAATGTTAATACAAATAGATAAAAATCTACTTTAAAATACAAGTGTTTTCAATTGAAAGATATCTAACACGAATCAAAGCAAACACCCTGAAACTATAAATAACCAAGTGAGAACACTAATAATGACAGACATTATTACCACAACCCCCTTATCTTAAAATGCATCCTCATGCAGTAGATTTTTCAGAAGTTCCACTAACTCAAAGAAATAACAGTTATAAAACAGAATCATCAACATCCAGTCAAGTAATCAAGAGCACATTTCCTTCTTTATAACACGATATATTGTGAGTCAGAACTCACACTTCATACCATCTCAGCTGATGTGACCAATTAACCACTAGCAGTTATTATATTTACTCCGTGTAGAATTCAATCAGAATTCTACTTTCCAGTTTCCACTGATGTTAACAAAGCAATAACACTCTTTACCAGTACCAAATCCTCCATTCCTAAGCTATAAATAGTAATAATTATATCAGTAACCTTCTAGTCGTCTCGAGCTTCAATCCACTACCCCTAAGTGTCATCGCAAACGAAAAGATACTTCTTAATTCTACGTTACATACACACATCAACAATCAACAAATTTCATTCTAATTCCTAATTCAAACAACCATTTCTAATTAATCACTGTTCATCATAAATATCTTAATCAAGTCCCATACAGTTAAAACGTATAGATAAAACTTAATTACATAGAAACAGAAACAATATGTATATGTACAGAAATATAGATATAGATATAAACAAACCTGAATTATATATTGAGCAGCAGCAGCTCGGTTATTAAGAGCCGCCCATTGCAAGGCGTAATAACCTAGGTTATCGGGTTGAGAAACAGAGCAACCTTCTGATTCAACCAATCGCTGAAGCTTTTCTAAATCGCCATACGCAGCTGCACTGTATACATCATCTCTCAAACTCTCTTCATCTACTGCTCCGTCTACCGTTCCGTTACCGTTATCATTACCGGCGGCAGCATCACGATCGATTGATTCGTCAACGACCTCGATCTCTAATGACATGGTTAGATGAATTATACAGTTGTTCAATTGAATTATATTTTAGTTTTAATTGAAGAACATGATCGAGATCAGAAAGAAATGATGTATTGAATAGAATAATAGTAATGGCAATATTTTGAATTAGGGTTTTTCCAAGAAGGGGGATGGCATCATGGAATGGTATGGAAGAGTCAGTCAACCCTTTCTGTTTTTTGTTTCATTTTTGCCTAAAAATGAGACTTGACTTTTAAGAAATCTAATCTAAAGAACCCTGTTAACCAATTAAATTTTTTAATTTCATTAAATATTCAATTGATTTTTCTAAAAAATCTAATCAATTAATTTTTTTAAAAATTCCATTTTCAAAAAGTGTATCCGTCTATATATTAATTTATTATTTATGTTTATTATTATTATTTTTATTAATAATCTTAAGGGTGTATATCGTTACCTTTTAAAGTAGTACAAAAGAAGAAAGTTTATATCGTAAAAAAGGGATTAGATTCATTGATTTCCCCAAAAATTGTTTATTATATATATATAAAGGTAACATTTGAAATAAAAATGGTATGTATATAATTTACATCAATCAGATGTATAAACAAGTTTAAAAATTGTTAGAGCCATATTAACGATCAATATTTAATACTATTATATTAGAATTTTCTAGCTTAATGTATTCAAATATATGCACGGGTATTAACAATCACATAAACGAGTGTTATTTAACATACCCCTGTAATTACGGGTTTAAAATTTAGATAAACAAAAGGTAACTTCATTTATATTTGATTAGCTTATTTCTTACACAGCTCGTGTATACACGAATTTAAAATTCTATATTGATCAAAGAAAAATTATGTATTATTTTTACATTAATCCGTGTTTACACACGGGTCTTAAAACTAGTACAGTAATAATATGAATAATTCTAACACAAAAATATAGAAATTTCAGCTTAGAATCTCTGTTGATTTGTAAAAGTTTGTGTTTAATAGATTTTGGATACATTTTTTTTGTTCAAAGTAATCCATTTGGCATGTAGATGGTTAACAGATACGTATCATAAAATGAGTTATTTGAATCTTTAATTTTATTTGGCACATAACTTTTAAGAGCTTTAGCTTTTAGTTAATATGAAATGCAGGTCATCAATCATTTATAACAAGCGTATTATGTTTATGTTTGCCTTTTGATCTGTTTCACTTTGACTTTTATATGAAAAATGAATATTATGTTTACAATCAATAAAGTACTTTATTTACATAGTGAATATTATTTGTTAAATTTATTTTTAGCTTTGTTTGTCATTTATATTATATTGATACCCTTTTATGTCATTTTACACTTCAAAATTACAGCTACATCTAGTTGCCAAATAGTCTTATAGAAATGAAGTTACAGCTTACAGCTACATCTACAACCTACAACTAGATTCGTCAAACAAACCCTTTATAAATCATTATTTTATTCAAAACTTAGCTATCAATTAATTGGATATACGGTCGATTGTCATTTTTATTGTTATTAGTACTAAACTACATTAGTATTTGAATGTGACTAGTTTGTTGGTTACATGTATACATAATTATAACATAATTACTTACATGATCCAAATAATCTATCTTCTCTTAACTAGGATTCTAGAAACAAATGTAAGTGAATCTATATTACTCCGTAGATCTTATCATTTGCACCAAGGGGAAATGATAAATATGTGTAAAACATCAATAGAAAAAGTTATGTCTAATTCGTTCTATGTTTAACACATGACTAAATACTAAAGTAATTTCTCTCTTCTCGTATTTATTTTTAGTTCTATTACGCGTCTTAATCGCTTTTTACGTTGATTTTTAGACCTATCGAATATTAATCTTCGTACCACGTAGTTTTGTAGCTGTATTTTTGTGAAACCAAGCTATTCACTGCTATCTGCTTAAGTATGTATCGTAGCAATATTGTATCTTGTATAGGGTATGAGTTATAAACATTTGCAACTAGGATATCATCTAATAATTATAATTATAATAAATAATAGTAATTTATATTTTGATACGATATGATTAAACAGTAAGAGATCTCTAGCCCAAAATTATGATCAAGTTGATCAGTTTGATCGCGACCCATTTGCGATGTTCAGTTTAATACATTTACTCAATAATTACACATGTGTATCATGTAAAATATATTACATATATGTGCAATATGATATAGACAATTTTGTCAAACGTCACAAAACAAGATCAGAGTTGCGGGGTATGAGAACACAACATTTGATGAAGTATAGGCCTTTCAGCTATAGCAATTTTGTAGTCGTATGTTATACTCGGTGTTAACACTGAGTGTAACATGACAAGTACGGCGTAGTACAATAAAGTAAATGAACAAATACATATAATTACTTATTGAAGATTTCTTTAATTGAGTTTGATTAGGCTGGTCCCAACGGGGTGTGTCGGTTGATTGCGCCGGTCACTTTGTGTCAGTATAGCGACGGACAGAGGGATGCGGTTTGAGACTCAATTTAATTTTAAATGTTCTTTTTCTAGAATATTGTTGGAGAATAAACCATTTTCATAAAATCATATGAATTGTTTACAATATATAAACAACTTGCAGACAATTCTTGCATCATCTTTAAAACACAAATACTATCACTATGAACCCTTTATTGACGTCGAGGAGTTGTGTCCCTTTATTAACGACTACCCACGTTATGAGGGATATAGTTTCAATCGCGATAGGTGGCAAATCATGATTACCAAGAACACAATGTTTGAACTATGCTCAGACGCTACAACAAAAGTTTTTCCGTTGTATCCGAATGTAGCTTCCATCCAAACTCATGCGAATGATAAAAGCAAGAGACGCATGATGATTGGTACATTTCTATTTACGTATTTTTGATATTTCATTGTATTCTACCAATAACTTAATTCTCTTAAGTAATAAAACATCGAATTTCATCTCGATGTAATTGCAAAATTTTCCAGTGGTAAACTAAGAACCTTCACGCATCAAGTTGGTTCATGTGAGTTGGTTCTCTACGACCTAATGTAAGTTTTTATATGTATATCCATAAAATTTTATACACATACAACAACAACAACAACAAAAATAAGTGTTTTGCTTGATATTCCAATATTATGTTTGATAGGGGCCACGAACTGAAGTTGAATTTATATCACAATTCACAAACACACAAAAAAAAAAAAAAAAAAAAAAATTCCGGGCATGCTTGCTAGAGGAATACAAGAGAAATAGATTGTTTACATATAATTATTACCACATATCATAATTACATAAAATTTATAATATGACTATCATAACGAATATAATTAATTGAAATCCGCATTATGTAATACGGAGTACAACTAATAGTTGAATTTAAACACTTTTCAAAATTTTAGACCAGTTTTATAAGTAACTACGAATTTCAGTAACGGGAATATACGAAATTAGAAAAAATCTACATCATGTAACCCGACTTCGTGAAATTCAATTTAGTTTATATAAATGACGAAATTAAACGAAATATATACCCCGCTGCTTTGCACGAGTATTATGCTAGTATATATATATATATATATATATATATATATATATTATTCTCCAACAATATTATATATATATATCCGTTTTTAAATGGTAATAAATATGTTTTCTACCGACTTTTTTCAATCGTATAACTCCTGTAGACTATATATATATACATACAACAATAAAAATATTTCACACTATAATTCACACTTCTTTCTCACATTATATACACACAAGAACTACTTTTTTCACACTATAATTCACAAAAAAATGTCTAACCAACACCACATTTATTCCCAATTGAAACCCGATAACTTCTTTCAAAACTTACTCAACACTCCTATGCTGAATTCGAATTTACCGGCTAATTCGTCTTCGACACATCATTCGAGCAATTCGCCACGCGGGTACCGACGAACTTAAAAGAATCCAAACTAAGAAAGCTTAAAGAAGCTAGGGAGAATGTGGTCAAAAAGTATCAAGAGGATTTAAATTTTAGGGTGTTATTTTAATTATTGTAATGTTTTTATTTAATTATTGGAATGTTTTATTTTAATTAATGTAATGTTTTTTTTTCCTAATGAAATAGTTTTAATTAAATTTGTGTTTTAAAAATTAAATTAATAATGTGTGGGTTCCAGAAATTCAAGTAACACAGTGACTGTTGATAGTATTGTGTCAGTTTGAAAAGTGCTGATACGATACTAATGTGACATAACTCACACCGCAACTAACACATCAACTTATACAAACAATTGTTTGAAGTATCTTATAATCAATTATCAACTTGTACCCTTCAATTATCAATTATTATTTCTACAACAACTTGAGAATAAATATATTTCCTATACTAATTTTATAAGCTAAATTAGACTCTACAATTACGACAAAAGTTAAATTACAATGTCAACCTTTTCGTGTGGAAGATTTCAAATACATAATATGTCCAATGGAGTATGATATATACATTCAAAGTCAAATTCAAATGTATTAGGTACATGTATTGTAACGTCATATATAATTGGTGTCATTAACTACGTCAAATTTAAGACAGAGTGCTAGCTAGAAGTTGGAAACCTAGGTAATTTTGTAATAAACGCTTTTAAAACTTTGTATATGTGTAAAACACATTTTAAACCCTTAAATTTTGATTATTCTTTGTTTTAAAATATTAAAATAATAATCAAACTAGATAATGACAGTTTTGTCTATTACTATATAGCATCCTCAAATAAGTTATTTGCTTATAATAAAAAGTTGTTATACATGTTTTTTCATATAGTATAGTAAAACGGTTACTAGTACAAAGTATCGTTATCATAGCAATTAAAATCGTAATTTGTATGATCCCGATCTATAAACCTTGCAATATCGATCTAAAGTCATTTAGACACATATAATTTGACAAAATATTGTCATAAAACCATTTTGTTTTTCATGGTTTTTCTATATTTATTATTTTTAGTATAAATTGCAACACATATTATATAAAATAAAAAATAATAAAATAATAAAAATACGGTTTAATGGGGGGTTTGGTGGAATTTGTTCAAAAATTAAAAAAGAAAATCAAATAATAATTGTACTACACATTATTGTAAGAATTTGGTCAAAGTCAAAAAAATAATATGATATAGATACAATAAAAATTTAAAAAATTGAGATGACAATGTGACGGACCACCACAAAACCCTAGCTAGCTAAACTATGTGATTTAAACAAGCGGATACCCTAATTTTGACCCATCTCAGCCCTAAACCCAAAATTTTAGTCAAATAGTCCATCAGTCCTTTCAATTTCACTCTCGTAAAATTATTTATTTATAATTTTTTTTCAAATATTTTCTTCTCAACAACAATGGAAGTGGTGAAATCTTTGGGCACTGATTTAGGGTTTTTGCACAACAACATGGATTTTGAAGCTGCGGTTTTTGAAACCGTTTTGTCTGCTCAGAGATCTATTGCTTGCCTTCTCATAATGGTATATACATACATATATCTATGTCTAACCTTTTTCTATTACTGTTATTCTTACTAAATTATTTTACTTTTTTTGTATAAACATCTGGTAGTGACTTGCTTTTAAATTTATCTGTTTTCACACAATTGGGGTTTTGTTAGGAATATGCTTATTTTGTCATGTGTTATTTAGTATATGCTCTGTGCACACATTATGGTTTTGTTATTTTTATATTTTACGAATGGATGCACACGAGGTGTTTGATGTTTTGTTTCATTGAGTTTGGACTCATGATATTTGATTTATGTTGTAGTGGCTAAGAAATTAGGGTTTGCTTTAGGTATACTTGCAGGTAATGCAAAAAGCCCTTTGATATTTTCTGGGTATGCTTGAAATTTTCTTAGTAGACCTGAAAGTTTTAAAGTGTTTTTTTTCTTTCAATTTTGTTAGCCTGGGTTTTTAATTCTTAGACATTGACATTGTGCAGAATTTAAGTCAGCATGATGCTTAAAATCTCTATGAACATGTATGGTGTGTTAGGTCTTTATCTAAGTTTTAGAATCAAAATTTAATCTTTGCTTGTTTAGTTGTCTACACCCAACTGTTTGGCTATTTGCTATAAACTTAATTTTAAGAATACCATAAATCTGATTTGATGTTACAAGATTTGAGGATCTATTTTAAATCAGGAATTTGGATTCACCTAAAGCATATCAAACGACGATATGGCAAGTCAACTGGAAACTGTTTTTTAGAAGGGTTTGGGTATTTGGCATGAAATGTTTCATAAAACTAAATTTCATTGCTTTGCTGTTATTGGTTACTCCAACGCATTGGACTTGGATTTTGCCGTTTTGTTGCTAATTTCTTGGATTGTTTAATGTCTTGCTTGAACGTCACTCTGCATCTTTATTAGTTAAGCTGATAGTTGTGTATATCTTATCTGAATTTGATCCTAACATCCGGTGAGTTTGCGCTTGCAGGCAGGGTTTTTGCTGAAGGACACAGATACATTACCAAAATTGACTGGAAATGATCAAAGGTAGTTTTGCTTCTTACATGGTGGCTTTAACAAAATTGAAGGGGTAGTTTAAACTGAACTATTATGATGGAAATATTGTAGGTTTTCTTTTGCTGAGCTTCACAAGAGGGAGAAAACTGAACCTGAAGCAAAAGATGGTAGTGACACAGAGGATGATGATGAAGATGACGAGGATGTGGAGGAGCCAGATGATGATGCAGGAGATGAGGATTTCTCAGGTGAAGAAGGAGGAGACGACGATGATGATGAGGAAGGAGACCCTGATGAGGATCCAGCAACAAATGGTAATCAGGGAAGTGACGACGATGATGACGACGATGATGATGAACAGGATAACGATGATGAAGATGATGAGGATGACGAAGAAGAAGAGGAGGACGAAGATGATGATGAAGAGCAACAACCACCCGCCAAGAAGAGAAAGTAAAGTGCGGTTAGTTTGTTAGATCAGAGATATTGGTGAATGTTTAATCATCTATCAAGTATGTTGTAGGAATCCCGAACATCATTTTAGCTTTGACTTGTGTCTTTTCTGGAGCATTAAAATCCTTGTTTAGAACAGTATTGTGGGAAAGATTGGTATGCATATATTCCAATTTCTGGGATCAATAATTTGTGCTCTTTCTTACTTTTTTAATTCATGTGAAAGTTAATCGTCTTTGTCAGAGTTTGTGGGTATTACTTGATGGCCTGTTATAGTGCTCGTCTTTTGCATAAAGTTTCATATTTAAGAAGTTGGCTTGAAAGCCTTTGCAAAGAAAGGAATGATCTTTGCTGACTTTTGGTTGGACTTGGAATTCAGTCAATTCACTGAACTAGAACTGTCAATTTGGACAGCAGTGGTGTTTGCTGGTCAACCCAAAGTGGCGTGTACTAGAAAATGATTTATTTTGATACAATCCTGTTATTAAAACTTTAAACCCGTTACCAAGCTATCCACCAGTTTAACCACATTTAGTAAACCCATATCATCTTGCCACCTCTATGACTCTACCATCATGTCATATTCAACTGATCTTTTTTGTGTTAATGTAACCTTTGGTTCCCTTTTTTTTTTTTTTATCATTATTTTAATTTATAGAGATTACAGACCTATTAAAATAAAGTTTCTAAGACCTGTTCCAACAATTGCTACGGTTGAACTTCACTTTTAGCATCACTTACCGATGTCATTGGCACCGACGCATCACTTAACCGACCGACCTTCAAGTGAAGTGTTGATGTGGGGCTCGCGAGAATAAAATATATATATCTTTTTTGTTTTTTTATAGATATAAAAATATATTGGTAAACGTAGATCTCGAAAAAACCGAGTGATGTGTCAGTGTTGGCAATGTTCAATAAGTTGTTGGTCAGTTTTGAGAAGTGTTGACGTGACATTGATTTGGCACCAACTGATGCATCAATTTGCATCAATTTGCATCAATTTGCATCAGCGGTTGGGACTAGCCTAAGACCCCACGGGACCGTCAGTTTTACTGACGCCATTGGCAGCAACGCATCGGTTGGGCGCGTCACTTTTTCCTTCGGTTTGGCGAAGTGCTTTCGTGAAGGAAGGGGTGGGGCCGGAAGCAATTAAAAAATTAAATTTGTTTGTTTAGTGTATAGAAATAAAGATATTTTGGTAAATGTGGTAATGAGGACGCGATTAACGAGTTGTCAGATAAGTTTATGGATCAATGAGAGCGTGGAAAATGTGCAAAGAAACGCAAGTGAAAAGGGTTCGATGCAGGGGAGGAGCAGCACCGATTAAAATCTGATCTATTCGGTGCTGAGGCTGAAAATTTACATTAGAGAGGAGCAACACCGATTAAAGGTTTTCTCAGCACCGATTAACCCACATTTCATCTGGTGCTGTGCGAATCCGGATTTTTGTGATTTTTAGGAGTTTTATTTTATTTAATTAGTTTTAAAATTTTAAATAAAGATTACCCATACCACATTTGCAATCAGCGAATATATATATATACATAAAGACAGTTTTTGTAAATCGGTGTAAATCACATGAACCATCTATGAAATTTACTCTAGTTAAAAATATAGATTAATTATTAGAATATGTGAAGTATAAATAATTACTCCCTCCGTCCCATTTATATTGTCCTTTGATATTTTTTGTTGTATTTAAGATAACTAAGATAAATGTCAGATTTCACTGAAATTTAGAGAAAAAAAAATGAATGAGAGTAATAAATGAGGGTAGAAAAGATAATTTAATGATTTTTTATAGTTATTTTTTGTAAGTAGACAAATATTTTTAGAACATAAAAATATAGTAAGGTGGACAAATAACAGGGAGAGAATACTTTTTAGTAGGAAACAAATTGGATATAGGTTTAGTTGTGAGCCACAACATGATTCATTCCGACCTAAAAAGATCATTGTTCATACCTAGGAGTGTTCGAAAATATCTGTATTCGAATTCGTTATTTGAAAATCCGAAAATCCGATCTGAAATTTTGGATATTCGGAAATTCGAATATTTGAATTTCAAATATTCGATTTTTTGGATTCGAATTTGGATAGTACTTTTCAGCTAATTCGGATTTAGATATCCGATATTCGAAAAATAAAAAAAAAATCTTTTTTTTTTAAATTTAATTAATTATACAAAAGATAAATGAATTATTGTTATTGAATATTGATTAATAATGATATTTTGTGGTTTATTGTTTTATATATTTGATACATGGACTCAATAATGTAAGTTTTGGTTATATAATTTGACATTTTTAAAAAATTTTAAAATTTAGTTTTACTATTTTCGATTATTCAGATATCCGAGTTCGGATATCCAAATTTTTAGATATTCGAATTTCGGATATCCGAAATTTCAGATTCGAATAATGAATTCGTCTATTTGAAATTTCGAATATTCGAATTTTCGGATATCCGAATTTGAACACCTATGTTCACCCTACTGTACGGTACTATTCATCCTTAACAAAATGGTTTTAAAAAACAAATTAATTAATCTAAAAATGTACAAGAGTGAAGGACCATTTTTATTATCCAACCCTACTCTATCGATGCAAATGGAAGAATACACTTTTTACATAAACCTACTTTTTGACATATTTTTTTATTATCGATTTCATATTATTTAAATTAAAAAAAGTAAAAAAATAAATTCAACTCTTATTATATTTTCTCAAAAGGCAATAATATTTTATTAGGTTAATGTTTATTTGTACACGATTTTATCAATTTCCAAAAAGAAAAATACTCTAGATTTTAATGTAGACATTTGCAAAGTGCTAAAATTGGCTCGAACCGGCCTGATTCTAAATTGAACTGTGAACCGAAAAACTACAAATATCAGATCCACGAATCGAACCGTAGAGAAGCGGTTCGTTATAGTTTGGTTGCTGTTTAACACGGTTCAGTTCTATGATATACCGAAGAACCGGTTGATTGCAAAATTTTCGTTTGGTTACGCATAAAAAAGTAAACACATTGTATCACTCTATTATTAGATAAATTACGTCGTACAAATAATATATAAATATATAAAACATCAAGTAACCAAAGAAATATTTAAAACATCATTAAATTGAATAGTAACAACATTCCACCATAAGCACAAATAGCGTTTGATCAAGCATAAAGCTACTTGAATGCATCGGGTGATGAAGGGAATCCGATCTTTATACTATAATAACTTTTATAACCCTAAACTTTGATCAAAGAGGGTGGTAAAGATCGAAAAAGAGGAATATGAATCCCTCTTGTATCAATCTATGGAGACTGTTGTTTTATGGTGGGAGTAAGGATTTTCTCAAGGGAGAAGATGAGAGCATGGAGATTGCTCTAAGTATTTAGTGTGTGTTGTTATTTAAGGTTTTAGTTAGAGTTTCCCCCTTGTAAAGAGGGAGGGACATACCCAACAATGAAGCCCATGAGCATGATCACGATCATATTAGGAGTCCAAAATATGTGGTACACCTTCTACGTTTGTTTTGTTCCTTGTATGATACTTGCTTTTATTGTAAATATGGAGGAGTAAAATATGACTAGTGCTAAAACTCAACCATTCAACTTTGTCATGTAATTCTAATACATATCTAAAAAGTAATTCGAAATATAAAACCAATTGTAAATTATTATCTTTTATACGTGATCGTAATCTGGTTCGAACTCGCAATTCAATGTTATCAGGGGCGGAGCCACTTGGGGACAAACGTGGTCACCCACCCCTACGACTCAAAAAAAAATCTATGTATTTGTAGATTTTATATGATTAAACTAGTGTCTAAACCCGTGTATATACATGAGATATACCTTGTAAATGTTGTACGAAATATTACAATACACTACAATATTACTTAATTGTTAATTTAATGTTGAATTTTACATGTGGATTATATGCACGCGAAAGTATTTGAAGTCATTTTATTTATCTGAATGTTATTTTAAAAAATAAATTATAATTATAATAAAATAAATTATATTTATATTGTAATTTAATAGAGATATATATTTGTTATAAATCGATATGTATTAGATATGGTACAGTAGAAGAATTTTTTTTTCAAAATCTAAGACTACAATCCGTTGATTAAATATAACTATTGTAAAAATTATGTTTTAATAATTTAAAGTATGAGGTTCTATTTTCAAATTAAAAAAATAAAAGAAATTAATTGATCAATTGAATTTTAATTTTAAATGATAATGTTATCGAGGTGAATCTTATATTATATTTAAAATATGAATTTACTATTTGGCCCCACCTCTTTATTGTTAACCTTTTTACTCAGGTAATAATGAGAAACTAAAACATGAAAATGAGGGGAATTTTTTTTTAAGAAGCTCAGGATCCATTTTAACGGAAGGGGTTTGTAGTGAAGAGTTACAGGGAAAGGGGTGGCGCGGGAAGGAGATAACTATGTGGCCCACTAATATTTTTAACTCCTTCATTTTTGTTTAAATACTCATTTTAGTCCTCTGTAAAAAATCAACTTGACCCGTATTTTAACTAATTTAAATCAAAATTGATATAGTCATGAGAAAACTAAAAGTAACATTTATATATTACAAAAATTAGTTAATTACTCCGTATACTTTTATTTAGAACATTGTTTTTAATTATTGCCTACTAACTTAATGCAAAATAAAATTCTTGATTATTCTAATGATAAAAAAAATGTTGTGTCTCTCACGTTCATGAGCATTAATAATACTAACTTTTATATCTACGCAAATTCATCTTTTTGTTAAATGAAGATGATATATACGAAGTTATATTAGAAAATACATTAGATTCTTTTAAATACAAATTTATTGATATAGATCGACGACTTTACTAACGTGATTACAACGTTTTATGGTTTTTTATGATCCATTAAAATTTTTAAGTAATTTTTACGCATCCGTCAACAACATTTTTTGAATCCGTCACTGATGTTAACGTCGACTACTTCTCAAGATTAAGGTATGCATATAGGATAGCTTGTATAGTGGACGTATGTATATATCTATATATATAGCTGTATATATTCATATTTATGTTATGTCATTTAAGCTCATTGTATTATAACCTTATATTTATGTTTAATGATAGTTCATAGTTCATAATTCTGGTTTACCATGGTTTTTCTAGTTTAGAACGGGACAGAATCATGAACTGTGAATTGCTAAAACTAAGAACCGAGAACCGATCACCCATATGGATATTTGATCTGGGCCAATTCAATTTCGATACGGTTTATTGATTACTTTCGAACCGTTTCTTGCACACCCTATTTTAATGTTTGTATGTTGACGATGTAACTTTCATTACCTTCCGTTCACGTAAAGAAAAGTTACACACCGACGATGTATTAAATTTTATCTTAAATGATTATCAAAATATGGAACTATATATATTAATGACTTTTATTTATAGTTCGTTTATCCAATATTCCTACCATCCATAACTTTCTTATTTAGTATACTTTTATTTTGATTTTGTTAAGGACACATATAATGATGTAATCAATAAATTTGATATTTCTTAAAAAAGGTATATTTAATATACATTAATGAAGTTAAAACTCACTATTTTAAGAAAAATCGGTATTTCTTTATTTTGATAATTAATTGAGTTTGAAAGTATATTGATTTTGAAAATATAAATGTATCCAAACTAAAATTATAATAAAGTGTGCATATACACAACTACTCCCTCTATCCCAATATAATTGTCATTATTTTCTTTTTAAGTTGTTCCAAATTAATTGTCCACTATAAAAATATATATGAAAGTTTGATAAAGACGACTACATTACTCTTACTTTTAAATTATTATTACAAACTTTAAAGAAAACAATAATTAATTAGCTATGGATAAAACTGTCATTCTATAAAAAGTAAGAAATAGAAATCATTAATGATTATGTTTTAACTATGTATTTTTTATCGGGTGACAATTATTTAGGACGGAGGGAGTACTACTTTTTATCGTGTGTGATTTTTAACTTTAAAAGTCCATACTAAATGGGGTGTTTGGGATTGCTTAAATAAGTGGTTATTTGCTTATTTTGACAGCATATAAACATATCCAAACACCTTACTGAAAACTGCTTATCTGCATATTTACGAAGGAATGAACACTTAAAAATAAGTAATGCGTCACCTATTTATTTTATAAGCTTATAAATGCTTAAAAAATAAACAAACCAAAACACCTTTTGATCACTAAAACACTACTATGTACTTACAATCACAACTTATTTGTGACATTCACACTATTTCTAAGCATTGAATCCAAACTAGGCTATGAGTACTAGACTCATTTAACACCCTTTTTGCCACATTGACATTAATACCCTTTTTGTCACTTCGGTATAATCACAACTAAATATAGTACATTAGTAGTGTAAAGTGATATAAAACGACTATTTTGTGATAAGTGTCTCTTTTTTTTGTAAGTAGACTACTCGATATGTATTTTACACATTATCATATTAGCCCCTTCCATTTTTACATATTTACAAGTCTTAGACTATATATATAAATGAAATCACATACAAATACTTTAACCAAAATCCTATCCCACTTAGAAAACTCACTATAATCCATGGGTTCAATGACACTAACTTCATCTTCATTTTCACTTTCATTATCATGCATTTGCATAATGATGCTAATCTTAGCAAATGAAGGATTAAGCTCTACTCCTAGTTTCAATCTCGACTCATCCCAAAAGGCGAGTATTATTGATTGTCGAGCTGCATTTGTAACCATAGGAGATTGTTATCTCGAGGCCAGAAGGGCTTTTAGAACTGCCCAAGTTCGAATCTTTTTAGGGCCAAAGTGTTGCCAAGCTGCACAAGAATTGAATTACGGGTGTTGGCCGAATACGTTTGGTTTTAATCCTTTTTACCCTTCATTTCTTGATTTTTATTGCTCAAGGTTTCGAAATGGTCCACCAAAGACACCTCCTAGTCCTGGAGCACCCCGAGCTACTGAACCACTCAAAGCCGGTCCTAACATCGATCCCTAAAGTGAAGACGATGAGATCTTAGCATCTTCTTTTGAAGGAGTGGAATCAATATATTACATGAATAGTTATATTATAGTTATTATTGTTTTAGCGATTTGATCATCCACATGTTAGGTACTTTTATTTGATCGAGCATTATATTAATGATGACATACATATTCTAGATTTCATAATGAATAATTTGAAGGAGTTTATGTTTCCATACATTACATGAATAGTTATAGTTATTTGTTGTTTCAGCACTTTGATATCCAAAAACTGTTAGGCCCTTTAATATGCCTGAGCGTTATATACAATAAAATGCATATAACTGAAAATGCATATTCATATAATAATATATACATAGAAGTTCATAAACAACATTGAAAAAAAAGATATTAAGCAAATACTAACATTTAAACCTATTAAACAACAAACCAAATAAAATTCCTTCCAAAAATACATCAAAAACACCTATAAATCCATCACTATTTCGTTCATTCTTTCAACAAAAACTCTCAAAATTACATTCATCCATGGATACTTTAAAACTACCGATTCTCGTTCTTTTATCATTTGCGGCCCTGATAGTGTTATCACCATCGGGGCTAGCTCAAGAACAAACCCCATCTTTGGACCTTGAATCACCTCCCGACCAAATAATTACGTGGGAAACATTACAACAATGTTGGTTATCTTTAGAAGAAATCGTTGGTTGCTATTCGGAAGTTTATAGATCTTTCGTTAGTGGGAAAGTAGGGTTTACTATTGGCCCTTCTTGTTGTTTAGCGATTAACGACATTACTTCAAATTGTTGGATTCGAATGTTTCCTGACAACCCATCTTTCCCTCCTTTGCTAAAAAACTATTGCAAGATTTACGAAGTTGGACAAGTGGACGCACCAGCACCAACCCCTTCAATGGAACCGGCTGATTTTTGATCGAATAATGGGTGCACCACGGTCGTTGGCTAGCTAGTTTAGTCAGATCTGTATTTTATGGTTTTACTATTATTACTACGGGTTCATTTTGGTAACTACAGTTACAAATGCTACGGAACTAGTTATTGGTATTTATGTTTTCGTAATAATTTATTTTTTACTTTAATTACTCTGCTTGGTAGTTCACTGTCATTGTAATAACTCGTTATATATATCTCACAAATATTTTTATTGAATCGTATGATACTGGCCACTGGGCTAACAATGATATTATGTTATGATTATGACATACACAAACAATTAAATAGTTTATAGAAATGATGGTGATGATATTGATCAATGCTATCATCTTTATTTTTTATGTGTTAGAGATTTTCAAATTTCCGTTTAAATTATTGTAAATAGAGGATAGAGGATGACTATCATATCGCATTATACAAAAGAGGTTTTGTGTAGGAAGATAAGAAGTCAATGAGTAAGTGACAAGTGTCAATTCTTCCTCTCATTTCTCTCTATATCATTTCTCGTTCTCTCATCTTCTATCATACTTGATTATATTCGAGTAATTTCTTCTATTTTTCCTAAAATTATTATTTATCTTTTATAAGTCATCTCAGATTTATGTTCACATTTTCAATAATTTTATATTTTTTATGTATAATAATAAAAATTAATAATAAAACATAAAGACGATAAAAAGATGAACGATTGAAACAAGAAAATGTAATATGTATAATAATAAACACAATTAAAAGAGTATTAGAAAATGCAAGAAATAAAATAGTTAAGAATAAAATGATGATTACTAGTAATAAAAGAGTTCTTGAAAAACTAAAAAAACATAAAGATAAGAGTTAGACCGGTATATTGAGTAAAATGTTTGGGTATATTTAGTTAACCCTGTCATTATTTACCTTAATATTATTTGAATTAATTCCCTTGCTTATATTATTGATAATAGGCTAATATATATAGAGTTTACAAGACTTGAATAGGAAGCTAACTAGGATATTGGGATAAACCTATAATAGAGGCTAACATGTATCCTAATCAAATACTAACACAAACATATAAAATAATATCGGCTAATACACCCCGCAGTTGGAGTGGGAGGAACACGAACGCTTAAACTGGATCGAAAATCTTCAAAGAGAGAAGAAGGAAACCTCTTAGTGAAGATGTTGGCATACTGATAGCAGGACGAAACATGAAGAACACGAACCTGTCCGGTGGCAACCTTATCACGAAATGAATGTCGATCTCAATATGTTTGGTACGTTGATGATGAATCGGATTGGACGATAAATAAAAAGCACTCACATTATCACAATAAACAAGTGTCGCAATAAAAAGTGGTGTATGCAGCTCTCGAAGTAAATTGCGTAACCAAGCAGTCTCAGCAACGACATTGGCAACACCGCGACATTCTGCCTCAGCACTGGAGCGAGAAACGGTGTGTTGATGCTTAGAGGACCAAGAAAGAAGGTTGTCTCCAAGGAAAACACAATAACCAGAGGTAGAGCGACGAGTAGTAGGATAACCTGCTCAATCAGCATCAGAGTATGCAGCCAGAGATGTAGTAGGTGAGGCATAAAGTTGCAAACCATGTGAAAGAGTGCCACGAACATAGCGGAGAATACGTTTGAGAGCGGCAAAATGAGGTTCTCGCGGGTCATGCATGAAAAGACAGATATGTTGAACAGCATAAGAGAGATCTGGTCTTGTAAACGTGAGATACTGAAGCGCACCAGCAAGACTGCGATATAAAGTGGGATCTGAAACTGGTTCTCCGGAAGGATCAAGCTTAGATTCCGTGTCAACAGGGGTCTTACAAGGGTTGCCATTGAGCATATGTGCACGCTCAAGAATTTTAGTGGCATATTTCTTCTGAGAAAGAAACAACCCAGAAGATGTACGAAGAGCTAATATACCAAGAAAATAGTTTAGCGGACCAAGATCAGTCATAGCAAATTCCTGATGAAGTGAAGAAATAACCTGTTGAAGATGTGGAGGATGCAGTAAGTATGACGTCATCAACATAAAGTAATAGATATGCAACCTCAGATCCTCGCGCAATATAAACAATGAAGAGTCACATCGACTATGAGAAAACCTGATGCTAGTGGCATATTCGAAAAATCGCTGAAACTATGCCTGAGGAGCCTGCTTAAGACCATATAAATTCTTCTTAAGAAGACAAACATGACGTGGACGCTGTAGATCAGTGAAACCAAGAGGCTGATGTATATAAACTGTTTCAGATAAATGTCCATGAAGAAATGCATTCTTAATATCTAACTGATGAACTGGCCAATGTCTAGAAACCGCAAGACTGAGAACCGTGCGGAGGGTCGCATGTTTTACAACTGGACTGAAGGTCTCATTACAATCAATACCAACCTGTTGAGTGCTACCATTAGCAACCAAGCGAGCCTTGTAACGGCTCAAAGTACCATCTGCGATTATGCTTAAAGAGCCACATACAACAAACAATATTAACATCTCGTGGTCTCAGAACAAGAACCCAAGTATCATTTTTAATTAATGCGTTAAACACATCAAACATAGCATGTCGCCAATTAGGGTCGGAGATAGCAAGCGAAGGAGATTTAGGAATGGGAGATATGGTAGAAGTATGCAAATTTAAACGTTGAGTGGGTTTAGTAGTCCCTATTTGAAAGCGAGTAACCATGTGATGAGTTTTAACGATGGTGTTGGACTGAGGCGATTGAGAAGCATGTGCATGAGCTGAGGCATGGGGTTGAGCCGAGGCATGGGGTTGGCTCGAGACTTGTGAATGGGTCGAGGACGTTGGTTGGGTGATAGAAGGGGTGGGAGGCAAGGGTTGGGTACAGAGTTGGTGAGATATTAGATTAAGGTCGGTTTCCAGTGAAGAAATCTATAGGAAGGTGGGTTGTTTGGTGTCATGGAACCAAACGGAAAACTAGTCTCATCAAACGTGACTTGACCGGAGATAATAATTTTGTTGGTAGCTAAGTTAAGGCAACGGTAACCACGATGATATGTAGGGTAACCTAGGAAAATGCATGGAGTAGAACGAGGTGCAAGTTTATTGGTGGTGTTGAGGTGAGGATAGCAAAGAAAACCAAAGATCCGCAAACGGTCATAAGTGGGTTGTTTGTTGAAGAGTTTAGTATAAGGGATTTCATTGTTAATGGTGGTAGATGGAAGCAAATTAAGTAAGTAAGCGGCCATATGAAGAGCCTCAACCCAAAACTGTGGCGGTAAATGAGCTTGAAAAAGAAGTGTCCGTATAAAATTATTGATAGTACGAATCATTCGTTCAGATTTACCATTTTGTTGGGAAGTTTTGGGACAAAAAAATTGTACTTGAATACCATTTTTAGTAAAGAGTTCACGAAGAGAAGTATTATCAAACTCACAACCATGGTCACACTGAAAAACCTTTATTTCACGATTGAACTGAGTTTTAACATATGCACGGAAGTGTAAAAATTTATCAAACGCATCAGACTTATTACGTAAAGGATAAACCTATAAAAAATACGAAAAATGATCAAGAAATATCACATAATACTTAAAACCACTAGTACTCAAAACAGAAGATGTCCACAAGTCGGAATGAACAATATCAAAAGGAAAACTAACTATAGAACTAGAATTAGAAAACGGAAGTTTCACGTGTTTGCCAAGCTGACAAGCATGAAAAAGCACGGGAGACTTCGTTTTATTACATGAAATAAATTTGCGAGAAATAAGAGAATGCAACACATCATTGCTGGGATGTCCAAGTCTTTGATGCCAGGTAGATGGTGCAACGGAAAGAAGAGTTGTAGGAGTGGTCGCAGGCTTGCTAATCGGGTAAAGATCACCGGAACTGTCACATCTGAGGAAGATATGACGAGTTAAGAAATCCTTCATAGAAAAACCAAATTCATCAAATTCAATATTGCATTTATTATCTCTAGTAAATTGACGAACATACATTAGATTTTTTATGATATTAGGTGTGACTAGGACATTGTGGAGGTGTAAAGGGCAATGCAATGTTGGCAAAATGCTATGTCCCCTATTGGTGGCGGGTATGGATTTACCATCACCAACACGAATAGATGGAAAAATGCGTTTATTAAAAATAGTACAAAGATTACGAGTATATGAGATGAGATGAGAAGAATAACCTATGTCCATATTCCAGTTAGGATCGCCAAGATCTTGAAGAGTCATGGTATTGAAAGCATGTGGCAAGTTGGTTTCTTGAGAAGCAACATAAGGAGAAGAGGATGTGAAGTTTTGTTGGTCCGAAACATTATCAGTGGGCCATTGTTGCTGCTGTCCGGCCCAAAACGCTTGCTGTTAGCGGGCTTGCTGCTGTTGTGTGGCTGGTTGTTGTTGTTGGCGACCTTGTGTAGCATTGTTGTCAGGCAAGTTGGAGTTACCACGGTTATTGGGCCCCGATGAGTACCTCTGTTGTTGCAATCCAGGAGCAGCCCACTGTTGGTTTTGTTGTTGTTGTCTGTTAGAAGTCGAGGCACCCCATTGTCCCCCACCAAAATTGATACGATTTTGTTGTTGAAAATTTAGGTTGCCTGCATCATGCACAAACCGACACCGATCGGCAAAACGACAATTTCCACGTCGATAGTTGCGACAAATCTCTAAGTTAGAGTTGGATTGATTGCGAGTACCGTTATTTGTGTTGGTTACAAAAACGGTGGGAGATGAGGATGAGTTATCATGTGAAGAAGATTGATGAGGAGAGATGCGCACAGTGCTCTCTTCAAGAAGTAACATAGTGCGAGTGGTGTCAAAATCTGGTAACTGCTCTCGATGACGAATAATACGGGCAATAGGAGCAAACTTAGCACTAAGGCCATTCAAGGCGTTGGAGACTAAGGTGGTGTCTGAAACGGGAGAACCAAGATCATTGAGTCGTTCCGCCATGTCTTGAATTTTTGAAAAATAATCAGTAATGGTGAGATCACCAATCTTAAAGTTACGCAATTCATTCTCGAGTTGAATTGTCCGCATCTCCTTGTTATCATGAAACAATCGTTTGAGGTGATGCCATACACTTTTTGCGGTGGCATCGGGTTTGAGGACAGTTCGAAGCAGCTTATTCGAGAGAGTGCCATAAATCCACATCTTCACAAGATTATCATACTTCTTCCATTCAGGTGTTAGAACACTAGGGGAGACTTCATTCATTAATATATTTGTCATGATCAAATTGACCACAGTGGGTTTTAAACAAGACACTCCATGGAATGTAGTTGAGTTCATCGAGATCGAGGGTTATTGGAACTGCATTTTTAATGCTGGGAACGCCAAAAGGTACAAGCTTTTCCGCCGAGGCAGGGGTTGAAGTCATCACCGGCCATAGGTGCCGAGTCGAAGTCGAGTACGGTTTTACTGGGGTGGTTCGATTATAGAAGGAAGAAAGTAAACTAATAATAAATAATTGATAAAGGTGAGGTAATGGTGAAAAAGTTAATGCTCTTATACCATATTATTTGAATTAATTCCCTTGCTTATATTATTTGATAATAGGCTAATATATATATAGAGATTACAAGACTTGAATAGGAAGCTAACCAGGATATTGAGATAAACCTATAATAGAGTAATAGAGGCTAACATGCATCCTAATCAAATACTAACACAAACATATAAAATAATATCGGCTAATAATATCTAAGTTATTAGTAATTGGGGACTGACCTATTTTTAAAAGTTAGGTGAAAGTTTTTTAAGGGTTACAGTTGGTACTTAACCTAAATGAACATAAATTTTTGTAAAAGTTTAGCCTCACTCGAGTCATATGGAGTTATTTTTGTTGGGACTTCAATATCATATTCCAAGCAGAAGAGTCTAAACAAAGGCACAAACACAATCGATACCCCACCGCCACCACCTCCATTTCTCTTCATACCAAAATTCTAGTAACATTAACTTTGTTCAATAACCCTAAATCTTTTCAAGAATTAGTCTTTTTCCCATCTTTTTCTCAACAATCTTGTTACATAAACAGTATAAAGTTTCCATCTTTTTTCAGCCCTCAATTCATTAAAAGATACATTATCCATTCATTATTGAGTAGTGGTATATCTTAACAAAAAGGTCCAATTTGATGGGTATTTTGTCCTGTCAAATGGGTATCTGTTTTTTGGTTTTCTTGTTCATTTTCAGGTGTGTTTGTGTGGAATCAAAAGTTGAAAATGGGACTGTTTTTATTGATGGTGAAAGTGGGATTGCAGAGATTGAAAATGATTTTATTTGTGCTACTATGGATTGGTGGCCACCTGAAAAGTGTGATTATGGTACTTGTAGCTGGGATCATGCTTCACTCCTCAATGTGGTATGCTTTTTTTTTTCTTTTCTTTTTAAGATTATTGTTTTCTTCTCAAAAATCAGATAAAAAGAGAAAAATGAATTATCTGATGATATTGGTTTACATAATTAATGAATTAACCATGATTTGGCTAACTTATTAGGCTGATACTTCATTTGGTTATCATTAATGTGCAGGGGTCTAATCATTTGATCATATATGTTGATGAATGCGTTCTAGTTTTTGTATATTTTCCAACAATTTTGTTAGGTAGCATAGCATCCATCCCATTTGACGTTTATCATGTCTCATTCTCATTTGTGGGTCCAACAATATGGTTGTTTATATCATGTCTCAATTACATGAACTTGATGTTGCATGTTTGTGAAAAGACTTGAATGTTTAATAAATTAATCATTTGTTTGGTTTAGGTATAGATTCTTGTTTCACAATTTTGGTTTCTACATTTATAGTTTACAGGTATCAATATATGATTATTCTTCGGCTGTTCTTCTTTGCAGGATCTTAACAACACGATTTTTCAAAATGCAATCAAAGGTGTAGAGTACTCCCTTGTCACTTACTGTGATCTACTTCTGACATTTTGGAAGTTAGTGTTAGTATTTCTAATATCAAAATTAATATAGATACTTTTGGTGTTTTAAATCTAAAATGTTTCAGCTTGTTAACATTCTCTTTATAGTTCAATGTAACTCGCAACTAGGAACGTACTAGAAAACAACTTTACACATATTGGAGTCAAAAGTCGAGTCATTTGACACACCAAAGTCAAATTATAATTTCTGATATCAAAATAGCTTACGGTTTCGCCTTTCTTGAATAATGATGCAGCCTTTTCACCATTAAAGATTAGATTAGGAGGGAGTTTGCAAGACGAACTTTTCTATGAAACTGAAAATCAAACAGAACCTTGCACCCCCTTCGCCGAAAACACCTCAGCAATGTTTGGTTTTAATGCGGGCTGCCTGCCTCTTGCCCGATGGGATGAACTAAATAGTTTCTTCAGTAAAACCGGGTAACTAACATTACATCCTTTTGTTTTTAAATTTTTGGTCATATTTCATGATTTAGAAACTAAATTGACTCATATAATCTTTTCTATCCAGGGCTGTAATTATATTTGGATTGAACGCTCTTAATGGAAGGAAATTGTTAGCTGATGGTTCATCTGGTGGTGCTTGGGACTCCACTAATGCTGAATCTTTCATATGTTATACGGTTAAGAAGAATTACACGCTGTATGCTTGGGAACTCGGTACGTCATCCAGCCTAACACTTTTTTCTACTATTTTGGCTTATTTTATATAATTTTTGTTTTATGAAGTTGCTTATGTTCGTGTTTGAATGTAACTTATTTGGGTATGGATTGGAGACATGTGATGTGTTTATGACTTCAGGTTACAACACAATTTTCTAGAGGTGACAATTCTGACCCATTTACCAAGACTAGGTCGATTAGGGTTATGTTTTATCTCAAACTGGTCAATGGGTCAATAAAAAGAATGAACGGAATGGGGAATGGGTCAAATGGGCCAAATAAGTCAAACTGGATAAAAGTCGTCCAAAGTGTATTTTTTATCCAACCTACCATTTTTGTGGCAAAAAAAGGTTGATAACCAGCAACCCAAACCAGCCGACAATCGGCTGCCTATCCCCGTTATCTAACCAGCTCGGCCCGCCCATCTTGTGACATCTACTATTTTTCTTTCTTGTCTGTTTAATGTCGGTTTAAAGATTTGAATAGTTCACTTTGAGGCTCAGTAATTCACTCTTCATTTATTAGGAAACGAATTAAGTGGAAGTGGGGTTGGAACAAAAGTAACAGCATCTCAATATGCCATTGACACATTGACCCTCAAAAACTTAGTAAAAGAAATTTATGATGGTATCGAGCCTAAGCCGCGGATTATCGCTCCTGGAGGCTTCTTTGATGCAAGTTGGTTCAAGGAGTTCATAAATGAAACAACCGACATTCTTGATGTGGTCACTCACCATATATACAATCTTGGTGCAGGTATCTTTTGTAAAAAGATTAAAGTAGAACAGTTTAATTTCATAAAATGATTTTAAAGTTTAGAACTTTACATTGTTGTTTCAAACAGGAGTTGATAAAGACCTAGTTGATAAGATTCTTGATGCATCTTATCTTGATGGTGAGGCTGATACGTTTGAGCAACTCGAGAACATTCTAGAGACTTCTGGAACGTCGGCATCGGCTTGGGTTGGTGAGGCTGGTGGAGCTTACAATAGTGGCCATAATCTCGTGACTAATGCATTTGTGTTTAGTTTTTGGTCAGCAAAACTCTATCTTCTATAGATTGTATATTTATACAGAGTACTCATGTTGATGTGTGAGGTTGTATCATTTTGTTTGATTGGTTTGACTTGTTTATGGATGCTGTCATACAGGTATCTTGATCAGCTTGGAATGTCAGCTGTTTATGACACGAAGACATACTGCAGGCAAACATTAATAGGAGGAAATTATGGATTACTCAACACAACAACTTTTGTGCCAAATCCAGATTATTATAGGTAAACTCTGACTTTTAAGTTCAAACTATGACTTTCTGATGGTTTTTCTGTAAAATATATTACTAACGATTTAGTTAGAACCTTTAAAAAAAAAAAAAGAGTTGGAAGTTAAAAACATGATTCTATTTCTCTTCATACCAGCGCTCTTCTTTGGCATCGACTAATGGGAACAACGGTTCTCTCCACAAATTTTTCCGGGACCAAGAATTTGCGCTCTTATGCACATTGTGCGAAAGAATATGTAAGTTTGATGAATAAACTGTAAATCCTAATCAAAATAAAGAAAGTCCCTTTATTATTAAATTTAGTAAACACAGTTGCAAATGTATGCTAATTGTTAGATGTGTCTTCAAATTTTCATCTTATGCAATGTACTCATTTCATAACCTTACAACCGGTAATAATTTGTCTTATAGGATGGACTAACACTCTTACTCATCAATCTAGACAACATCACCACCATTAATGTGAATTTGACACTTACTACACGATTCAAATCTCGGTCACAAATTCGATTGGTGACACAAGATATAGAAGTGGGCGGATCAAGAACACGAGAGGAATACCATTTGACAGCAAAAGACGGAAACTTGCATAGTCAAACAATGGTGCTTAATGGGAAGGATTTGACATTGAATCCAGCAGGTGAGATACCTCCATTAGAGCCTTTGAATGCAAGTTCATTGGAACCGATAGTTGTGGCCCCTTACTCTATTGTATTTGCCCACATCCCATATCTTACTTTGGATGCTTGTGGCGGTTCGGCCATTGAGTTATAAGAGTACGCAAACTCATTGTAAACCATGTTGTTCCTTTCTTTGTTTGCTTGTTTAATATTAAAAGCAGTTTTGTTATCGTTGTTTGTCAATGGTTTCATATAAATATTTGGAAGTTGTTTCAGAACGAAAGGTTGCTTGTTTGAGTCATGAAAATAGCTTTTGTAAGTAAGGAGTTGTAAAAATGTTGAGCATAATTGAAAAATGGTTATGGTACCAACAACTCACACGACTATAGTTAACAAGTAAAAATAAGAAAAATGGTTCTCGATAGTAACATGTGGTGAAGGACATATAACATAAAAGGCGAAGAATATAGGTTTATAAACTAGCCCACGTTCAATTATATGTGAATTACATGATTGACTTTTTCCATGTTGACAAGCCCATAGAGTTGGTTACCCTTTCCCATAAATATAATTGTGAACTATTAGCATACATGGTGTCAAGACACTGTTTTTACATTGTTTTGCTGAGGACATTGTTGCTGAAAATCTGGCGGTGTGAGAGACAATGTATATCAAGACACTGTTTTTACATTGTTTTGCTGAGGACATTGTTGCTGAAAATCTGGCGGTGTGAGAGACAATGTTTTAGATAGTGTTATGAAGTTTTCTTATTTTTTGTTTTTTTATTTTTTTAAATACAAATAATTGAATAAAATTAATTTAAATAACAAATAAATTAAATAAAAAGAAATTCATTCATTAAAAATTAAAAGAAAACATTACAAGTTCTAAAAAAAGACATAATTAAAAAGTCCTAAAAATTAAAAATGCGATACAAAGTAAATTAAACATCTCCGGCCTCCGATCCCGATCCCGATCCCGATCCCGACATGGTTGGAATTATAGTGAATTATATAGAGTTTTTGGAGTGAAGGAAGTGTATGAATTGTGTTTTGATTTGTGGGAGAAGTGTTATTTAAATAGAAGGTTGGAAAGTGTTTTAAAAAAATTGAAAAATAAAAACAGTCAAAAACAACTATATTTAAAAAAAAAATTATTTTCATTCAAACTAGTTGTTGGATTTTTTTTTACAAAAGAAAAAAAAGAGAGAGAAAGCAACGTTTTCAGCCGGACGCTGACGGAAAACGATCGAGAACGCCGTCTGAAATGTCATCCGACGGTGTTCTCGACCGAGAATTTGGTTAAAAACGACTCGACACCGTGTGCTCTTAGTTGTTGTTCATAATGAGGTTTTTTCACCCGTGCGTTGCGGCGGGATGCTAAAAATAAAAAATTTTAAATGCTCGAGACTAATACTTCTGATATTAGTTATATTTATAAAAGTGTAAATATTATGTAATTTTTGATTCATCTAAGTTGCTATGTAACATATAGTTTAATCGAGTAATTGATTCAACTTTGGGTTAAAATGTTTTTCTCGAATTTTAAGTAAAAATCTAATTTAATTAAGTTACATTACATACAATAACAACTAAACTATCAATATTATCAATATTATCAATTTGCAATTGTTTTATATTCTATGAGTCGGGTTATGCATGATGCATTTATCGGAGTAACAATTTAAAATAAACTTGTACACTAGTCACTAGTCACCATTCATCATTTTCTTTTTTGATAATTCACTTGCGTAATTCATATTTTTACTTCTTTTTCGTACTTTACATACATTTACTTGATTAACTTTCATTTATAACATCAATCAAATAATCTTTGTTACTTATATAATTGTTAATAATCTAATGTTGATTTTCAAACTCTAACTAATTTAACTATTTAAAATTTATATACCAAGTTTATATGATTTTTGATAATGTTTTGTTAAGATAAATATATATATATATATATATATATATATATATATATATATATAGACTTTTACTTATTTGTTAAAGCATTCATGACTAATAAGATATATTTAGAAAATTAATAGATATGAATTTTATTGATGGTAACGGTAACTATTTATTTAATATGATCATCTTTAGAGATTGATTACACTTATTAATTATTGTAGATATTTAGGTGGAAATAATATGAGGTATTTGTTTCGTTTTATTTTTTCTAAAAAAAGTATCTTGTAATAAAAGGTAAAGATAAAAAGTAAAAGAAAAAAGATAGACTCCAATACATACTAATATAACATAATATGTGAAAAGTATTATATAATATTATTATCATTGAGTTGCAATAAAGTTTTTTGAGTTTAAATAGGTTATGAATAGTAGTATTTACCAGGGACGACCCCGAGTTTTCGAAGACCCTGTGCAAAATCGTCAAATGAGGCTCTAATGATGGTGATGTAATGATATTTTTAAACGCAATTAATTTGTGTAACCAAAATAACGAAGTATCTTTTAGAAGTCATTGTAAAGTTTGTGTTTCTTTGTCTTGATAACGTGCTGCTTAAACAAAGTCATTCGTCTAGCATTCTTTGATGCAAATTCTTCAATCAATTCTTTGTAGTCGATTTACTCCAAAGTAACAAATTTCAATGGATATTATTGCTAATCCGTTGAGCCTTTCCCGTGACATTGTAGAAAGTAAGTAAGATTTTAGTAACTTCAATTTAGAAAAGCTTCTTTCTACGGAAGCAACACTCACAGGAATAGTTAACAATATTCTATATGCAATCATCACATTAGAAAAACAATATTATTGTTTAATGAATTGTAGTATATTAACAGGTCTCATTTTCTCATTAGGGAAAGATTGAATAATTAATTTTAACTCATCGTTTCAACATCAGATTCCTTTATTCCCTTATCTTTTTTTTAGTGCATCCTCGAGTCCTGTGCAACATGATTTCAGACTCTCATCATCCAATGATTTCAAATTTTCGGAAGAAAATAAAAAAACAAATGTATTTGCATATTCTTGATATTGCTCGAACCTAGTCGTTACCGATATATTTTTTCAACGATTAGTTTCTTTCTCAAAAAGTTGTTGTGCCACTTTATTAATAGCGTTATTATTTTTTAATCTTAAGTACATCTCAAACCATTTAATCACATTCTTAATATGCTCCACACTAGTTTCATGTTCTCTAAGTCGAACACTAGCATGTTGCCAATCACCAAACCCTTCACTTGCTAGTTGACTTTTAAGATTTCCGTTTTCTAATAACTTACAACAAAAACATAATGCTTTATCAAGTTCTTTAGAATAAACAAGCCAATCTCTATCACATTTTTCTCCATTTGGTAAAGCTCTAGTATATAATGTAGTTAAAAATCGTCTAACATTCTTATTCTTAGGACCTTTGGTGAACAGTCAAATCTCTTTTAGGGCTTGTTGCTAACAATTGCTCCCTCATTTTAGAACTAAGAGCATTCCAATTTCTTGGATCATATATATCAATTATATCACACTCTTTAGAAGACACGTTTTGAGCACCATCAAAATTCTCAAAATTATCTACCTTTTCATTAGCATTGTTTACATTCTGATTATCACTATCCACCTTTTTGTTACTAGCACCTACGTTTTCCTTTTCATTATCATTATCATTGTCTATATTCTCATTATCATATTCCATGTTTTGGTTATCATCATCTATATTTTCATTATCACTATCTATATTTTTATCACCATTATCGAAAACTTGTCCCTTCTTAAAATATGTTTCATGGCTCCTTTTTGGGATTGAATTAGTTGTTGGATTCTTTTTATTTTCTGAAGTTTTTCATGTCCAGATTCATGTTTTCTAATTCTTGAAGACATCATTCAATTATTCAAATAGATACAAACAATATGCATAAGTAAACTAGGAAAGGAGGAAGAAACTTACCAAATTAAGTGCGAAGAAAACAACAATGTCCCCAACAAGTCGGAATGGCGAATGATAACTTCACTTAACCTATAACACAAAAATGCAACAGCAACAGAAAATTGATCAGAGAACAAAAAACATAGATCAAAAGTAAAAAAAAAAAAAAACCTTATGTTAAGATGAAGACGATCTTAAACCAAGTGTTCAAGTCTATTCAATGAATCAATGACAAAATTAATAGTTTTTTGCACTCTTTCTTGTAATTGTCTATTTGGTTCGCAGACAATTAGTAGAAATTAAGAAGATCGGAAACGGTAAGATGAAAAAGAAACCACGGACAGGCGATGATTATGGGTAAAAGACGATTGATATTCCTTCCAAATTGCAAGAGGTATATGGTTTTTTTAATAATTAGCCAAACATGTCTTATACTTTTATTCTTACATTATTTAATCCTCAAATGGCCCAATTTTTTCTTTGTACTTCAGGCTCATTTTGTTATTCAATTTAGAGGCCCTAACACATGTATTTATTTATATTAATTATTATATAAATAAATAATATATATAATTTTTTACATGCGCGCTCATATATATATATATATATATATATATATATATATATATATATATATATATATATATGATTGTTCATATGTGTATAATCTCAATATTTATAAAAATGTTAATAATAATCAATAAAAACCTTGAAAATCATAAAATTATGTGCTAAAATTTACTTTAACTGACTTTAATCGATTTATTTACACGTGAACTGTTCAGTATTGAAGGACATATAACATAAAAGCGAAGCTTATAGGTTTATAAACGGGCCCATGTTCGATTATATGTGAATTACATGACTTCCTCCGTGTTGACAGTCCCATAGAGTTAGTTACCCATTTTCATAAATATAATTGTGCTCTCAAGGCGTCGAAACATTGTTTTCACATTGTGTGGGAGACAGTGTTTTGGACAGTGTTATGGAGTTTCTGATTTTTATTTTTTATTTTTTATTTTTTTAAATACAACTAATTGAATAAAGTTAATATAAATAACAAATAAATTAGATAATAAGAAATTCATTCCATTAAAAATTAAAAGAAAAAAATTACAAGTTCTAAAAAACATACATATTTAAAAGACATAATTAAAAAGTCCTAAAAGTTAAAAATGCGATAAATAGTAAATCAAACATCTTCGACCCCCAATCCCGATCCTGACATGGTTGGAATTATAGTAAGCTATATAGAGTTTTTGAGAGTTTTTGAGAGTTTTTGGAGTGCAAGAAGTGTATGAATTGTGTTTTGATTTGTGGGAGAAATATTATTTAAATAGAAGGTTGGAAAGTGTTTAAAAAGAAATTGAAAAAAAAAGTCAAAAATAGCTATATTTTTAAATTTTCTTTTTTTATTCACACTAGCTGTTTGGATTTTTTTTTTAAAGAAAAAAGAAGAGAGAAAACAACGTTTTCCGCCGGACGCCAACGGAATACGCCGTTGAGAATGCTGTCCGGAACACCATCAGACGGCGTTCTCGACTAAGAATTTTGTTGAAAACGGCTCGATGCCATATGCTATTAGCTATTAGCTGTTGTTGATGACGTTAAAGGGCTATTAGCATTTGCTATCAAGTAGTAAAGTTGGAAATTGCTAGAAAACCACAATGTTGTATAGTTTCATTTTCATCGCATTAAAATGTTAATTAATCATAAATCGATATAATTAAAAAATAACCTTTTTGTCAATCTCACTAAAATCTTATGACACTACATTCAAAGACGAGAATATAAACGCTACGGGTGACTGGGTGAGTACAAGGTGACAAAGTTGACCGTTGACATTGGACTTATATCTATCATTTTGACTAGTGTGCCCATTACCAAAAACCTGCCATCACAATCACATGATCACAAATACATTAATGTCAATGAATAAGCAAGTTCAAGAAATAGCGGCAGACTGTAACGAGCAGCTGCCGGAAAGATATATACGTAAACAAGATGAAGAATACGGCCATGCTATTACCACCTATGATGCCACATCTCCGAAGACTGCCCAGATTCCTATTATTGATTTTAGTCTTCTAGCTTCATCATCAACGTTAGAGCTCGAAAAACTAAAATCTGCAGTTTCAACATGGGGCTGCTTTCAGGTCTATATCTATCTTTGTTACAATCAGTTGAGTTAGTTTTATTGAATTATGTGCTGTTACTTGATAGTTAATTGATGTGATATTTGCCGAATGTAAATAGATCTAATTTACTGTTGTGATAGTTAGTTGACTACTAATGACTTTGACATTTAAGTCAACTAGTCAGTAGTCACTTTGAGGTGAGATCTAATGATTTTGACATTTAAGACGATTTAAAAAATTTACTCTAAATAAAAAAAATCAGTACTCATTATAATAAGATTCAGACTTAATGAATGATTAGTTTGAAAGAAATTGTTGGAATTAAATCAGTTTCCTCAGCTCGAAGAACTTTGATACCAATTGTTTTATGGAATATTTTTGTTTGTGGATATATTTTCTTATGAATTATCATTGGTTTCCAGGCAATTAACCATGGAATTGAAAGTTCGTTTTTGGAAAAAGTGCGCGAATTCAACAAACTTTTCTTTAGATTACCAGCAGATGAGAAGAAGAAATACTTAAGAGAAGAGAATGATGTTGAAGGTTATGGGAATGATATGGTTCTCTCTGATAAACAAACTCTTGATTGGACTGATAGGCTTTATCTCACTGTTCTTCCACAAGACCAACAAAGACTTCAATTTTGGCCTAAAAAACCAACTCACTTCAGGTAAAGTTCCCAAAATTTTAAGTGTATTCATAAAGTTTCAAAAGGATACTTGTATGTAGTTTCACTAAACTCCTGCAATTGTGATGTCTCAGGGAAGTTCTTGATGAATATAGCTCTAAAATAGAGTTAATTAATGAGGTTGTACTTAAGGCCCTGGCTAGATCACTAAACTTGGAGGAAAATTGCTTTTTGGAGCAATATGGGACGAATGCAAAGATGCAAGCAAGATTTAACTATTACCCTCCATGTCCATGGCCTGAAAAAGTGTTGGGAGTCAAACCGCATGCTGATGGTTCAGCCATCACTGTTCTATTGCAAGACAAAGAGGTTGAAGGTCTTCAACTTTTGAAAGATGATCAGTGGTTTGGAGTTCCTATTGTTCGTGATGCTCTAACCATTAATGTTGGTGATCAAATCGAGGTAAGTTGTTTTGTTTTGCTGCTAACATAACTACCCAATTCAGTCTTACTTGCAAGGATATAAATTGTTTGGGTATCATTAGCGTTTTTTTATTGTTGGCGGTTTTTTTAGTAATTGAAGTTAACTGTAGTATTTTACTTTGAGGTCAGGTATGATTTTTGAATGTTCCAAAACTAATTAGAAAAGCTTAGGTTTGAAAGTATTAGGCTAGTAAGTTTTAACTTACTAACATATGTTGGCTGTTAGTGGATGTAGCAAAATGGGCCGGTTGAGTAGCGAGTCCAAATAGCTTTGGGTCATAACGAGTATTTTTTATAGCTTGGCTTAAAGGGGATCGTTCATGTAGCCCTATAATTTTTTCTTTTTTTCGCTCATTTATAAAATGTCATGAATAGTGAATGTAGTAAATGTGATTACAAAATTGTAAATGGCACAAAAAGGTAGCAAGTTTACCAAATTTCTCATTTTAGATTCTCAACTTTTTAGTGAGATCATAGAGGTTTGCACTTAGTTTGGCAATCCACATCTGATTAACGGATTGGTATTAAAAAAATTGCAGGTAATGAGCAATGGGACATTCAAGAGCCCAGTGCATAGAGTGTTGGTAAACTCAAAAAGTGAAAGGATGACACTGGCTATGTTCTGCTTGCCTCAAACTGAAAGGGATATCGGACCTGTGAATGGGCTCATTACGAATGAAACACCGAGGTTATATAAGAATGTTACTTTTACTCTCGACTTCTTTTTCAAGAATTACCAACAAGGTAGGAGAGCAATTGATGCTTGCAAGATTTGACTATGCTCAGAAGATGCTCTTATACCTACCCACCTTTCTAGAAGTTTAGACTTGCAGTTCTGTTGCATGTTTTTGTCAACGAATGTTTTTGTCAACGAATGAGCCGTACAAAATAAAGAGACTCTTACGGGAATTAGTCTCAAAAATAAAAAAGGTTCACAAATTATTTTTTTTGTGAAGCTAAAAAAAGTTAAAGTTCACAACTAAAAAAAAATTGTGAAGCTAAAAAGAATTAAGGTTCATAACTAAAAAAATTTTGTGGAGCTAAAATAAATAAAAGTTCACAACTAAAAAAAATTGTGAAGCTAACAAGAATAAAGTTTCACTCCTTTGTAAATTTATGTGAAGCTAAAGAAAATAAAGGTTCACAAGTAAAAAATTTATGCGAAGCAAAAAAATATAAAGGTTCACAACTAAAAATTTATGTAAAGCAAAAAAAATGAAGATTCACAACTAAAAGTAAATTGTGAATAAAAATTGGGATCGTTTTCACCATTTTTATTTTAACTCTTTGTTTTCACCAGAACTCAACCCTATATATATATATATATATATATGGTTCGTTTTAGAACAACAAAAGGTTGCTTGTTTGAGTCACGAATAAAGATTTCGAAAGTAAGGAGATGCGAAAATTCTAATGGGTTTGCTAGCTAACAACTCACGTACAGTTAACAAATAATAACAGTAATAGTTGGTCGTTAAGTTAGTCATTATAATGTTTACAGATAGCTTGTAAATTACTCTTTAATAGAAAAAGGTTTTGTTAAGGTCTGTCATTAATAAATTTGTACATGCATAACATATTATCTCAACCAATGTTCAGAGGAACGTATTGAGCTTGTTATGTTATGAGTATAAGTATTGACGCAACTTGTTTACCGACTTAAAATGATGTCGTTATCATTTTCCTAATAAAAAAATATTTATTAGTAACAATTTTTGTAGTATTTGAAAAGTTAAAGTATCAAACATTTATAAGTGTTTTAATCATAAATTTGTAGTTAAGATTTAAGAAAACCATCCTTAAACTCTATCATTTTCCTAATAAAAATAAAAAATAACATTTTTTTTTTTTTTACATTTTTTGTGATGCTCATGTAAGCTTGAATCTTTAAGAAGGAAGTGATATTTAGAAAAAGCTGAAAAGGCGGTTCATCAGTACAAAATTACAAAGTTGACGTCGGTGTATCTATCACTTGCCCAGTGTGCCCATAATCAACCAAAAACCTGTTATCACAATCACGTGATATGATCATCAATATATTTAATCAACTTTACAAATAAATATATATATGTCAATGATGAAACAAGTTCAAGAAATAGCATCGGACTGTAAACAGCTGCCGGAGAGATATATACGTAGAAAACATGAAGAATACGGTCATGTTACTACTACCGATCACACGTCATCTCCCACGACTGCTGCCGACATTCCAGTTATTGATTTTAGTCTTTTAACTTCTTCATCAATTTCGGAGCTCGATAAACTTAAATCAGCGGTTACTATTTGGGGCTGCTTTCAGGTAAATCTATACTATCTATCTTCATTACAGTCACTTTACTATGTGTTTGTTTGTTTTACCTGATTTGTAGAGTAGTAATTTTTGTGGTGTGTTTAGTTGATGATATATTTGCCTCTGTGGTGATAGTTACTTCTGCAAATTACAAACATGTGGTGATCATTTATATACTTTTGCCTGTATTTTCGGTGTGTTTGGGATTGCTTATTTGAATAGCTTATGTGTTTGGAGTGTTTAATACGTAGGTGATTAGCGCTTTTGAGTGTTCGGATAAAAAACTGATATGGTTATTTTAGGATGAAACAAGTCTCTTCCATTTTTCGATAACCATTTTGAGATTGTTTATTTCAAACTAATGAACTTTTACTGAATCTCTTAGGTCATCTGGGAAGTTTGTTTGCAAATACATGTTTTCATGAAATTTAATTGGATTACAGGCAATTAACCACGGAATTGAAAGTTCATTTCTGGAAAAACTGCGAGAAATGAGCAAACTTTTCTTTAAATCACCAGCAGAGGAGAAGAAGAAATGCTTGAGAGAGGAAAACGATGTTGAAGGTTATGGGAATGACATGGTACTTTCGGATCAACAAATTCTTGATTGGACTGATAGGCTTTATCTTACTGTTCTTCCACAAGACCAAAAACGACTTCAATTTTGGCCTCAAAATCCCACTCACTTCAAGTAAACCTCCTAGATATCACATCATTAACTCATCAATTTTATAAGTTTGAAAAGACATTGATAAAAACTATTGCAATTATGATGTCTCAGGGACGTTCTTGATGAATATAGCTCTAAAGTAGCGTTGATTAATGAAGTTGTCCTGAAGGCCCTGGCAAGATCACTAAACTTGGAGGAAAATTGCTTTTTGGACCAATATGGGACGACTGCAAAGATGCAAGCAAGATTTAGTTACTACCCTCCTTGTCAATGGCCTGAAAAAGTGTTAGGAATCAAACCACATGCTGACGGTTCGGCTATCACAGTTCTGTTGCAAGACAAAGAGGTTGAAGGTCTTCAAATTTTGAAAGATGATCAGTGGTTTGGAGTTCCTATTGTTCGTGATGCTCTGACTATCAATGTTGGTGATCAAATCGAGGTAATCCTTTTTTGTTCTCCTTCTGACAACTCCAAATCATCTTGGAGTTTTGGGGTCAGATATGGTATTCCACGTGCCAAAATGAATTAAAAAAATTTCAGTTTGAAACGATTACACTAGTAAAATTAACTTACTGAAATTGTTGGTTGTTGGTAGAGGTGGCAATATGGGCTGGTTGAGTAACAAGTCAAACAGGTTTGGATGTATCAAGGGTCAAAACAGGTCTTTTAGATTGTCCCCTAAAGACCTTTCTCTGTCCAGTTTTAGAGACACCACGAGTAACTAATGCATTGGATATGATAACGAAAATGTATTCTGAAAATTATAGTCAACTTTTTTAGTTGGTGTTTAAACAATTGTAAGCCTTTGAATACATTTTGGGCGACTCTTTTAAGCCTTTCAACTGTCAATTTTTTAATACTCTGGTGTTTAGAGTTTTGACAAATCCTGTATGAAATATGTATGAAAACTAATTAATTTGACTTTAAAATCTAAAACAGGCTAGAAGATTTGAGTATATCTGGATTCAGGAAAGAGACCTGTTAGGCTGTTACTATGGCAGGCCAGTCTTAAATGTGAAATGATTAGTAAGAAGTAATATAGTTCTTGTTACGATCAATAATTATACACACACAGGAATAGTGAATTTCAGGTAACCTACAGAAGCTAGATGGATGTCATGTAACAGTAATTTCTTGATGCTCGCAATTCCTTACTTTGGTTATTATTAATTATATCTGATGTGAATTACGGTGCCTCTGTTGTTTCAATAGCAAGCCCAGGTGCACATAAAACTGTCATTCTAATCATCTGTGATTTCTAGTTAGATCATACAGTTTAGACTTACTTTGGTACATTTGATCATAGGAATGGTACTAAAACTTGCAGGTAATGAGTAATGGAATATTCAAGAGCCCGGTGCATAGAGTGTCGGTAAACTCAAAACGTGAAAGGATGACACTGGCTATGTTCTGCCTGCCTCAAACCGAAAAGGATATAGGACCAGTGGAAGCGCTCATTACGGATGAAAGACCGAAGTTATACAAGAACATCACGTTTTCTCTCGACTTCTATTTTGAGAATGTCCAGAAGGGTAGTAGACCCATAGATGCTTACAAGATTTGAATATGTTTAGAAGATGGTCTTTTCAATTGTCTCTTAAATGTTTATTTGTTTAGCAGAAAAAGTTCTTCTTTTCTATTATGTAATATTGCCAATATAAGATTATAAACATTCGTTGTATGGTAATGTATTGATCTGTTAGTTTTCTTGAATCTTGATTGTTATTAATTTCAGCCTCTTGACTTCATATCCTTCGGAGCTTATGTGTTCATGTTGCGAACGAAATAAACATAATTAACTATCCGACCATGGAACTGAAGGCTCTTTGGAGAAAGTTCATTTAAGCTTTTTTCCTTTTAGCTACTTTTTTAATCACTTGATGATAGCCAAAATTAAATGATAAATCCATCCATTAATAGTACAAAAAATATTAATCTAAATTATGAATCACGCCACACATCTTGAATACAGCAATAACAGTAAGAGAAAAGATAACAGAGTCACAACTGCAACATTCAACTCAATGAGTTGGACTACGTATAATCATGTATAATCATATCGCTATATACCCCTACATAGGCAGCTTTTCATCAACATCCATTAAATTTAACCGTTGGGGTGTGAAGATTAAACGAAGGAACGGAAGAAGAAAATGAAGAAATTGGAAAGCTGAGGGAGTACCCGGCTGGAACTAACCATACCCGGCTGGAAGGCGTGGTATACCCGGAGGGTACCATCAAGTGTACCGGGTAAGCCATGAACAAAACGGGATAGAAAGTTTGGGCTTGAAGACTACCCGGTGGGTAAGTAATGTACCCTGCGGGTAGCCTACCCGCCGGGTACTAGGGCGGTTCCAGCAGTTTTCTTGTGTACCCTATATATTGTAACCCCTACTTTTGTAAACTTAACCTACGAAAATTAATAAGATTTCTCTCTAGTTGGCCGTTGATTAAACCAATCGAATAGATTGGATATAACCACGTTATATTTGCGTGTTCGTTTATATTCTCGCATTATTATTTATTGTTTTGCTTTGTTTGATCCGTTTATTGTCGTGGGGTATAATCTAGTGATCGTACGTATTCTTGTTTGGGGTCCATAATTCCTAACATTAACACTTTGACGAGTTGACCTTTTCTGATGTGGTGCTAGAATGGTACACAGAAACAGTTGACTTAATGATTTACCTTAAACTGAGAAGTTTTTTTTTTTTTTTAGCTTAAAAGGTTTGTTAACAGAAGTAGAATTTGACCAAAGTTGATTATCTTTTTACGTAATCTCCCTATATTATTCATATTATTGTTTAAAAAGTAAGATTTACCTCAGGATTTCTAGAGACAATTTGCAGCAAGTAGAAACCCCATGACTGCACCACTGCACCAGAATGGAATGCAACAATAAAGGCCTTTCCAACACCATTTCTAGCTTCAAGGGTAGCGCTGGCATTTGCTTACGTGGCAACTTTCATTCCAGGAAATTCCAGATACGACTTAGGTGATGGTACCAAGTAAAAAGGATGTGGTGCAGAAACAGCAGTTGCAAGTGCAGGCTTGCAGAGTTAAAATGTAAATTTTAAAGGTGTTTAATTAGGGAGTATTACGTGTAGTAAAAAAAAAATATAAATTACAAATTCTCTCCATTTATTTAGCAATAACAACTATACTTATTTGTTGTAATTATTACATGGTAGTTATGAATCAGTTAATTTATTAGCAAAAAATTTCAACCACATTCGGTTACACCCTTTCTTTCTCCTACAAAATTTCCAATGACCCAAAAACCCTTTCTCTCTCTGATTCTTCATAGCCGTTAAATTTTATATATTTGTATAATTATATGATAAACATGTTGATGATCAAATCAAGAGCTGACTCCGACATCTCGCCTCCTCCTGGTACGAATTCCATTTTCAACAATGGGTTTGTGTCGTTTTTTGATTATCTTTAAGGGGTTTTGTTTTATTTCTCTTGATTCTAGCATTTCTGTTAATTTCTTGATGCATAAAAATCTTGAATTTTATCGTGGGTTTTGGTTATTTGTTCATAATCTGTTATGGGTTTGTTTTATATATGATAATTCTGTAATTTATGTTAGATTGTTGATATATAAATATAATTTTGTAATGTGGGCTTGTTTTAAATATTTCTTATGGAATTTAATTGATTTTGTGAAAATGTGATGATTTTAATGTTCTTTTTGAGATACCCATGACGAGTAATGCCGTAGAATATGTTGGACAAGTAGCATTAGAAACCCTAGATTTAGGGAGGTTGATTTTAGGGATCATTAGGTTTTGGGTTTTTTGTGTATAGAGGATAATTTTAATTTGATGAAATTGGATTAGCTGAAATTTAGTCAATGATGTTACCTAATAAATTTGGTTTTATTCATTTCAAATAGTTGTTTTTCCATCAATAGCACCTTGATACTGTATTGTACCAGAACCCTGTATTGTCAAGCTCTTCATACCACAATCAATGTTACATTTTCATTTTGAGTACTGCACAAAATTTCCAAAACTTAAGTTTAACTGACTATTTGTCCTAGCGGTATCGAAGTGACCCTTCAACCATGAGGTTGTGGGTTCAAGTCTAGGGATGGACATATATATATATTCGTGGAACATGTATATATTCGTGGTTGGGTGTGTGAGTCATTACCTTTCTAAAAAAAAGAAAAATAATAGTTAGGTGTGTAAGTCATTACCTTTCTAAAAAAAATAAAAATAATAATAGTTTAACTGACTATTACATTTTCATTTTGAATATTGCAGCCTTCAAGTTACATGACTCTCAAATGGAATCATCATCAAAAGAGGTCGGGTTTTTTTTCCTAGCGTTTTCCCCTATTTTCCTGCCTAAATGGTATATATTCGTTTTTCTTAGCAACTATTGAAGTTAACATTAATGGTTTAAGGCAATATAAGATAATTGTCCCTGCAAACTTTTTGCATTTTTAGTCTAACATCTACTTTTTACCAGAAAAATGCTCCTTCATCATCGCACATGAATATCAAGGAAGGTTCACCAAATGCCCACCACCATTCACCAAACCATCACCGCCACCACCACCACCACAATCTTAATCGTGCATTGCTATTCAGGGTTCCACGTCATAACTACAACGTCCAACATTCACAAAAAAATCTTGGTCCTGCCGCATCAACCTCTCATAGGAAGACTAATCCTCCTTCAAAGTTTGGTCATAAATCTGAGTCACGTTCAGGTAACGCAGGTTTGTCATACATTGGCTTTTATTTGAGTCTCCCTATTCCGTAAAAGTGGCAAACTACGATAGAAATTGATGTCACATTTTCTTAAATTATGTTTTTCAAACATTTTGGGCCTTAATTGATCCTTTGTTTTTGGTGGTTACTTTTATTGCAGAGAGGAAGGAAAAGGCTTCACGGAGGCCAGAGAGAATTAGATCAAATACATTGGAAATAGATGTAATATCTCCCGATGCAAGGAAGATGCTATGTGGATTATGTTCGGCTTCTACTAGTGATGCCTCTGTTGTTGCAGTTCTTGTTTGTGGTCATGTTTATCATGCAGATTGTTTGGAAACAAGAACTCCTTATGAAGATAGAAGAGGTCCTCCATGCCCATTGTGTATGAGCTCACATACTGCCAATTGATCTCACTTAGATGCACATAATCAATTGTACCTAGTGCTGATTTTGTTTGTACCTCAAAGATTGTAAATAGTTAGTTAACTACCCATATGCTACTTTGTGCAACTAATCGGTAGTTGTATAGTAACAAGTAAGCAGTGTTTGCTGCAAGAAATCTAGTCTTTAATGTGTTCGATTCATAGATTTTGGTTTTTGTGTTAAACTTTCGATCCATTTGGAGGAATTATTCATCAGAAAAAAATAAGTTTCCAGAGGAATTGGGATGTAGTTTTTGTATCCAAGTAATAAATAAGTTTACTCATCTGTTTACACTTTACACTTTATACTGTCCTCAACTTTTTGTTGTTCTTTAGCATTTTGGACTTCTTTATGTTCAAACACATACAGTACTTAAGATGAATATTGCACTCAGAAACCAAATGTCATTAGCTCGGTACAAATGCTCATCTACTAGTTAATGTGATCTCGACTATCGAGTGTTTCATGATTCACCATAAACTGTAGAAGTTACATGTAAGTTTTCTCTTATCCTTATTTTCAATATACTCTCTTTTAGACTATTTTCATCCTCCGATTTAAATTTTATTGCTCTTATTTTGTTTTACCCTATATACATCGGTGTCATGGATCATTAGTAGTAACCCAATAATCCATCATATCCAGTCGATAACCTTTTGAAGTATTACATGTTCTTGGTTTTTAAACATCACCAAGCCTAAAAAGTATAGCGGGACACAAATTGAAGTATGCTGCTATTGTGCGTAAAGACACATTGCCTAAATTGAGAACTAGTCAAAACACTATAATCAAGAGGAAACGTAGATTAAATGGACCCCAGTATCATAATGGTCTCAATCGGCAGCCAACTGAAATTTCATTCAGATATATGATTAAAAAACAGTGCTCCTAAAATGCTACAAACCTACATAACTCAGCAGATGTTGGTCCAAAGACAGACCAAGATTCAAGTTACACTACAACAGTGCACAAAGAAAAAGTTGAAAGGTATATACAAGATATTTAAGTACCTATAACTCGGTATTGCAAGACTTTTTATAATGCCCAGGTTGCTTGCACTTGCTACAAGTTACCTTTCTTTTCGTATCTCCATCTGTTTCAGCACCGTCCGTCTCTTTCTCTTTCTTTACTGTCGAAGAAAACGATTTTGTAGGAATTGGAGGAAGCACAAGCACATTTGGATCCTCGTGTTCTTCTCTAAGTTTAACCATGTTACCCTCTTCTTTCTCCACATCTGACTTACCACCTTCTTTTTCCATATCCAACTGGCTAACTTCTTTTTCAGCATCCACATTACCATTTTCATCTTTCTCAACATCCAACTTACGACCCTCATCTTTCTCAACATTCACATTATCACCCTCATCTTTCTCCACTTCCACATCACCACCCTCATCTTTCTCCAGATCTACATCACCACGCTCATCTTTCTCCACATCCACATCACCACCCTCATCTTTCTCAAGATCTAAGTCAGCACCCTTATCTTTCTCAACAACTACATTACCACTCTCATTTTTCTTGGTATCTACATTACCACCCTCATCTTTTACAACATCTACATTAACGTCCTCATCTTTTTTGACGTCAACATTAACATCCTTATCTTTCTTAGCATCTACATCACCGCCATCATCCAACTTGCAGCCCTCTTCGTTTTCAGCATCTAGATTAATACCGTCAACTTTCTCAGCATCCAACTTGCTACTATCTTCATTTTCAGCAATCACATTACTACCCTCATCTTTCTCATTCCCTTCCTTAATACGCTCATCTTCCAGAACATCCATCTTTTCACCCTCTTCCACATTATCCCCTTCTATTTCAGTGTCTTTCTTAGAACCCTCTTCTTTCTCTGTTTTCTCTCCAGTTTCCTTGTTACCATCTTCCTTTTCACCTTCTTGTTTTTCAGGTTCTTCCTTAGGGTTTTGCAAAGGAGGCCCATCAATGGGTATTGGGTGTATCGACTCAGCATAGGTTAAACGAAACGCATCAGCTGTGAAGTAACCAGAACAAAATTCATACGGGCTTTTACCCGTCAATGAAAAGACAGCAAGAGCATGGCGGCATGGTAAACCCCTTTCCTTCCACCACATGCATGTACAACTCCTGTCACTAACATTCACAACATGGGTCGAATCCTCACGAACCTCAAACAGATTATCAGAAGAAATCAGAACTTTCAGTCCACGTGCTTTCACTCTTTCTTCTTCCAATTCTTTCTCCTTTGAAAAAGTAAGTTGTGCTGACCACATACTTGCATCCATTTTGGCATCCTCCATGTCATCAATCATCGTACGAATTAACGCATCTATCTTTTGTAATATTGGTAAGTGTCTGTAATCCTCCATTAACTTAGCATATGACTCGCCAACATCTTTAGTAATGTAATTATACCGCTCACCCTTAAAAGATGAAGTCGCCCAATGTTCAGGCTCACTTTGCATGACCCAATCATAAGCCTGTGAAGATATCAGCTTTATCTGTTCCATTGACTTTTTAAAACTAACAATACGTACTGCATGAGCCGCAGCCAAGAAATGAACTGTTAAAAAACCTTTCCCATCTCCATGGAAAGGACCCTTCATGTTTCGCTTAAAACTTGCTAACAAATGGTAAATGGAGTAACCAACATGCGCATTTTCAAAAACTGCAAGCACAGAATTCTTTAAGTTCTTATCTTTATCGACCACGAAAGTGATAGGCTGTAAGTTCGATATCGAACCTCTTAACTGCTCCAGAAACCAATGCCAATTATCATCATCCTCAACATTTACAATAGCAAATGCAACCAAGAAGAAACCGTCATTTCCATCAATCGCATTTGCTGTCAGAAGAATTTCTCCATACCTAGACTTGAGAGAAGCAGCTTCCAAGAAAATAAGAGGGCGACAACTATTCTGAAATCCAATGAGTAACGCATGAAACGACACAAAAAGGGACTTAAATCTTTTCTTTTCACCAATAACGAGGTTAGCAATACTACCGGGATTTGTCTCAACAAGCTTCTTACAAAACCAAGGTAACTTATTATACGATTCTTTAAGTGACCCATGAAGTTGTTTCCGAGCATCCCCAATCCCACGCCATACTTGTGTATAATTCAACTCGACCCCAAAATCCTGCAATAGTCCATTAGCAATCTCTTTTGGTTTTAGATATGGTGATTCACGTAACCTATCTTTTATGGTACCTACCAACCAATTTTTAGCAGGGTAAGCTGATCTCCGAGACTCCCTGTCACATGTGTGTACATTGTTTAGATTTTTAATCATAAATGACTTGGTGGTCGGGACCCACAACGCATTGAACTTCCAGGTACACCCTTCCGCAGCACATCCACCAATGGCACGAATTGTATCATTTTTCTTATACTTATACCCGAACCGATTTGCTATAGCATATTTTTTCAACGCAGCTCGGAACTCATTTACACTGGCGAATTCCTGACCAACGCCAGTGATGGCTGACTTCCATAAGTCAACCGTATCTTCTGGTAGGGCACGGGCATATTCGTCATAAATAGCAAGCTCTTTCCCAGAAAAGATATCAACTTCTTGATCACTGTCATCAGCTACCGGGACACTATTCTTTCTCCCCGATCTCGTTTCTCGAGAACGATCTCCTTTATCAGCCAACCTGCTGCTCTTTTTCTGTGACTTTCTACCTTCAGAATTTTCAGCTTTCCCACTCTTTCCTCCAGATTTGGGCCCCACAGAATCTTTATCGGGAGAGGAAACGATCGTGGGACGGCCATTGGCACCAAACTTCCATAACGGGGTGCGTATTCTCTTCTTAACACTATCAGCAGGGCTAGCACCAACATCCAGACTAATCTCACTTTGGCTGTTACGTTTTCTCTGAACTGCAGACCTTTTAGGTGTATAGTCTGAACCAGAACCAGAACCAGAATCAGAATCTGCCTTCTCATTGTCACGGTCCGAAGAATCGCTTGAGGAAGTTTCATTGGCGGAACCATCTGACATGTCATCATCGCCATCTTGATTATCATCAGAAACCAGTGCAGTTTTAGCAGCAGCAGTGGCACTACGTGTCCTCTTAACTGGAGGACTTGTTGACACTTTATCATATTTCTTTGCCTGCGGTCTACCTCGTTTTGCAGGCTTTTTTTTCTTGTTACCCATATTATCATGGTTCACTGTCTCATCTTTCTTGTTGGAATGCACCTCAACAGTAGGACGTTCAAAACCTGGTGTTCCCATTACAAAGACTTCTGCTGTTATGGCATCTCCATGAAAATCAATCATCCTTTTTACATCTTTATCATTCTTTACAACAATCAGATTCTTCTTGTTTCCCGGGAGGAAGTATTTGATAGTCACCGTCTTCTGATCCAAATTACCCCCCTCGGCTAACTGTAACTTTAAATCATTAAAAGTAGTCTCGGTGGTGACATTCGCTGCATTTGCTTCTCCTCCATTATATGAAAGAGTCCCATCATCATTGGTCACAAAGTCACCACCCGAGTGACATATCAAAATAAGTTTCCCCTTTGCCATGGCATATGCCTACAGAAATTAACTGAGTGATCAGGAATATATATCAACAGTGTCAGCTTACAAAAAAGGATGGTAGTTTAAATCATTTTTAACGTTGTCAGTAAGCCCACAGAAGTAGTTTTGGGAACAAAACAAACAATCATTTCAACTCTACAAGAAATTGCTTTCATAGCAAAAAAAAAATATATAATAACTTTATTACGAAGCACTTGATGAGCCAGCTGAATACTAATGACGTAATTACTAAATCAGGTTTGTATATAACATTATACGAAATGTTATAAGCATATTATATTAACATATTACATGGATGTTATAAAATTGAAATGAGCTCTACAAAATGCATAACAAACTAATAAATTGAGTGCTGATTCCATAAAATAAACACAAAATTCAACTAAAGAAGCACATACATAACAAAAGCATACTAAAAATGTGAGCTGGAATTGGGCCAAATTAAATAGTATATGAAAGAAAGAAAGTAACTTACTTACCAAATGAGCTTCTACAGCTAGCTTGATTGAACCAAAACCTTAATTAGGTTTCGAAGATTAGGTTAAAAATTGAGGAATTCTAGAGTGAGAGATGTTTGATGGTTTATCCAGATCACGTCAACGGCGGAGGAATTGAGGGGGGTATTATGAAATTAGGGCAAAATTTGGGAAGAAATTGAAATTGAAATCGAAATAAATATAAATTAAATTATACGTAATATTTGTAAATATTTTAGATAAAATTCGGGGGCTTTAGAGTAAAATGAAATTGAAGAAGTGGTCTCTTATAAAAATAAGTATGACATTATAAATAGGCAAATTTGATTGAAGTTTTGTAATTTTATTATGCCTATTCGACATTAGTTTTTCATATACATTTTTTTTCTGAACAAAAAACATGCATTAACAAAACTAAGGTTTGTAAATGTCACACCTCGAAAGAGAATGCATAGCGAACAACTCAATAAGCAGCATGATTTTTCAGCTACTGATTACAGCATTTCAATTGATGCATTGTTTGATTATCGTAATAGAAAATTTCTATCAAATATTTAAACATGCATATATCATTAGTATATTGTATCATTCGTCATTAAATAAATGAATTATTCAAAATAATAAATCTTAAATTATTATTCAGCACTAAGAGGGTGTTTGGGATTGCAATTTAGAACAGATTTTTAGATTTTTGCATTTACAAATCACAAAAAATCTATTAATTGTGTTTGGCAAATAAAAGTCAAAAATTGCTTATTTGCGATTTATAAGTTGCAAAACGGAGTTATTAAAAAGTAGCACTTCTCATGCTGCACCAAAACGCAGCTATTAAATTTTAGATTTCTTAATATCACTTTACTCAAATACCCCTGGCTCTTGTGATCTTCAAAAATATGGTATTTCCACTCATCTCTTGTTACCTATATGTTTTTAATTCTTCGTAATTGTGGATTTGACTAGTGATCTTTGTATCATCGTGATCCAAGATTTTTTGAATTTGTTTTTAGCTATAAAATCAAATTTACGTATAGTATTATTAGGGATAAAATATACAGAATCATATACAGAATAGTTGTTTATGTCATAGTTGTTATGTTAAATTAGTTTTAATACCTATTTATTGATAAATATTTTGCATTTTGAATTATAAGTCATAAAAATTGAAATGTTACACAGAGTACATACATAGTTCGATAATGTATAAGGATGTCCATTTTGATAATTTTATGTGGTAGTGCACCAAATGATCTAATTTGTTGAACATTTTAAATACCCGATATTTTGATTATTGCGTTATTAACCAACATTATCAAATCCAAACACCATATTTACATATCACGTTTTACTACAGCTGATTTGTCGCACCCCCAAATTTCGTATGCAGCGGAAGTTGGGTCGGGGCGCAACTAATTAGGAATCATTACACACAGTTACAACGAACGACCTCTATATGAGTCGTTTTGGAGGCAATACATTACCTTGATAAAATGTTTACAATATAACATAAGTCCCTAGAGTTCGCATCTAGTCTGAGAGATTCTAATACATAACTAATTTATACAAAATATAGTAATGCGAGGAAATCTCCATTAATACAGTTGTAAAATCATGCAACTCTAGTGTGCGGTTCCCTAAAGGAATCCTACTGCGGCTGTGAACCTGAGAATACATACTAAAACGGTCAACAAACATGTTGGTGAGTTCATAGGTTTAGTCATCAAAAGTATAAATATGAACCACAAGATTTATAAGCGTTGCACGTATGCAAAAATAAGTATACTATCGCCATGAGCTCATAGTCTGAAGCTTAACCGTTATGTGTTTGCCTCCACGAGTACCTAATCCAGTACACTCGTTATGATCAAATACTAATGCGTCCGTTTGACCAGTTAGCGCTACTAACCCGGACGGGGATGGTCAATCCCAAATATATCTATTCATTAATACTCGCGCTAAATCTATACTAACGAAACTATGAAATGTAGAGGACTTTAGTGGATTAGGAAAGTAAAACAACTCATGCAATCCGTATATGTGTTTCCGTACTCGTGTTCATGAAAAACAGTGCGTTGTATTTGATACGTGTTAAGTTGTAGTTAAAAATAACAAGTTTTAATTGATTGGAAATACTAAAGTAAACTTAAACACAACCAGGCAAGAATAGTTGTTCGTATTATAGTATAGTTTTGGTAAGACCGAGTCGAACCACAGGGAATCGGTGTAAATTAAAATAATTAATTAAACCTAAAATTACAAATTACAATTAAATAAGAGGTGCGTTTTAGTTCCGTACGAATAATTTTTAATAAGAAAACTAATTAAAATAATAACAATTAAAAAGATAAAAATTAACTTGAAAGTAATCAGATAGATAAGCATGTATTTACTTAGAATTGTGATTCTTCGATTCAGGTTTCAGATATGTTTATTGAATTGTTGATTGTTTATTATGGTGATTTCAACATATATGGACAGCCTCCTGTTAAGGTTAACTAATCCCTAATAAACCTTACATTAATACTAGATTCTCTTGAATACACTAAAACGCGTTATTAACATAAACTTTATGCTATTAATCCCATCAACATATCATTAAGATTCATTCAGCGACCTCGTGTTAACGCAAGTCTATAACTATTGGTTAAATAATTATCATATCAATTAGGTTATATTAATTGCTAGTCTCTTAGCCTATTACCGGTTACAGTCTCAAGCCACAATTAACTAATAAATTACTTAATTGCAAATAATCAATCAACTTATACAAACGTTAGTTATAGTATAAATCTTTTGACCACGTTAAGTAACAATTAATTAACACACAATTAATACGGATCTTTCAAATAAACTTAATAACCATTCATAACTTGAATCAACATAAACATATCATAAAACCTTCATCTAAAAATCATTCATCTAAGTAAATACAATTAAAGAGTTAGCTCATGTTTATAGTAAATAAAACCAGATCTAAAAACATGTTATTACACATAGTAAATAGAAAAGATTAAGAATCAAACCCAAGAAATCGAACTAATCTTCGTTAGGTTTGAAAACCTTCAAACCCTAGCTTCATAGCCTCCAAATACCTCCTTTAGTCGACCTCTAAACCCTAAAACCGAATTAAGGTTTACTTAATTCGTATGTAATTGTGTATGTATATGGGTTGAAAATGGCCTCTATTTATAGATTTCAGGATCGCGAATCCAGCCGCCGGTTGGATTTTTCAACCGCCGGTTGGGTTGGATTTTTACTCGGAAACCCGGATTTTGACCCGCGCGCTCGACCGCCTTTCTGATTTAGGTTCAAACGTCGGTTGAATAATTCAACCGCCGGTTGAATGTTGGTTCCAGAATATTCTGAACTCGGGCCTGGGCTCTTTCCTTTGGGCTTCAACTTCACAAATCCGAATCTTCTTCTTTTTCTTGGCCCAATAACTTATTCTTTTTGGGTTTAATCTTCTCTCTAAGCCCAATCTTCTTGGTTCTTGATCTTCTCTTCATTTCTTCGGTTTTTATCCCGTTTTCGTTCCTTTTCTTTATTTCTTTAATTTAAACACCTTTTTGCAAATATAAACGAAATCAGTAATATATATAAATAATTTGCAATAAAAATGCTTAGAAATAAGGGAATATTATAATATAAATAAAACATTATTTGATGTTATCAAATATCCCCACACTTAAGTTCTGCTTGTCCTCAAGTAGATTACTGATAAATACAGAATAAACTAGAAATCTCTCATGAAAGAATCAATAAGAGCTTGTACATATTACTTTCTTCGCGAAATATTTTAAACTATTTTGGGATCATATTAGAGAACATGCTTTTTATTAGGAATAATTAAATCTATTTTAATTGTTGATATACATCAATATTTAAACCTCATCAAACACTTCTAAGCACAAAATTTCTAATTTTGACATTTCAAGACGATTATTGATATTTTAATCCGCTATAAACTTTCTATACTCAAGTTTGAGAATAACATCTTATTATTATTATTATTATTATGAATATAATTTATGTATCCCACAGATGATATACCCCTAGAATCAAATCATGGAAATATTTCTATATAATGGGTGAATAATTGAAAAATCATTTTCTTAAGAGTTAAGACATTGGTGACAGGTCTGTACCTCAGTACAACAAAGCGACTTAACTTAACTCGAGTATAAGTGTACCCATTTTTTTTCTATCTTTAGTCAAATCAGCGGTGACAGGTCTGTACCTTAGTACAACAGAGCGGCGTAATTTGACTAATATTTATATTTTTTTAACCATTTTTGCTTTTCTTCATTTTTTTAGATATTCTGATGAGACCAGGTCTGTACTTAGTACAATAGAGGAATCGATCAGTGCAAAATGATTTCAATTTAAACCATAAAATTATAGAATATGTCATGATATCATACAGAAATTAAGACTACAAAGTTATATATCAACTTGTGTTCCTCATAAAATTATATTCATGTTAAATTATTATTTCTTAAAATTCAAAAACTTTTGTATATAAAGCCTATCAATACGTCATATAATGAAAATGTCTAACACTTATGTGTAAAATTAGAAAAATTAAATTTTAAAAATGTTAGTTAGGCCTATCAACACATCAACAATAGTATTTAAAAATTCCATTTTTATACATGATCCTAATGTACTATCATCTCCCAAAATAGTATCGCAAAAATTTTATGCAATATGACAAAAATTTCATAGTTAGAGGACAAATAAACTTTTATTTCTTTTCGACTCTCATCCTCATACTTAAATTGTACAATGTCCCCATTGTACATAAATATGAAAAGTGAAAAAGAAAGGAGAAAAGAAAGAAGAAAGAAAAACTACCCTGATTATGGGGCTATGAGACTCACATGAGTCTCGTGCGTATACGTTGCTAATAGCAAGTAGGTTTTAAAACCCGTAACCTTCTAGCGCCCTAAACGCGTAAGGTTACATGTAAGTAGATGTCTCAAAAGACCATCTATGCTAGTTGTCCACTCAACTAGAAATGTCCAAATGTTTGTTTAACGTTTGTGTTTAGAAAACGTGTACGACCCGTTGATGATGTTTCGTAATAATAATTTCAAAGTATTATTATTATTATTATGTTTGTTTTGTTGCACACTTTACGAAGTATGTTTCATATGGTTCCGAGTTGTATCGTATATAAATATTCGTTGTTATTTGTTGTTACGCGAGTTCGATCCTTAGTGAAAAAAAAAACATGTTTTCAATCAGTCTGTTTTATGCGACACTGAGAGTTAGTGTCGCAGGTTATTTGGGTTAGTGTCGCAGGTCATTGCGAAACTTAGTACTGCCAGTTATAAATGTTGCGACACTTAGACTTAGTACTGCTGGTTTGAATGTTGCGACACTAGGCTTAGTGTCACAAGTTGCGACACTCGGATTCCCCTGCCACACTCAGGGTCTGTTTGATGTTTCGATTTTCATTCTAAGTGTTTTAGGTGTCGTTTTTCATCTCGGGTTGAGTTTATACGTGTCGTTTTCGTTTAAGTTTCAAGTTAAATTACTTGGAGTTCGTTCTCGGGTTTAAAACTAAATTTTGAATATGTCGGTTCACGTTTAACGTACGAACCGTATTTGTTGACTTTGGTCAAACCAACTCGGTTTGATCCGAAACTTTTACCCAAGCCTTATATATGTTTTAGGACTAATAAAAAGTAAGTTTTACGTTTTGTGGTTAACCCGAAAGTGTCGTTTCTAAATTAATACCAAAACAGTCCCTGGGGTTCGTATCTTCAAAATTATACGTTTTTCGTATCTCGTTTTGACTAGTCAAAGTTTCGAGATAAAATCCGAGAAAATTTCCAGACATTCCCCCATGTCTTAACTTTCTAAAATAAATTTTTCATAGTGTTTGGTTAATGTTAAGTTAGTCAAATAAATAGGCAAATCCCCTGACGTCCAAAAGTGACGAATCCGGATACAGGTGTGAACATCTAATTACTGAGAAAAATATACGTAACTTCACAAGGTGTAATTATACTAATTTTAAAGCTAACAAAATTTGTAGTTTCTAGGAAGAAACCTCATGTCATTTTGAGTTGTGTAGCTCGAGTTATGGTCTCAAGAAGTAGGGTCAAGAATCTGACCATCAGGTCAATCCGGCTATACGTTTTTATAAATTCATTTTCGGGTAGTAAATGGTGTCGAAAAATTAAGAAATCACTTGGAAAAGATAGCTAACTTCTTAAACTTAAGTTTTGTCTTATGAATCGTCTATTTTCGTTGAGTTAAGTGTACGAAACATTTCCTTGAAATCGTGTGTATTTTCCGATCAGAAAGCTGTTACCCTTTTCATGTTTTAAAAACACGTTTCAACACTAGTTTTGGACATGTTCTTGCTAAGTGGACATTATAAATTGAAAATAAGTATGTTACAAGTAAAATACAAGAGAGGTGAAGTTCTTACAAAGGAGATGATGAAAGGAAGAAGGAATGGAAATCGTGAGGTCGTTATCTCGCGTTTTCTTGCAATTCGAAGTGCGGGTGCTATGGTGGTGATTGGTCTTGGGTGGTTTGTGGTGAGGTGTGGAGCTGCTAGAAATCGCAGGAGGGAGAGGGAGGGAAGTAGAGAGGAAATGATGGAGAATGTGTGTTTATGAGTGAAAGTGAGGGGAATGGATATGGTATTGGATTAAGTGTGTAAGTGATCAAGTATGGCAAGGGGAGTGGGGGCATGAGGGCTGCAGATTTTTGTGGGCCCACCCCCATGTGGGTGTGTTAATTTATTTCCTCAATTTGCGTTACGTGCGGTGCTCGTTTACCTGTTCATTTCGTCGTTCGTTTAAACGTTAAACGTTTATTAGTTATGTTTTTTGTTAACGATTTAATCACGTAAATTTTGATTGAAGTTTTATTTAAAATACTTCATTTTAAGTTATTGAAAATCAAATCGGGTTTCGTTTGGTTGTCGGGCGCGATTCGCGCGTTTTCATCTCGTACGGTACGTTTTATACAAAACGTATAACGTTTAATATATTATCGTAATAATATAAGTTAAATAATGATTATTTAATATAGTTACGTTATTTAAGAAAATGTTTTTCACCGACGTCCGTATTTATACAAATGACAGCCTAATTTGCCGGATGTCACATGATTATATGATTCTAATTATACAAAACACATAATCTATTTCAAAAATGCAAATCCAAACACCTCTAAATAGATTTTCAAATGATCAAATAGAGTGATGAATGAAACACACGTTACAAGATTCTCAACTAATAATCAAACTTGAGTTAAGTAAAACTTCACCTTGTTAGATGAATTTGGAATTACGCAATTCCACTTGAGTTGTTTCAATTCAAATAGAACACATTGAAATATTTATAAATAAATGGACATTAATTTTCAAATTTTCATATATAACAATATACTTTCAGTTTCAATCAATTAAAATATTTATAAATGGGTAAATATGAGATTTTATAGGTTTTCAATCGTTTACTGCATATCGCACGAGTCGATAGATGAACATACCAATTATTAAGTAAGAAAAAAATTCCTCAAAATCTCACACATATTGGCCGATAATGCAGTGTTGTTGATGATGAATTGTTTTTATTTAGTAGGGGATAAACAAAAACAATTCACGATAAATAAATAAATAAATAAACAGAGAATGTAAAATGATAGATGGTTTTAAAAGACAAATCAGAATCAGAATATTAAAAAAGCAATGTAAGTTGATTACTATTATATTTGTTTGATGATTTTCAGAAATAGGTTGCATGTTGTTCAATTATTAGAAATTTAATATCGTAACTATTACGGATGTTAGATATATTATATGAAGTTGCACGGCATTGTTAATTTGTCGTATTATTACTTCACCAAATCACATCATTATCACATTTTAATTATTTTACTTGTTATATCATATCATACTAATACATGCATTGTAGTTAAATTAGGTTATATAATATGCATCAACTATTGTACAATATGCATAAAATGTTGTAATTTGCTCCGCTAATACATTTAATTCATCGCCAACACGTTATAAAGTTAAATATCGCATTAGTTAAATTTTCAATTCCATGCTCGATATAAAGTACATATAGAAAAAAGAGAGAATATAAAAGACGAATGTGTCGTTAATTAATCTCACTGAATCCTTGTTTCATTATTAAAATCCCATCAAAACAGTCAAAGATAGATATAGTAAAATGATAAATTATGATGTCTAAATAATATTCTAAAGTGATGGAGGGTAGCTGGGACCACAATGTCAGATTTAATAGTCGTTTGTACAGACACCACGGACTTTAAGCGTTGAACGATGTGGAGGTTCTACAATGGATTGCACTATCGCACCTAGCATTTTGGATGCTCTTACTTTATTAGAGCAGTTCCGGTCGATTTGACTGTCGATTTCAACGGACACAATCGATGATGATGGCACGGGACCGTCGATTTGCATCGTCAATTCCAACAATCGGTTATCCAACGCATAAGTGAGTTTGATTGTGGGGCCCATTTTGAATAATTTTTTTTGTTTTCGATCGTTAGATAATATATATATATATATATATATAGATATAGATATAAAATTTAAACTGTTGCCAACGATTATATTACCGTTTTTTTTAATAATTAATTTTTTAAGCATTATTTCAATTACTTACACTACTATATATACACACTACAAACAACTATAATTCACACTACAAATAACTACTATAGTTGATAATTGATACAATTACTACACACTACCACACTTATTTCATACACAAAAATGTCTAACAACAAAAACAAAGATACATCAAGAGCACAAGATATGTGGCAAAATTTGATTAACAATCCGATATCAAACTCAAGTTCACCAATGGGTTCATTTTCGGCTCAATCAAGCTACCGGTCACCGTCTCAACCAGTCGGATTTGTAAAATTCGCACCCATTGTTAATCCGTGCCAACTTGCACCCGACGACCCATAAAACAATTAATAATTCCAAGGGTGGTATCAAACACAACACCCACAAACCTCACACCCCATAAACACACAATTTTCATAACACTCACAAAATTCATACAACAGGAACCCACAACTTTTCACATACCCACAAAACCCAAAACTTTTCCCATATCCACAAAATCAACACACAACTTTCTCCATACTCGAAGTTGAAGTTGAAGAAGGTGAAGACAAAGCCGAAGTTGAAGTCCAACCCGAAACACAAGATGTGAAGCAAAAAATGAAGCAAGTAAGGAGGACCGGCGAGAAGGCAAGAATCTTGGCTGAACGGTGGGTACACGCGTCCAAAAATGGCGTAAAAAGAAACTCACAAACGGATAAATATTTTTGGAAAAAAGTACAAAAAGCGTACAATTCCAAAGTTGTCGTAAAACGTAACAGTAATCAATGGCAAGTGGAATAAAATTCAACCCGACATCAAAAAATTCAACTCACTCTTCAAACACTATATTGAGCTTCATCTTCAAAGTGGTGCAGGAAACGAAGACGTTTTACAAGCGGCCCATAACCACTTTAAGCAACAAATGAAAGGTCGTAAATTCATTTACGAGCAATGCTGAAATGTACTAAAACATCACCCGAAATTCTTTATAGAGTTGGGGTAATGAGCAACAAACGTACATTCCAACCCGACTCAGAACCCATCGATCTTCAAGCGGATGACGTCCCTATCCCCTCATCTCTTGAAACTAATATGCAAAGGTTGTTCCAAGACGACCCACTACGTCGTCCACCCGATCGAAAGCCTCAAAAAAGTTCGGGTTCATCGGATGTCGCTTCCTCGTCAAGAATTGTACGATAAGAATAGCTTGAAACCCTTTATTAAATTGTAATATTTTTATTTTAATGAAATGGATTTTATTTTAGTTATTGCGTCTTAAATATATAAAGTAAATAATGTGTGGGGCTCAGAAAAATTAAGCGACCAGTAACTGTTGGCAGTGGTCAATCACTTGTTATCAATTTCCGTCAGTTTGGAAAAAGCTAATGTGACGCTAAGTTGACACGAACTGACCAGTTAATTTTAGTCACATGTTAGAAATTGGTCTTACTTAATACATTACAATTACAAAAATGTATAAAAGAAAAGACTTTCGTCTTTGGATCTTGCAAGTTTGATTAAGCTAAGTGACACTAACGTTTAATTGATGACAAATTGTAAATCAAAATAAAATATATGACTATTTTATTATGATTTTATACTTTTTTATGAGACGCACACTAAAAGTTGCAACAAGTCAACAAACGTTTTGACCGATATTATGTTTTACAATGTTGTACGGTATAACACTGTAAAACATGTTTGGTGGTGTATGGATAAAACACAGTAGTGCACAAATTACTACCCATAAAATAAACTTAGTTGAAAAGGTGAGCATACGAACAATTGAAACTAGACTACGCAATGACGGTAACTGATACTTTAATAAAAGGGAATGTCGTAAGAAAATGTCACAAAAATGTTATTAGAAATGTGTCGTTTGCAATGAATTTTTGAATTCCTAATCTTCTTGATATAATAAACTAATTGTGATCTTTAATGCAAAAGTTAATGGAAATGACCAAGTTAGTAAGGTGATTGTGTTTTTGGCATGCGATATTTTTTCGGGTATGTTTAGGTTGTTTATTTAGATTTGTTAATACATACAATGATCTAAAACCTAAACAAAATTCAATACATAATATCGATAATGATTTGATCAAATACTAAAAGTATAAAGATAAAAGTAATTTTAAAAGAAAATAAAAATAAAAATAGAAATGGAGGGTGTCACATCATCAAGTTAACGTCTTCTAGTTAAATTTTACATTAAACGGTCACAAATTAGAAATTGATTTGATTAAGTTTTAATTTTCATTATAGACAATGATTTTTTTTTTATAAAATCCAATATATTTTGTGGAATTTTCATTCTAATAAACATAGTATGTAAAAGATTTATTTATAAAATCCTAAAAATTGACATCATAAAATAAATGATGCGAAAGTTGGATGATTCATCGGGTAGAAATGCCACAAAAATCACATTTTTGGTCGTAACAAGAAGCACTTCTATTTAAATCAAGGAACTCAAGAGTTAACAAATTCATTGTTCATGAGATCTTTATTTTTAAATGTATAATAAAAAGTTAGGTAAGAAGTTCGAGACAAATGACATATATATTACCTTGCAAGATTTAATTTTATTTTTAATTAATACTATTACACGTAATGATAATGATATTGTATTTTGTATTTTATTTTTTTTAAATGTTAATAAAGACATTCATTTGCTTTACACAAAGTCATGGTAATTCTTATTATGGGATTTTCTATTTCAATTTTGATATATGATGTATGTTTGAGAAAAACAACTCCAATTTGGGAATTATAGTTAAGAGTCAGAGTTTTTTTATTCAGGGTTACGAGAATTTATTAAATTTTACAATTTTTATTATTGTATGTGTTCATGTTTTATAAATATTATTATGTATATATTAAACTTTTTTAAAAATGTCTAACGTATGTATTTAAGTTTCTAATGTATGTATGAAAGTTTTCATTGTGTGTATCGAAAACAACGTAAAGACGACGTGCATGAGACCTTTTTAGAAAGTTTAATAAAAAGTTGTAAATTTTAGCACATTCCCGTACCATTATCCTTTTATTTAAAGTTGAACTAGATAAAGTTAATTCCAAATGTCATATATAAAAGAAATATGCATATAAAATTAAAAAGTACGAGAACAATCTATGAAGGAAAATTATTAGTTTTGTTTTTCAGAATTATGTTTTATGCTATAGTCAATTTTTAAAAATTAATCTCATAATCTGTGTCAACCAAACAATGTTACAGCCTAAGTTTTATAAAACATAAAGATAATATTTCATAAGTTACGCACTATACACATGCGTGTCCGTGGCGATAATACCAAACCAAATACAAAACGAGTAGTCGCAATGTAAATCAATTGCGTTAAGTAGAGGACGCGGCGACTTGCAATGAATGTGATGAATTTCCTCATGCCAGTGTTATGCTGTTTTCGTGTGGTTTGAACTTTGTTTAGGAGTTAGGTAAGTACTATTAGTCTATTACGTACAAATATATAAATGGTGCACATGAGTTGCCTAATATATAACTATAAAACGGTTTTTAGTTGTTATCTCTACAGCGTGAACTCAAAAATTAATCGTTAGCAATCTGAACTCGGTTTTTAAGGTTTGAGTAGTTTATCAATTAATTCCTTGTAGTTTCATGACAACCAATATGGTAATGTTTGTATAATCTCTTCAAAAATTATAAACTCGTTTATTTCATTTGAAATATTTAAATAATTAGGCATTAATTACCTAGAAGTTAATAAAAGAAGCTAAGAGGTATGTTACCTAACTTAAAAATAAAAAGTAATGTATAATACGTTATTAAGGTGCGTAGTTAACAAAATAACGAAATCACGTAGAAGAAGAAACGTTACACCGGCCACTAAATCATTTGAAAATATCGTACGGCTACAATATGTCACACCAATATTTCAATCACGTTATAAAAATCCACTCAACCATCATCAAGTATTATATTTAAGTTTCTTTTAACAGAAAAAACTAACTTCATTTCCCTATCGCACGTTCTCATCCGTTGCCACCGCTCGCCGCCGACGAAACCCATTTTCCGGTGGTGGGTTTCATAAGTCACCGATCGGTTAAGAACCCTAAAAAAAAGTTAGTTGGTCGTGATCATTTCTTGATACCTTTATTAAACAATTCACTCATTTTATCAATATCCTTTGAAACATAATCTAAAGCTTACCTGTTTAATGCATATTTTTTGACCATTTTCAAGAAACCCATTAGTTAATTTAAGCAAAACTTGATTTTGATTTGTGGGGTTGTCTTACATTTCAAAAAAATTCAATCTTTTTGAGTTTTCTTTAACTTTTATACATACCAACGATATAACTGTATTTAGACAAAGATAATTGATATTGTTGCAAGTGTTGAGAAAAATGGTTAAGACACCGGAATCTACCAGCAATCGGTTGAAGACGGTGTTTGAGAGCATCGGGGTGTATGGTTATGTTGGTGGTAGCAGCAGCAGCAACATTGACAAGAAAAGGCTGACATATGAAAATGAGGATAGAGCACCTACTATGGAAATGGTGGAGTTTGGTGCTAAAAGAATAAAAAATGTGCTTGTTTTGATGAGTGATACTGGCGGTGGTCATCGTGCCTCTGCTGAGGCCATTCGTGATGCTTTCAAGATCGAATTTGGTGACCAATACAAGGTACTGGTTCTTAGGGGTGTATATATATTTTGCAACAATTCTTATGTTTTACATCAATAGGGGTGACAAATTTTGAATTCAGATGTTTGATCATTCTTCTTTTCAGCAATTTCTTGTTCATAGAGTTCTTCCCTAAACTGATCAAAATGTTTAAGAAAATCCCAAAGTGAGATATTTATTTTTAATACCTGAATGGAGGTGATAATTTAGGCATCTTTTAGATGAATGATATTGCTTGAAAAGTATACAAATTGTATCATTTAAATGAAGCATTCACATTCCTTGGTTTATAAATCTCAGTTCACTTGTATTTTTCTTCCATTTTACAGATCATCATCAAGGATGTTTGGAAAGAATACGCTGGATGGCCATTAAATGATATGGAAAATCAGTACAAGTTCATGGTTAAACACGTACAACTTTGGAATGTTGCGTTTCATAGCACTTCTCCTCGTTGGATACACAATGCTTATCTTGCTGCTTTTGCTGCTTTCTATGCCAAGTATGTTCTGTTTTATTCCCTTTTGACCGATTTGCAACTTCAGTTAGCTGGAACTACTGATTGTTTGTATGTTGCTAATAATCTTTAGGATCCGTTAATTTTCTTTTTCATCAAGTGTTATCTAATTCTATACTTTTTGGCAAAATTTTGAACTAAAGGGAGGTTGAAGCGGGTTTAATGGAGTACAAACCGGATATCATTATCAGTGTTCATCCTCTTATGCAACACATTCCATTGTGGGTTCTTAAATGGCAAGGATTAGACAAGAAGGTCATATTTGTGACAGTTATTACAGATCTTAATACATGCCATCGAACATGGTAAAAGTCACATTTACCCTCATCAGTAAAAGTAACTACAAAAGTATAGAAACTTGATTTAACAAGTTTAATTTAATTGAGTCCCCCCCACTGTAATCAGGTTTCATCCTGGAGTTGACCGATGCTATTGCCCTTCAGAAGAGGTAGCACAGCGAGCACTAGTAGACGACCTAGAAAAAAGTCAGTTGCGTGTGTTTGGCTTGCCTATTCGACCATCTTTTGCTCGTGCAGTCCTCAACAAGGTTACACCTTTTTTCACTATTTTCAGTTAGTGGTTATGGGATTGGGGACACAAACAGGGTAGTTTTGGAACCTTTACGTACTCTTATATACTCGGCCATTTATCATGGGCTTAATTGGGTTTTTTGCATACTTCTTGTAGGATGACTTGAGAGCAGAGTTGGAAATGGATCCAAAACTACCTGCTGTCTTGTTAATGGGAGGTGGTGAAGGGATGGGCCCAGTGAAAAAGACCGCAAAAGCTCTTGGAGAAGCTTTAATTGACAACGAAACCGGAAAACCTTTTGGACAAATGGTTATAATATGCGGCCGAAACAAGTCTTTGGCATCGTCTCTTGAATCTGTAGAGTGGAATATTCCCGTTATGGTAGTTAATATTTTAACCAAAAATATAAGTAAAATGCTTTTTATTCGGTATAGTCATTTGTGTTTTTGCGTTGTTGTTGTAGGTTAGAGGATTCGAAAAGCAGATGCAGAAATGGATGGGTTCTTGTGATTGCATTATAACCAAAGTATGATTTAATATAATGTTCTTGTTGTGCTAAGCTATAAATAATGGATATTTTTGTCTCTTTCAACTGATTTTGCAGGCAGGACCCGGTACAATTGCAGAGGCCTTGATCAGAGGGCTTCCGTTGATACTCAACGACTATATTCCAGGACAAGTATGCAAAACTACATATGTGTTTTAGTGTTTTGTCGGTATGAGGGTATAGGTGGTTTAATATCTACTAATATAAGTCTTGTATTTTGGATGGATTAACAGGAAAAAGGAAACGTCCCTTATGTTGTGAATAATGGGGCGGGTGTTTTCACTCGAAGCTCAAGGGAAACAGCTAGAATTGTTGCGGGTTGGTTCAGTAGCAATGCAGATGAGCACAAAAGAATGGCGGAGAATGCACTTAAACTAGCTCAACCTGAGGCGGTTTTTGACATTGTGAGGGATATTCACGGGTTGGCACACCAACGTGGTCCCCTCACAGATACCTCATACGTTCTAACATCATCATTTCCGAGCCTTATATAGCTAGACTAGATATGGGCATTCGAGGCTTTTTTGGGTTTCAAATGTATATTATTCGATATGGGTGTAAAAACTTTTGGGCCAAGAACATAAACGTGCAATAATGGAGATCATCATTTAATATAGAAGGAATTTTAAAACATTAACAAGACATATGCCAATCATTAAAAATGTAGACTTGCATCATGTTAATCAAGTTTGATATCTGAAAATATAAAACGGTTCACGTAACGCAATTCGCAATGGACTCTAATTAGTATAGTTAAGAAACACCATCTTAAGAATCGGATTATATTGGGGTGGTGATGTCACAATGCTAGGGTCAAGATGATACAATATACCACTTATAAAAGATAAGTAATCTAACTGATTTGTCATTACCAATATGCAAACAGTCATGGGGTTTGGCTACATCGGAAGTTTGGAATTCCAAATGAGTAAAAAGGGAATAAACAGCAAGTCGAAGTTTGAACACGAATTTCATCTCTTTGTACCAAAAAAAATCATTTGAAAAGTAAACAAAAAGGCAGACAACAATCAACTTGAACTAAAACATAACCAACATACAAACACCTCATATGATTAAGTTTCTGCAATTACATATCTTAAAATTTTGACAAGTACATTATAAAAAGTCAAAAAAGTAAGTCACAAAGACAATGCAAAAAATTGTAGTTCATTAAAAAAGTTTAAATATGCTTAACGTTATCTAGCATTGCAGTAAAATAATGCAATGTTTGGTATAAATATTCTAGTTCGTTTTTTTGAAGTTTTGCACTATTTTAGTACAAAAGGTACGATTAGAGCATACATTGGACTTGCTTGACACATAAAGGTATTTGGCTTCTTACAAATGCAATAAAACACAAATAAGTAATTTCACAAATTTGTTACTTAAACTGGCTCTCAAATAATATTTAAAATTAGTTATTTAAATATTTATCTATTTATTCTTTCTTTTTACATTATATAATCAATCTCAAACATATATTCAAAATATGTTTTTGTTTTAAATTTTCAAAATAAACATGCTTAAAAAAGTAATTTTAGATTTTCATACACATAAATTGTTCTAAAACAAGACAATCCCAAACACCCAAACACACGGTTATAAACCATCTAAAGTCCAAACTCCAAACAGGCAAACCCCCCAAGTGTTAATTGTCTGTTTTTTATGCTGAAAAAAATAGAAGTGGAGAAACAGAACAAACATAGGGTTCGATCATCTCCGGTCGGTGGGATCTAGATATCCCATCTTTGATCTGGTCATAAAATCCTACCCCACTCACCCACAGGTATTTTATTTTGTCTCCCAATTTATTAATTTCATAGTGATTCAATTCATATGTGAGATCCGATAAAATTTGGGTTTTGACAATATTGATTTGTTACAAATCAATGATTCATCAAATGAATTGCACCAATGTTATAAATTTTGTATCTTTTGGGTAATGGGGTTTGTATGTATGTGCCTGTTTATGCAGACTTTCATGGTTAAGTAACAATTTTATTGACACTCACCGAAAAAAGATAGGAAGTTATCAGATAAATTAAATGATCACAACTTAAAGTTGTAAGCTTTATACTAATAAAGATCCGAACTTTATAGTTATATTAGATATGTAGAAGTTTTTACTTTGTTAAGATTAGGGTTTAGGAGCATGAAGTTTGAGGTCTTGGGTCGGAAATCGTGATGAGTTTCTATGGGTGTCCTTCGAATTCACGATTTTTTATGTTCGACAAAACTTGGATCTTTAATTTATTCCCGTAAAGATTGAGCTTTGCCCTTAGTTTTGGTAATAGACTTTTAGCTTGAACGGGGATCTTCTGTATACTTGTCATCTAGGGTGTTTGGACTTGTGTTTGTAAAGTGATCATTGTGACATGAAAATTTAGAATTGCTAATCAGACCCTTAAAGTTATGGTTAGTTTGGTAGTTTTGCATTAGAATTGTTTTCTTATAGACCAAATCAGAATCGTAATAATTTTTTTCGCCAAACACTTTAAACTGATTATCTACACTCATCCAAACACCCTTATTAATTCGACTGTTCATTTACAAATGGAGTAATAGTTCTTACAAAGTTTCTTCTTTATTTCATATATATATGTGGGGTGTGTGTGTGTACATATACTTTTGTATGGTTTCTTTCTTGCTGGTTCATGCTTATAATCTTAAACCTAATGAGGTACGGATCTTAACTTACAGGGAGTGATCGAATTCTATTAGGGATAAGCTTTTGCCTTTTGAGGCAAAGCATTAAAGTATCAGTAAACCTGTGGGCCGTAGTCTACTGAAAATGGTAAGACGATGCTCCCGATTTATTTTCATATTTTCATTACATTGTACGGATCATTGGAAACTAAGGTTCCACATTTAGAAGCTTCGATTTTCTCAAACATATATTGTCTATCTATAGCACCAGTAAGTTTCAAAGATAACGAAGGGTAAATTTGTATTCTATCTTGGAATTTTGCCCAAAAATATAATTGTTACGAGATTTACGTTATCAATTGGTGACGGTTCATATGTATATTGTTTGTTTCTCAGGTTTACCACTCTACATTTGTTGACGAGGAAGGAATTACCAAAGCTTGTGGGTGCCCACTACTTCCTTTGAAAAGTCACATTAGAGGACCCGCTCCTGTTTCTGATCAAGGTCAAATCTTTCTAGTCTAATAAAAAAATAGTCGAAAAAGATTGTTATTGCAATCTGATTTTAGGTTTGTGCAGCCACAACTGATATAATTGATGAAGCAATCACGTTCTTTAGGGCGAACGTTTTCTTCAAGAACTTTGACATCCAAAGCCCAGCTGATAAACTCCTTATATATTTAACATTTTATATCAATGTGGCCTTGAAGAGACTTGAAGGCTGCAGAACCTTAGCTGAAGGGACAAAAGCGATAATTAACCTTGGTTTGGAAGATGTTCCTGTACCTGGAGAGTCGGGTTTCCCTTTTCCTGGCCTCTTTCCGTTAGCAGAGTCTAACAAAGAAGCAGGTAAACTCTTCTTACTATGTTTATTTCAAGATATGCTGGTATGGGGGTCAGTATGGTAGAAGAAGAATGTAAAGAAATTGTGACTACTTTTTTGAAATTTACCAAAAAGATAAGTTTAGGATATACAATCATCTTGTTCTCTGGCATCTAATAGTCAAAATTTATATGGAGACATGCGTGAGACAGGTGGAGTATTAGAACGTCATTTATAGGATATCTTTGTTGGATTATTTCAAAAATGTCATAAACACAAAACACCCCTGCCCAAGGGGGTTCGTTGGTTAAGGTAAAGGTGTTTTTATTTCCTGTTTTCCATGTGTTATTACCTCCATACTCCATTTTGACATTCAAATGCTATAGACTAGTTTCTAACTCTATAATCAATAAGACTTGTTCTGATCATAAATAAATAGTTTACGTCTATAAAAGAGTATCCTGAACAAGTGAGTTTTCCGGGCTATAAAAACTGAAAGCATCATTGTTAACTTCAAATATATGAAAATGACTTTTACGGTTTTACCTCGATGATCATCCACTCTCGTTTTCTAACTACTGTTTGGAACATTAATGTGACATGTCAAGTGATTAAAACAAGTTAGTTCCCACCAGAATTTAGAGAGAATTTGAGAAATTTATGGTTTCTATTTGGCAGCATTTCTCAAAATGTTTGTTTAGTTATGTTTTTTTAACAAAAAAGATTGGTCAATGACATAATAGCTTTCACAACGTATTAGCTACATAATTTTTAACTAATTTCAATCATATTTCGTAACATAAATCATCTTCTTGGACATTATACTTTCCCTTGTGATCTACTCCCAACTTGACCTTTATGTTGGTTAAGTTAACTAACTAACTATAACTGGAAATGACTTAATTGACACAATTGTGAGAGTGCAAGTATGTGGATGTTGATACTTTTTGTTGATGTCTGTTAAACATTGTATTGCAGAGCTATTACGGAATTATCTGAAGCAAATACGGGAAGAAACAAGTGGGAGATTGTTGAGTGTTGCATACAGACCCAATGGAACTCCAAACAAGTGGTGGTTGGCTTTTGCTAAACGGAAATTTATCAACACCATCGCTCTATAAAACCTCTCTGTTATATGCGAGTTTCGGATTAAATGAAGCATGCTGTTTAGTTTCAAAAATGTTTAGGACCAAACTGTATGATACATTTTCAGTATGCCAACATATGAACTTAACTGTATAAACTGTATGTTATATGATTTTGAACAGTTACTAGAACCTGTTTTGATGTCTAAATAAATGGGTGTAATTGGGAGGAACATTGTCATTTTATCTGCTCATGTAACATTGTTTTCTGCTGTTGATTCTTCACCTTGGAGGATCCCTCATTGTACTGTTTTTCCCACCTTTTTCAGGTGTTTTTCACTTTTTCATATATTTATTTGCCGTTTCTAAAGAAATTTTTTAGAAGTAGTTTGGAAAAATCAAAAACTGAATTACTTTGCAACCCTACTAAAGAAAAACTTAGAAATTACTTGCAAGTTCGTATACAATTATAAAACAAGTTGGATGGAAACCTCTCGAGGAACCTGCAATATGTAACCAGGCAGGGAGTGATAACCCAACCCCAAACCCGTTGATAAAAAAAAATTCCCAAATCCGCCTCAAATCCCAACAGGGATCTTATCGGGCAACCCATTGGGGACATAGGTTCCCCCAAACCCTAACAGGGATCGGGGTACCCCACCGGGGACACCGATTCCTTAAAACCGTTTTCACGTTGATAATACTCTAAATCTGAGGTTTTTGCTAATTTTCTTTACAATATTATCTATCAATGCATAAAGTAATATTCTCTTTTTCTGAAAACAAACTAACATAATGATCACGACAATATATCGTAGTTGGCTTACATTTATAATACAAATACAAGGTTTAAAATTATCAAGTTTATCACAAAATGGTCTTAGACTATCCCGACTAGATCACAAGACACTAAGTCAAAACAACAAGAGTAACCTAAACAACATAAGTAATCAAAACAACACGAGTAATTAAAGTTCGGGTTCACGATCTTCGTAATATAAGGCAAAACAAAATGTAGTAGGAAGTATTAAGGATATATGAAAAATATTATTATATCATAGTATATATAATACATTTCGGGGCGGAGCGGAGCAGAGATGATCGTACTCATTCCCCACCCCGTACCTGATAATAATCCCCATTTTGTGCCCCAAAATCCAAAATGTCATCCCCGACTCGAAAAGTGCGGAGTTCGGGGATCCCCATCGGATTCGGGTACTTTTTCCATCCCTACGTTGTACTTTATATTTTTGCTGAGTTTTAATTGTAATTTCGTCCGCTTTTTTTTTTTAAAAAAAAAAAGCTTCGTATCTTAACTTGACAAAGGAAATAAAATGTAGAAAGTATGTATACATTCTTTGTATTTCAAGTAGAAAAAAGAATCTATTTTAAATCTAATCTAATATAATCTAAATCTAATCTAATCTAAATATATAATACATTTCGATACGGAGCGGAGCAGGGATGATCATACCCATTCCCCACCCCGTACCCGATAAGAATCCCCATTTTGTGCCCCAAAATCCAAAATGTCATCCCCGAACCGAAAAGTACAGAGTTCGGGGATCCCCATCGGATTCGGGTGCTTTTTCCATCCCTACGTTGTACTTTATATTTTTGCTGAGTTTTAATGGTAATTTCGTACATTTTTTTTTTTTTTTAAAAAAAAAAGAAGCTTCATATCTTAACTTGACAAAAGGAAATAAAATGTAGAAAGTATGTATACATTCTTTGTATTTCTAAGTAGAAAAAAGAATCTAATCTAATCTAAATCTAATCTAATCTAAATATTAATAAAACAAAGTCTTCGCTACTTCAATTTGTTGAAAAATTGGTAGCTATTACCAATCAAAATTTTTAATTTCACTTCAATTTGTTGAAAAATTGGTAGCTATTACCAATCAAAATTTTTAATTTCACTCAACTTTCAATTGACCAATCAAATGTATTGATTAACCTAAAATGTCTCATTTTAAAAAACGCCCTTAATCCAATAAGAAAATTCTTAAATATTCCTTAATATAATAAACGAATTCTCAAGATTAGTTGACCGAAAGTCTTATCTCCATCAATTTTATATATATATATATATATATATATATATATATATATATATATATTAGATCATGTAAAAAGAAAGTTATTGTAAAAAGCGTAAGAAAGAATTATAAAGTGACACGTGTTATATTTTCTCATTTTTTTTCTCTCAAGCCCCTTGAATGTTTCCATCTCTACCAATACATGCCACATGTCATCTTTATACTCCTTATTACCCTTTTTACAATAAATTTTTTTTACGATAATCAGACTATATATATTTTATTTATTATTTAATTAATTAACACATTCATCGTATACCACAGCACCCATGGCATATGCTGATTATAAAATTTTTTATTTTTCTTCAAGTAAAACTAATAAATAATCACTATAATTAATTCTAATTGAGCATATGGTAATATACCCTAAACGGCTAAACCTACTATTTTCATTATATAATTATTTATTCATTAATTTGAATACGAATAAATGTTGTTATGCATCATATCATGACTTAAATATTCAATTCTACTTCTTTTTCCTTTTACTACTGCAAGTATATCTTTTAATTTATTTGAGTTAGAAGTACATGTCAATAATACAATAAAATTAACATTCAAATAAACGAAAGATAATTTTAGTCGACATCTGTGTCTATATATAGAGATTTAACATTTAAATAAATGAATATAAGATTATATGACATTCGTGTGTATTTACAGGTTTGGTTTAACATTCAAATAAACGAAGACAATTTTATTCGATATGTGTATATTCACGAGTTTAACATTTATATAAATGAAAGATAGTTTAATTCGACGTCTCTGTGTATGTACAAATTTAACGTTGAAATGAATAAAAGGTAATTTTATACACTACCCGTGTTTATATGCGGATCTAAAATCTATTTAAAAAAGGAAAGAGATCCAATAATAACAAAGTAAACCGAGTTAGAACTCAACTGAGTTATCTGACTCCTAACCGAGTACCCAATCTCGGTCTCTTTCTTTTCGATCAACAAAAAATGAATCATATCATACCCTAATTTTGTACAATGCTTTAGGACAAAAAACAATAAACATAAAAAATCATCCCTTATATTTTCACAATTTCATTTCAAAAGTTATCGAATTAAGCAAACCATGAGATCTGAATCCAAACTCACGGAAATGAAGTCCATTGATCTCAGAGCCCTAACTCTGGCATTCACAATCTCACATTAACAATAATAACAATGTCGTCAAATTCAGGCCACCAGATTCATGACCACCGTTCATTTTCATCTAACCATCAACAACAACAATCAAAGGCCGTGATTGTTCCACCGCCGTGTTCTCATTTAACCGAGTTCAAATCCGGTCGAGGTACGACGTCGTTTGGTAAGTTATTAGATCACATTCGAGTTAAACCGTTAGGACGCGCGTCTGTACGGAAGGAAAACGAAGTTTTCCGATGCGACGCGTGCGGTCACGCGTCACGACGCCTGTACACGTGCGTATCATGTGCTGCTGTTGTTTGTGACGTGCACGCGCCGGATCACGAGCACGAGATAGTGATTGATGTGGATCGAGCGGAGCTGTTCTGTTGTTCGTGTGGTGATCAGGTTTATGATTGCGATTTCGATACCGCGGTGGTGATGTCGCAGACGGCTGCGGCAAGGTTAGGCGGATGTAACTCGCTTTGCGCGCCGGCACCGGAAAACCTAAGGAAGCGGCGGCGTGTGGATTACCGGCCGTGGACGCCTGATTCAAGAGAACGTGCATTGTTACAGACGAATTCGAGTTTGTTAAATGATGTGGATACATGGTCGAATTCCAACTTTCCTGTTGGATTGAAAGGGTTGAATAATTTAGGAAATACTTGTTTCATGAATTCTGTGTTGCAGGCTTTGTTGCACACTCCGCCGTTACGGAATTATTTCTTAAGTGACAGGCATAATCGGTTTGTTTGTCAGCAAAAGAATGGAATGAATCATAATCATAGTAAGAATGAAAGAAAGAATAAGAATTCACAGAGGTTGTGTTTGGCATGTGATACAGATGCGTTGTTTTCTGCGGTTTATTCTGGTGATCGGAAGCCGTATAGCCCTGCAAAGTTTTTATACAGGTCTGGATTAGTTGTTTGGAATCATGTTTATGTGATCATATTAGATGAAAGCTTGGGTGGGAACATGAAATGGAAATAAAGGTGTAAGGTTTAATAGGAACACATGTTACAATATAAAAATGTTTAGCCTTTTCTGGTGTTTTTTGATAGTATCTTAAAGTGGGTCATATGCAAATTTTGCACCAAATATAGTAGCTGTCATTATCGATCCTTATTAAATAATGTTGCTGATTGGTATTTTTGAGATCTTGAGAGAATTATTAATAAAGCATCTGATTACATGCTATTATATTCCAGTTGGTGGCAGCACGCAGGAAACCTTGCAAGTTATGAACAGCAGGATGCTCATGAATTTTTCATTTCCATGCTTGACGGGATCCACGAAAAGGTGGACAAAGATGAGCGTAAATCTCATAGCCAAGGTGAATGCAATTGTGATTTGTTACTATTCCTTTCTCTTGTTGAACTTGCCACTTTGTATGTGGGTAATGTTATCCAGATTCCAGTAATTTAGAGATTTACGCTCATAAACAGGGATGGTTGGTTCTCCTCCATCATGCTGAAATAATGACTGTTATGAGAATATGGGCAAGTGACTTGGTTTGCTTTACAAGTGGTTGAACTTGACATGTCAAGTTTGGTAAAAGTAAAATTAAAAAAAATAATAATAAGAAGAAGAAAAAAGAACACCATTTGTAGGATTTTCATATATTCATTCTCAACTGATCTTTACTCCTAGTTACATTTACAAGCAGCCTTACAAGTTTCAGCCAAAAAGTGCTTTGCATGTTGGTGCTTTTGTGTATTGTTGTGTGATTCTCTGTCTAATGCCTCTTAATGCAGCACTTTTGTAGTTGACTGTTAAGAATTTTCTTTTAGATACACACACAAATATTGTGGAGTTCTTTTTAGTAGGAGTTGTTTTTTAATTGGACTACAGAATACATATGAATGTTAACTTGGTTGAATTTTTCTTGTATGCTTGTTCATTGCTCCTCTTTGAGCCCTAAGACTGGATAAATGTTTGAAGTGTCCATGAATCATTATGCTGACAATACTATAGTACTCTTAGACCAATGGTTATGTCAACTAAGATAGGAAGGTCATTATCGATAGTCTAACCCTGATCTTGGACAAGCTTTAATGCTGAGTAACAACAGTAATCCAACTGCAGGGTTTTTTATTAGTTCTTCGAATTAGGAAGACTTGATCTGCCAGCTTGCATACGTTTTATTTCAGTAAGTCCACTCCCAAAGCCAATCTCGGTTCATCTTAGGATTTTCTTGTGTCACATCTCTTCTTTTGCTAATTCCCAGCTGGCCATTGATAGGATCTTTTATCTTTTGATACAGATAATCTGGAGCCTGGAGGAAGTTCAAGGTTTCCACTAGATGACAGTCAAGCTAAATCCTTTTTGTATAAACATATCAAACTTTCTACATAACTTCAACCGGCTGACTATAGGGATGTGGCACAAGATCCTAGTTTTCAGTATTAGTGGTGGATAGTACAGCTAACTTAGCCAGCAATTTCATATTCCAGTTTTGGTAATCAACTTTCTCCATTTTGGAAAATTTGTATAACATTGGTGTGTGAGCATTAATGTAAAACATTTAATATGTTACCTTGCTCTAGTTTAGTTTTTGCCTACGAAATGCATACCTTGTATATTATGAGGAAATTATTTTTCATCAAAATTTTCCAAACTTGATGACTGGAATGTTTCTTACAGGTAGTGGAGACTGCTGTATCGCCCATAGAGTGTTCTCTGGAATATTGCGTTCGGATGTCATGTGCACAGCTTGTGGTTTTACGTCCACCACATATGATCCTTGCGTAGACATCTCATTGGATTTGGTACCTAACCAGGAAGGTTCTGGAAAAACATCCACAAAATCGCTTCATTCATGCAATGGGAATGCAGAAACCATAAACTCGGGGAGGTCTACACTTAGAGGGTGTTTGGACCGATTCACGAGACCAGAAAGATTAGGTTCTGACCAGAAGTTTTTCTGCCAACAGTGTCAAGTAAGACAAGAATCCCTCAAACAAATGTCTATAAGAAAGCTTCCATTGGTTTCTTGTTTCCACATAAAAAGATTTGAGCACTCTTCAGTAAGGAAGATGTCAAGGAAGGTTGACCGCTACTTGCAATTCCCATTCTCCTTAAACATGTCTCCGTATCTCTCATCCTCAATATTAAGGAGTCGCTTTGGGAACCGAATATTTGCCTTTGAGGGGGATGGTAGCGAACCAGATTCTTCCAACGAATCTACTTCAGAATTTGAGTTATTTGCTGTTGTGACGCACTCGGGGAAACTAGATGCAGGCCATTATTCAACTTATTTGAGGTTAAGTAATCAGTGGTACAAGTGTGATGACGCATGGGTGACTCAAGTTAATGAGAACACTGTGAGGGCTGCACAAGGATACATGATGTTTTATGTTCAGAAAATGCTATATTACAAAGTGAGCGAGAAAGTTGGTACCTCATGAAAATAATCTTGGGATATGAGAGGTGGTTTTTTCTGATGAATTTCTATTGGAATTGGGAATCAAGTGTTGATTCTTCTGTGTTTTTGTCAACCCCTCAGATGGATCTTGCAACACTTGAGTCAATTTTATACCTTTAATATGTGCATTCACAGCTTCGTTACAGAAGAGATCCAACTTCTGTTTTTTTGGGGGCGTGTTTGTAAGCAACGCCTGTTTGTTAGTGGCGAAGCCAGAAAATGTATAACAGGGGAGAAAGTTCATCATTTTTCTTGAGTAATGAAAATGATCAAATGGATTACTTTATACCAAGTTGCTTTATACTAGTGGTTATTTTTTCAAAACCAGATGAATGTTAACTTTTTTAGGCAAGGTGTATCCTCTATTCTGTCGTGATTGTTGTATATGGGTGTAAATGGTACCAAAGGTACAAGTCAAATTCATCCAGCCCAAATTGTCCCATCTTTTCTTTAACAAAGAGTAACGAATATGATCATAAATTAATTGTATTTCTGAGATTTTCTTATCATCAATTGTCACATAAATCCAAAGAAACGTGATGATACGAGATGATTGTATATATTCTCTTATAAAAATCCTACATTAACTCTTCCTCAAGTTACATTTACAACTATCGCCTCCCCATCTGTTGAATCAAATCACTTATGCTTATAACAAACTAAAAAAATCAAACTGCAAGAGTATAAGCCTACATACTATTCAAGGAAATTAACAAAATGATCATACAACTTCAGGATGCTCTCTGATCGAACCCCGCAGATCCCATTCGTCTTATAAGAACCCTCAAAATTGAGGCGGCTGCAATCAACGCTATTTCTAAATGCTCAGAACTACTTGTTTTAATAGACAATTGGCCCATGCTTCGGTTGTTTAGATTAGCATTAATGGACATATTCGTCCCTCGCCCCACCCTAAAATCAGACTCTAAATTTCCACCCAAAACCGTTTCCTTATTCATTGACAAGACTGTCATGGTGAGGCTAACCTTATCATTTCGCAAAGGGTAATCTCTACCTCTTATTGTCGCCCGCAAACTCCCACCATAAGCCACTTGTTCACGACCACCCATCCGACCCCCATTAACCACGAACTTCACTCTCTTACCTAACAAAAAACTATCTTCCACCTTCACACCTGAATAGTAATTGTTCCCAAAAGACAACAACGATACTCCACATTCTGCAGTATTCCGTTCTAAAGCCCTTACTTTTGTGTTACCATGAAGAGTGTATATCAAGTCTTTATCTGACGATTGAACATCCAACGCTGCACTATAAGTGGGCCCACATGGATCCACAAACGCTGCACAGCACTCCGACTGCACATTAAAATCCTGCTTATCCTTGCTGATCTGTCCTGTCACTGATGCATACAACTTATTGCTTACTTTGCTAGATGATTCTAGGTTTATACCATCAAACCCCACATCATGGTCCCAACCAAGAGGGTCAAGAACAGGCCTAGCAAGCCACTGATCACTTGTAACTAGAAAACGGTATCTATGCAACGCGTTGTCAGAATCGAAACTAGGAGGAATTGCCATGTCTGGTAAAAGCACGGGCTCGGGAGGCTCCTCTTTGTTACTGATATTCCCGTCACCTTCTAAATTTCCATTTTCAGATCCCTTCTCTTTCTGTGCACGTAATTCTTCCTTTAGTTGCTTTTTTAAATAAAGGGTCTCTCGATAATCCAGCTCATCAAGGTAGTCGTTTTTCTGAGAATTTGTCAATTTCTTGAACTGGGATTTTGACAAGATCCGTATAGGAGGTAACTTATCATAATCTTCTTCATCTTCTTCTAAATCCGAAAGAGATATAATGTCGATATCGTTTTCAGTTCCATTTGGATTTGATATATGATGGCGGAGAAAAGAGGAAAGAAGATGAGGTAAAGATGGGATTCGGTTATTATTTGATACACCCAGTTCAATTCTGTCCTGAAAATCAAGAAGTTTGTTAACATCACCCAAGATTTTAGTGCACAAGCATGACAAAAGGAATTGAGATTTCCAAATCTGCCCGTTTGGAAGAACCTTATCTCCATTAATGTTCGCTCTACATTCAGGATGATTTTCAACAAACAGAACATGGTTTTCAAGTTTCGAGTCAGAAACCGCCTGGTGGATGTAATGTTGTACAAGATCAGTGCATTGGGTACAATAGGATTCATAAGTAACAGGGTACCCGTTAGGCCCTTCAGGAAGAGGTGAAGAAGAATGAGTCATGACAAGCATCGTGTTGAACCAGATTCCACTACCAAATACTTCAGTTACAAGCTTCAATAGCGGGAAATCACTGTAGCCGGAGTTAATCAGATCTAGCCGCTCTAGATACAGAACCATATCTGGAGGGGATTTTTTGATACATTTCTTAATCTTGTGTAGAATCTTCCTGTTTCTTCCGATATTATTTGGTGACGAAGGCAACAAACCAGGTGTATCGATGAAAGAGATCTTGATTCCATTAACGGTACCCACAACCTCTTGCACACAATCAGTAGCAGGTTGGAATGCATTCGTTTTGGCTTTCGGTTGATTAAGTATGGAATTAATTGTTGAACTTTTGCCAACACCTGTTCTACCGAGGACTAGTATTGAAAATGAGAAATCCAACTCGGGGTTACCAGATGTTTCTTGTTCTATCGCAATCTCTCTTGCTTTACCACTGCTGAGATTAACTCTTTTGAGATCTGGTTCTCCAGCCCGTATTAAAGTTGCCAGGTGGATCCGATATAAAACTTTGGCCACCATGAGATCATCTTGTGGGCGGCCAAGACGAAGAAGAAGCCGTAAGAACTTGATTTGAAGCATCTCAATCTTTGCCAAAGGATCCAGATTTTTTTCCTTATTTGTACGATGATGTTGACGGGGATTTTCGAAAGTGACTTGGCGGATAGGTGAAGGATGTGTTGCTTCTTGGTTGGGAACAGAAGGACGTGTTATATCAGCCGCCTCTGGTGGAGGAGAGGTAGTTGTTTGTGCAGAACCTGACAAATGAATAACAAAGAGGTCTTTTTATAATTCACGAATTCACAAATTGACAGCTAAGCACAACACGTTCTTTTAATGTTGAGAATCACGAGTGGAACCATTTTTCAGTGTGGAAATTTCTTCCGCGCGGGGGTTTTCCACTACACGCCGCCGTGGAAGACTGTGGAAGGGCCAATGTTAAAAGATGATCGTCGGGTAGAAGAGCGTGGTGGGTCCGACCAATTTGATTTTAAATTTTTTGTACTTTTGCAATCTCATTGGTTGAAAATTAATTTGTGGGTCCCTTTCCACAATGTGTTCCACACTGAACCGCTCCCCCAAAAATGGCTCACACTGCTGAACTCAGTGTTGACGTCTACACTGAGTTCCATACTGAACCACTCCTCATGCTCTTAGAGGTAGCAAGATAGGTGGATCAGGCGGGTTTCGTAATAGGTCAATACGTGTTTGGGTTGAAACAGGCTATTTTTAGTAACGATCGAAAAGGGCCAGGTCAGGACACGTGGTGTTAACCCCTAAACACTTTTTTGTCCATTTATATAAATTATCAATATATATCGAGTACGATCATAAAAACAACATTATTAAATAACTATCTAAATATATTGAGACAACACTTTTAAGAAGATTCTATATTAGACTTTTAACCCATTTGACATGTACCCCATTTAGCTACAAATATCATTTGATCCATTTTGACCATAAAATGCAATGCGGATTGACATACGAAATGGATCGAATTTGCGACATGTAGTGCGTATAGAAGGATTAACAAACTTTGATACTGAATATGGACAAAAAACCACACTAGAAATGACACCAGAGATTGTTCTTGAAACCACGATAGATAAAACATACTGTACGACAAGTGCACAGTAAAAAGTTTATGTCTGTGTGTTGAACACGTATGCAAAGTTATCCAAATTATGACGGAAACAAAGATGAGTCATACCATGCATGCTGAACTCGCTAACAGGGTGTTCGCCTTCAAAGAAACTGTCACTACCAGACAATGGTCTCACTGAGGCCAATGAATTTGAAACCAACTGTGACAAAACCCAATCCTTGATACTCATCATGATTCCTGAAAACACAAGGGAACAACCATTAAGATCCTGATCAATCATGTAGTCCAGTGTTTATAAAACTGGACTTCACAGAAAAAATTAGATTGTAGAGCTGAAAGAGTTTATAAGGTTTGGAATTGTGTTTTGAAGTGATTATACATTTTGGAATAATCAGTTTGAAGCTACTATCAAACTTATAATCTCAGTTGAAAATAACCAGATAATCAGTTTCATCCAGACAACCAAAACTAATGATCTGCAATCTGAAAAAAGCAATAACAGACAACTAATGTGCAAACGAAATCGTTAGCACCACTTTATTTAATCACTTAAAAAAACAACCCCTTGTACTATGATAGATGGGGGCAAAGTAGAGATACTAGCAGGGCATACATATCCAAAAAAAAGTGGAGTTTGTTGATATATACTATATATAGTGCTCTAGTTATGCCAATTACCACTATATAAGTATATAACAGAGCATAAGAGATAATATTAACTAAACTCTAGTTATGTTCTATCTGCGAACAGTCCAAAGGAAAGAAAGAAGGTGCTATGCCGCAACATATCATAAATGGCAGAAAGTTACGTATTCAACCAAAAAAATCATTTCTATTCAATATGAACACTCGTGACTTCTGTCCGCCATTATATAATGAGTAAATGCACAAAGTAATTAATTCTCCTGTGGTCGAGTGGAACATTAGTTGTATTATTCATCTAACAAATCAAATGGGCACAAGAGGTGCATTAGCGATCCATGTAAAAGTTCTGATGAATTTCATCTGTTTCAAATACGAAAGACTGATCCTAGTTTCACTTAATCATCACAGAACTTCCCTGAATACGCCTTTTTTGGTTTCATAACATCAAGAACCTACTTAATCCTAGTCCATATTGTGTATAAGCTTATTATAATTAATACACACACAAATGCACCTCGATTAGCGTTAAATTCGATACTTTATGATTCTTGTTCCATTTACACTTATCAATCTAAGTAACCATAAGACATATCATTGATATCCGAATACTTGTATCAAGCATTACGGTTAACGTAATCCGTACACTGACTCATTTACATTGATTTTCGTATTGTAACAGCACAATTCCATTACCAAAGCAATTACAACCATAAAGCTTGCATCTTTTCTTTAAAAAACCGAAACCCAAAAGCAAACCCATATATAAATCATTAGTTTATAGTTCCCTTAATTAATGTTCAAAACTTTTTAATCCCAACACACATACACACAAAACTAATTCCGATACAATCTATAAACAGATAAATTTAGTGTATACCTGACTTGTAATTTGATTCTTGGAGTAAAGCTTGTTAATTGAAGCTACAATTACATCGTCAACCCAGTTTTGACTGGAATTTAGCGGAAGAAACCCTAAAATACATGATTAATTTGTGTGTTTATTGATGTGATGATGATAATTGAGAGTAGTCGTAGTAATGAGTTGAGATACATAAAAATTGTGCCCTAAAAATTTGGATAGGGTTTGTGAGAGAGAAGACGCGTGTGGATGTATTGTTGGTTGTTGATAGAGAAGAGAAGAGAAGACCAATTCGGTAATAGAAATCGTGTACTTTTGTGAAGGCGTGACTGTTGAGGAGTGTTACTTAGATGACATTATGATTATGCCCTTGTCTTTTTTTATTTTATTTTTTTACTAATTCTTGTTTTTCTTTTTATTATCTTTTTTACGTTTTTTTTTTGTTTTTACTTTTTAAAGAAGTCCTCGAGGTTTCATATTAAATCTCATGCTTTCATAAATTAAAGTTTACTCTCAAGGTGGTAAGAAAGATATGAATGATTGTAGGTTAAGTTGGATAAATGGTTAGGATGATGTTAAGTTAAAAAAGAGAGTTTCAAATTTGTTTTTTATAATATCATGTTACATTTTTGTAAGAAGGTGAAAAACAATAAACAAATAATATATCACTCAGAACAATGACTCACATTTTCTTTTTCCTCTTATATAATGTTACAACGTGGTATACATTAGCGAAGGTAAAAGTTTTAAATAACGTGATATACATCGGCGAAGCTAGAAGTTTTAAATTGAGGGGGCAAAAAAGTTTTTTTTGTTCTTTTATACGTTTTGAGGGGGCAAAAGTTTAAAAATTAATAACCTTAAAGAATAATTTCTTGAGGGGGCAGCTTGCCCCTATTGATCCGCCCCGATAATATATCGTGTCAAAATACAACTAGCGAGAAGCTCAATCCATAAATATTTTCTCAATCTTTAATCTCAGGTAAACAAAGTTGTTGATATACCAATGTTGGTAAACGGTCACCCATTTGGTTATATACGTGACACCATTATAGTTATTTTGTAAAATCATATTAAAAACTGTAACAATTATTATTTATAAGTTTCAATGGTTGGTAAGTCTTTTGTTATGTATTTGCAAGAATTATTATAGTATATATAATGTAGAGGAGGAATATTGCACCAAGAACATCAACTTTTAACCCAATATAATGTTACATTCAACTATATTCAAAATCTGAATAAACATCCTCTTTGCCCACAAAATCTTCACTTACAAAGGCCAAGTACACCATGTGTAGTTGATGATCAAAACTTTTTCTTGAACATTGAAACCGAATGCATATTTGTTCAAGATCTTTTCTCATTTGCGATTCAGAGTGAGCCAAATGCAAAAACGCTAAGAATTGCGATATATTGGCTGCCCTAACCATTTAAGATTTAAGGTTAGTTTTCCAGATTTGGCTCCATTGACTTGAAAACTGTCTTTGTATTCCCCTTCTAATATAACTCTTGTTAGTGTCAAAATGCATCTGCCCATGAAATCCTGCAAAAACCCACACAAAATGAAGTTAGCAATTGTGAAAAGCTATAGGGACTATTTCCAAACTCAAATCACATTAACATATATTATGGTATTTTGTATACTTACATACATGAATTAGGAAAATTATTAATGACCAGAAGATACATGTGAAATGATGGACATACCTTCCCAAATGTATCATGGTCCCATACTTCTACAATTAGCATATCATGTAAACCATCCTCAACAACAAAGTCAAAAGTCTGATTCCAAATTGGATTCAAATTTTCATTTACAACCTGTAATTTGACAAGAATAACTTTTAAAATCAAGTACATCCATCAAACTAGATATGGATATATCAATCCATTTAGCCTATAACCGGTCAATTTAGGTTATAATTTATCACCATGGTGATCAAAATTGTAAAATTTATAACCTTGGCTAAACATGAAATACTTCATATGGGTCGAAATTCCCCAAATGTGTATTCGTTCTAGTATTGTAATCATATATAATACAAACTAGCTTTTAAACCCGTGAATACACAAGGGTCGTATAAATCAAGTTATCTATACATACATATAAAAGTAGTAGTGTTTATCGGTTCGGTTTTATTGGTTTAATCGGTTCACTTTTTTCAGTTTAATTTATTTTAAGACACTAACCAAAGACCGAACCAAACCATTTAAAAATGTGAAGAAACCAAACCGAAGACCGTAAGCCAATTCGGTTTTAAGACTTCCTACAATAGATTTTTGTGTAATTACAAGTTTTTAAGCAATAGATACACCAATACATAAAGATTTTTTTTTTATTGGGTGATGATCAATTTGCAAGTTTAACCTAATAGTTCCACTTCTTAATGTAAAGCAACGATGTTTGTAATTAAGAGTTCATGTTGACTAATGGAGATCTTATGTTATACTTTCATGTTTGTGGAATTCATGTCATATTATTAGTTTAAAAAGTAGAATTTAAAAAGGTAATATTATTTAATTCAAAGGTATATATAATTATTAATATTGTTGGTATATATCCATATCCATGTATATATAGTAGGGGATCAAAAAAGAAGGAATTTAGGGAGAGAAAAGAGGAATTTAGGGAGAGAAAAGAGAGAAACAATCTTATTCATTATTTTATTGTTATGATTCAAATCTTTATTACTATAATTCTATATTTTATTGTTTTGGTTCAATATTTTATTAATAAAATTTAGTCTTTTGTTTCTATGATTCAAAAGTTATAGGTAATAAAAATTTGAATCATAATAATAAAATAATGAATCAGATTGTTTCTCTCTCTTTTCTCCTTAAATTTCCTTCTACATGGAACCGTTTTCATATATTATATTTAAGATTCTTCATGGAACCGTTTTCATATATTATATATTATAGATTAAAGAAGTAAAATAAAATGAATGATTTTGATTAGCCAATAGAATTAAATTTGAATTTTGATGAAATCATTAACCCGCTTCCTATATTATATTTAAGATTCTATTAAAAAAAAAAAAAAAAAAAAAAAAAAACTGGATAAAAAGTGTCAACGGGTCAACCGACCTGTTTTGGACCGTTTTCAAAATTGCCTGTTTCAACATGAATGTATTTTGATCTGTTATCCAACTCACCAATTTTGCCACCTCTACATTAACGAAGCACAAGTCTATGTTTTTTTAAGACAAAAACATACAAGGCTATAATTCAAGACATAAATGAACATCATATTGAAGATACAAACATACCCGGGTCTTGTTTTTGGTTCCAGTTTTCTTCATAGTGAGCACCACAAAAGGATCGGCTTTCCCCATCAAATCTGCGGGCGGTAAGTCTTCTGCAGATATTACTGTGACAGATAACACTCCTCTTACAATTACCGTTTTCCTTTTGCTATCGAACTGGTCAGTGTTTACAAAACTTGAACCATTTTTGAGAACCTTCTCAAGAGATGTCATCGAAAAATTGGAACTAAACGGGTTGGTGAACCCATTTTCCACACTATATGGACAATATAATAGCTCCAAATGCACCTACACAAACAAAACCATAAAACATCAACAAAAAAACCATGTAATTCTTAAGCGTAAAAAGAATTAGCTACATGAGTTCGCTTGGTTTGTTAATATGAATTACCTTTCCCCTGTCTTTATTGTCTCTATGGATCTCCAAATCTTTTACCAATTTTAACCACACATCCTTTATTTTACCAGGTACAAGTTCACTAAGCTTTAACTGAGCACATCCAATGAGTTCTGAGACTTGAAGCCCATCGTCATCATATATTTTTACTGTCAAGTGTTGGGTGGATATATCTTCAACTTCAAACTCGAAATGTTCGTTCCAGACTGGATTCAAGTCGTTGTCCTGAATAGTAAGTAACCACAAGAAGTTCATTTTTTGTTCCTTGTAGAAGGGATCAGAAAGAAGGGGGAACAAGAAAACTTACAATTACTTTGCTTGTTTTCATTCTATTACGCAAGGGGCGTATATATAACTTAGCAAAAGGATCTGATTTCCCAATAAGATCTTTATTGGTCAGACCGTGTGCTTGTACAAGCTTCACCTCCAATGTCCCCATAGGCTTTAGTTCAAGGTCACTAAAAATAATTATAAGATAAAAAATTGATGATATTGATATGGGTCCACAAAATTTTCTAATTGTCATACTTGAGGGATATATACGCTGTATTCAAATTGAAAGTCATACCTGTAATCACCAGGGATAATGGGAATAACTTTTCGAACTGGCCATGTGATTGAATCCTCAACAGCATCATGTATCGTACTCTGCATGATCAATAAAACCTTGTTTTACAGTGCATATATATGAATACATGTGGTTCCAATCTTTAGTCAACATACATATTCAACGACCAAAAGATGATCAAAACATGATGTTACAACAGTAGCATTGTGAATTGAAACTAAAAAAGAAAAAGGGAAGGAGATTAATAGAATACTGAATGAAACTCAAACCTCAAGAGCATCAGCAACGCCAGGAATAGCAGATATGTCACCACCAACTACCTTTAATGTAAAATTCATCTTTTTCTGCAAATTTTAAATGAATAAAACTGTTTTACTCTCAGTCATTGGGTCATTGTTCTAAAAACTTAGTTCATGTATCATAACATATAGAGAATTTCAAACAAGGATAATGGAAGCACTTATACACGTCAGTTTTTGTTTATAATCTCAATTTTCACCATACCAAAAAACGGAGTATGTTCTGCCCATCCCCTGAAATTATTATGCAGGTGCATAGCTTAAAAAAAGGTTTAACTATTAACCAAATATTTTAGTACCCTCAATAATCACTGAAAACGGGAGCTCTGAGAATCCATATCATATCAGTAACTTCTCATAGCAATGCAACGGCTAATTAAGTAATTATTCTCATGGGACATAAATTATGTTCTTTACTCATTTACTTAGAGTACAGATGTGATCGCTATATATGCTCTTCTAAAGTAACATCTTAAAGAAAAAATATGGAAGTACCTTCTTTCTCAAAGAAAATGAGACGGCTCCAAAGCAAGGAAATTCATTAACTAGTGGCTTGAATATCAACCTAAAAACCCCAGTGAATGCAATATTCTTCACCTATATAAGCAAAATAAATCTAAATAAATATGTAGTTATAAATTATAGATATATTCTGATTTTCGAAGGCTGTATAGTATATATAAGACCCTGGATACATTGAAAATGGTTTCAAAACCAACCAAACTGATCGAGTTCTTGAAGACTTGAACATAAGTTGTATAAATAACATTATATATTCGTTAAAACTTTACACTATAATACATAGTTCAAGGCTATGGATTTTAAAGATAATCACAAAGCATGGTGTAAATTATCATCATCCATTTACAGTGAAACCATTGATTAAAAATCAAAGCTTTCAATGCAAACTCAACTTCTTAATCACTGATCACATATTACTCACAAAAAAAGAAACAAAAAATGTGCTTATTATCGTTAAGCAGAGTTAACATCGATCAGAACCCAACAACAGCATGGATGTCTATTAAATTAGATTACCTGCACAGGCAATCCCACACCAAGTCTAGTCTTGACATCAAGTATTATATTAGGATTGCCATCCCAGTTCATCTCCAACTCTAGAGTTATTCCATCACTTTCATCTTCAATAACAGAAACACCTAAAAAATCAAGAGCAATTATTAATGCCCTATTGCCCTCCTTATTTAGAACTTAATAAAAAAACTGTGACACCATATTTTCCTCAAATAAATAAAAGCTTATGTTAAAATAATATAAAAACATGAAAGGAGAACAAAAGAAGAGAATATATGTAAGTGGGAAATCATCTGTTATTTTAACCTGTGAATTGTGGTGCAACCGTGCCAAGTGTAAGTTTGGAGAATGTCAAGGAAGATAGCACAATTGGTCTATATTGCTCAAGAACTGGCTCCACATTTGCCTTTATAAGCTCAGAAGCTGCCTGCAATACCCGATTGAAAATCACCTAAATTACCGCATGATACTATGATACATCATACAAACAATAACACATAACCAAACTGACCTCATCGACACTGGGCCAGATTTTTGTAAGATGAGAATTAAGCCACGTCAACTGCAAAAGTGAGAAAATTAAGTCAGGTCCTTTATATAAAAAGAATGTAAGAATGAAAACATATAAGCAGGACGAATGTAAAATCGAGGGGGGGAACACTCAACTTCTGTTGCTGTGAGAAAACAACCCAAGAAGGGTAATGCTCTGGTGCAAGTAACTTTTTCGAATCTTCACGAGTCATCCTTGCAAATGAAGCCACTATCGTTGCCTTTATAAAATAATTAACCCACAATCAGTTGACCAATAAACTTATAAATATCCGTGTAGTTTTGTACATGTAAATATAACTTGGTGCATAAAATTTAGCATCACATCATGACAAACCGAGCTTAATGACTCACCTACACATATAAGTTGCATTTGCATTAAAAACAGTTCAAAACTAGTACCAAGTAGTTTCTAACACAACTGAAGTTGTGATTGTAGGTCCTATTTACTTAATTTAAAAGCTCAGTTTTTAGTTAAACTTAATTTAAACCCCTCAACTTAAACTAAACTAATTGTCGAATCCAACCGAATTAATAAACACGATCTCGATATACGATCACACACGAGTGAATGCATCCAAGACACCAATGGACCCCCAACCAAATTAATACGAACTATCAATTTAAATTTGATTGTGACTACCTATGAATCATGATGGATGACCAATTCAAATGTTATAACATAAAGTCAAATCAATTCAACTTCCACACACATAGTATTGTGTGTTTGTGTGTGTACGGAATACAGCGAAATTTCAAAAATTCAAAACTTACGAGTGCAATACGACGTTTGGATCGAGCATTTTCGCATCGAACGAATCCAAATATAAGTGCAAATCCAACTGCGATACCGATTATTAATCCAACAATAAACGACATTAATTGATACTTGAAGCAGTTACTGATCACATGCAACTCAACAGTTGAATGTACGTTGATTGATGATATTGTAGTGCGTGTTTTGGTGTTTGCAGGATTTGAATTTAGTGGAAAAAATGTTGGTTTTGACGATGAATTGAGGGAGGATTTTGGGCGGTGAATGATATAGAAAGATCCGTCCAAATATTCGTTTAATCCGTAATTAACAATTAACAACTAGTAATGACGTAATTATTATGAATTTAATTAATTAGTTAAAAATTTGTAATATAAATTTGATTTGTGTCTACTGTCTAGTAACAAAGAATCCCAACCGGGAAAAATGGAGTTGGGCCGGCGAAGGACATCATTTTGACTTGGTAACTTTGACTTCTGTTGGAGATCAATTTGACTTTTAATAGATACTCCGTAGTTGAAATGAATTTGGAGAAGGATCATGTACCCGTTTTGAATGTCGAGCCAGGTTAAAATCGGTTCATTCGACTATTAAGAGTTAATTTTTTTTGGTGAAAAGGATGTCTCAAAAGGTAGAGTAAATTACAGCGATCGCCCACGTGGTTTATAGGGAATTACACCAATCGTCCTTATCTATCATAAATTACACCGATCATCCCCGAACAATTACAAAATGCAAGGCGCTAGTCCTTTGGTCCAACACCCGTTTATTTTCTCTTTCACGTGTTTACACATGCAAATCACGTGAGGGTAAAATTGTCTTTTACATTTTTTTTAAGTTTATTTTGTTTTCTTTTTACTCGATATAAACACCAGGGGAAGAGTCGATCCATTTACTTCTCTCTCTCTCTCTCTCTTTCTTTTTTCTTCTCATAGGAATCAAATTAGAGTTTTTAATTTCAACAACAATTTCTTCAATCAAACCAACATGGTGAATTTGTTGGTGCTTGAGACATGCCATAATTTGAACATCATGGACTTCACTAAATCCTGACTGACGATTTTACTAGTGTCCCCCACAGGTAAATGGTTCAATTTTCTTGTTGGTTTTTCACCATTTTTTTACTATAAACATTTGTTGCAGGGATCGACATGTCCTTTTATTGATTCGATTGACCCCTAATCGGAAATAAATACACTCAAGAAAAAGCTGTGGATGACCTGGTTGGCAATTGTGTTGTATGTGTTGAAAAATGTGGTGAAAACATGTGGATTTTCACTAACTTCCGACACATAATCTTATATGTATATGTAGTACATATTTATATTAGTTTATGTATTTGCGTACTCCAAGATGAGAGCTTCACAACGATATTAAATATGTCCAAATCGGAGTTGATGTGAATGAGATACCGATTCTTAAAGTAAGGTGTTTGATGTATAATTTGGTGGATCTTTGAGTTTTGTCCCACATCGACTGGTGGACAAAACCTAGATGGATCAAACAAGTTATAAATAGACTTGCCTAGGCTCCACACAAAAACACACAAAAACACAACCTTTTCATTAAAAGAGATACAATATTGTCCGATGAAATCTCGGGTAGTGTTAGTCAAGTCCGGCAGTACAAGCTGCTTTGGCCGTTGTACCGTGGAAAACAGACGGCGAATCTGTTTTAAGGGAACCGTGTCAAACACGGGCCTCGGTCTTCTTCAAATAAGTTTGTCGGATCTCTGTCTTCTTCATGAGATAAGTTTGCTTACATATCTTTCGTATTTATATGTTTTATTGTTAAATGTTTCTTATTCGTTTTCTATAATTGTTGATATAATTTTATTCATACTTATTTATATGTTTAGTTGTAGTAATTCATTGTATTACTACACATGTAATTCTATTGAATTACCTCTAGTAAACAAAATATAATCATAGATTATATTTGAGTATGATATATTTTACCTACAATCTTAAAATAGATTTTAATCGTTACTCGAAAAAGTTTCTTAGAAACGTTGATGCGTTTCTTTGAATAAACGAACTGTATGAGACAATTTAAATATGAATTTTATAAGACAGTTTGTTTCACTGTGTTGCAAAATAGAAAAGGAAAAAAAAATAGGCCATCAAAGTAGGCGTACCAATTATACTTTTGGTTTCTAATTAGTTTCCAAAATATTTGTAGAAACAATAATGGAATCAGCATGTGATATTTGGAATGTGAACTTTTTATCTAATTATTTAGATCTTCATTGTGGAACAAAGTAGATGAATCGATTTTTCTGAAAGTCAACACATTGATGGATGTAACATACTGGTTTTGTACTTGTGTTCCACCAGATGGGAAACCAAACCATTTGTGAATTTATATGACTTAGTAATTCAAACTAGTTTTCATTATTGGAAGGAAATTGTTGATCAAACGTATTATTGAAACATGTTTATTTAAATAAAAGGAATCGAAAACCGGTGCGTTGTCATAAATGTGTATTGAACTCGGTTAAGGTGCATTTAAATACTTTTATTTGGTACCATGATTCACCAACACCATTGTTATTAAACATATATGGTTTAATTTACAAAATTGAAAGACCTTTTTATATATTATGGTTTGAAAACCTCTGTTCACAGAGTCTGTTTTGATTCCAAGTCAAAACGTAAGGAACTCAAAATGGTTTGGTCCCACACAGGTGTAAAACTACATAATTTGTGGGTATACAAGTAAAAGAGGAAAAGGCTAGGCCTCATGTGACAATAATATTTTCTCTTTGTATAAACGTCGTGGATTACCACAATTTATCGAATTTTCATCGATTCATTAAAGGAATCATGAAACCATATATACATGTTGGTTTTAGTTTGGATCTATCGAACCTGTATGTTCTGATAGACGCTAATCAATCGAATCCATATGTGTAGGCATTTGATCCGATTGACCCATCATATTACCCGTAGAGTTTTGGTGATTGAATTATGTAACTTGTTGGCCATTATTAATTACATGATGAATGACAGTTTTGTATTACTTTTGGAGGTTACCAATTCAAATATAAGATATGATGATATTTTAAAACATAACTTGCGCGAGAATCTCGACCATCTTGCGAATGTTGACAGTTTGACGGAATGGTTATTTGTTTCCCAATGGATAGATATGAACAACTCTGGTGAACGTGGTAGTTCTTGAGCTGGACATGCGATCATCATGCATGTGGGTCTCGAGACATGTTACGCTTTACTGTCAAAGAAAAAAAATGGGAATGTTGAAAGAGCCGAAGAAATCGGGTCGAATAGGTCTTCTCAAACTTGAATTTCCAATTGCAACAGCGAGTATACTTAGATGATGTTTATCATGCTCCCTCGATGGTAAAGTAAATGTTGCGGTACAGTTGGCTATTGGACAACGGGTACCATTCGTTTCTCGTACCAATAGTTGGTAACTCATTTTTTGTATATATATAAATTGTTTTAAGATTTTGTTTAATCTTATTTGTAACCACCTTGACTATTTTTACCGGCATTTGTTAAATGCCAATAATTTTGTTAAAGAATGTGGTTACTAATCAAATGTTGTCATGATCATTGGTTGGATATTATTTTATATAAATGGGGTAAATAAGTATTTGTTTACCGAAGGTTTTATTAAAACAAATAGTAATATGCATAGAATGTGGTTCTATACATAATGTGCTAAATAAGTTTAATAAACTTATACATGTACAGTGAGAGGTTTAAATGGAAATCACATAAAATTGAAAACTTGTGAGAACTACTAGATAACGTATTTGTTCACATGTGATTCGCTCTATTCATATGTGAACATTGATATATGATAGATTTAGAAAGAAAAAAAATGCTAAAAACTCTAAAAATCACGTCGTAAAACACATTTGAACCGATTTGTTCACATGATCGTTCAGATGTGAACACATATTTGTATTTTTGTGTTTTTCGATATAATTTTACATCAATGTTCACATATGAATGAAGTCAATCACATGTGAACAAATACGTAAACTAGTAGTTCTCACAAGTTTTCAACTTTTTAGTTGATTCTTATTTGAACCTTCCCTTGTACGTATATGGTAAACATAATCAGACTATGGTTACAAATTGACATATTAATATATTGTTAAAATGATTGTGTATCATGACTTTAACAACCGATCGAGATGTGGTTTGAGAATAGAATTCAATCACATTGATAAAACCTTTTTATGTGTTCAAGTTGTAAGGTTATCTTCTTGAATATTGAAATAGTTAATATGTGTTGTAATCGGCCTACTATTCAAGAAAGAAGTAGTTTTGTTAACTATTTAATAAAACTATAGAACAAGTTTGTTGACTGTTCTAAGACATGGATATGAGCTAATGGATGCCGCGAGCACCAATTGGGGTTGTAGACCACAAATGACCGTTATTGGAACTATATCATGGATGTAGTTCTTTTGTATCATGGATGTATAATCCCGCTATTTAATTGAGTGTTCGAGATGGTCCTTGATGTCGGGGATGCCACATGCTTGTGGAAACCGATTTAAAGACTTATGAGACACTCGAGAGACGGTTGCCACTTATTGATGTCATTGGACATTGATAATGTGAATTGAAATTGTAGAATAGAGGTTAACTACAATTTAGACCCTGCTCTTGAGAGATGTTTCACATGTTCTCGACATCTCAAAGGGTAACATTCGATAGCAAGTTGACTATGGATGAATGTACTATAAATCTTAGTGATAATCTCGTGGTTGAGAACGAGAAATGGCTCCTTTTGTTCCTTGCTGTTGGGACGCTTATTGGATGATTGTGTCGATTATCACTCCAAGGGGTTGATGATAATCATGATTGATACAATTGACATATTTGAAGTTGTTTGTGATGAGAGCGTTAATTATGTATTAATTTCTCTTAAACATTTGTCATGCCAATTGTTATGTACCCGTTAAAATTTTTATGTTTGAATAAAATTTGTGATGAAAGTGTTCGAGTTGAATTACATCATCACATAATGTATGGTTGTTAATAGCCAGTTAGAATGTTTTATGGACATTTCACGAAAGAATATTATAAATTGACTTATGTAATCGATTTTATAATAATAATTTAACAGGATTCTATAAAAAAAAGTACAAACAAGGTGATTTGTATATAACAACCTGAGGATTGTAACATTCTCTAGTTGTTGGTCATGACAATAACTGAAAGCTAAATCGGCTATTCATTGAGAAGAGATAAATTTGAACACATCATGCTAGAATGTGGTCTCAAATTTATGAAATTGGAAAGCATGTTAATGATAACGACATGACTTGCGGATATGTCATAAAATGTGAAAATTCAACTGTAAATTTAACATACGACACTAAGATATCGAGTCTAGTAAGACTTATTTATTGATTCATGTTGACGTCATTGTTGTTGATACATGGAGGAGGTTGAATTAGTGATGGGATTACATTCAAAATGATTTAACAATATGGAGTCAAGATTGTAACAAGTGAATTGTTTATGTCTCTTGAGAAATACATCATAAGGTTATGATGTTGAAAATAATTCTATTTATCACAAGTATGATAATAAATCGAATTTTCTTGTATGAATTGGTTAAATCTAAGATAAAGCTCTTTAGGGGTATTAGCGAAACTTCATAGATCAAAGGCATACACATTATGATTATGAAGGAAATAAAACTGAATGATTGATTATGGATATTGAGATGAGACACTCCTAAATGTCATCATTTATGATGGTGTTTAAGTCTCATTAGTGGATTTTGTCTAAGAATAAAAATGAGTACTAACAAGGAACACGATGTGAGATTCCTTGTAATAAGAAAGCTATTAAAAATTAGAATGATGCATCTTCTGTTCTTATGCTTAGATCTTGAAGTCTATTGCATGCTAGACTTAAACTTCTTAATTATGATCATATGCAGAGATAAATTAACAGCGAACATTCCGATGTATGGAATTTATGTAAAGGCATAATCAAAAATTTCATTCGATAATATAAAGGTTTGTATATTAGAAAACCGAATCAATGACAACAATGATGTGAGATTGTTTTCGTTTGTTATTTAGAAATCGATTGGAACGAATCTGAATATGAGGATAATTATAAGTATAAAGGAGTCTATCTTTTGTTATATTATCTTGGATTTAAAAAAAATATATCCTAATTAGAATTCAGATAAATGAGCTAGAATTTGAGTGCGGAAACATTGTTAAGTTGACTAAATTCGACGTCTCTAGTTCATACCTAGATTATGACTAAGAATTACTCAAATTGTGATAAAGTCTAAAACACAAAAGATGTAAATCTTACGTGGGACATTTGACCGCATCATGGATTATGATCATATTATATGTATATAATTATGATTAAAACTTATATCAAGTTTGTAACATCCACCCTAAGGGCCTAGTAGTATCAGGTAATTTCCTACCTTTAAAGTATTATTTAATGTGTTAGGAATATTTTACTATTATTATGCTTGATAATATTAGTAAAACGAATAAATGAATTATTGTGACTAATAAATAATTCATTGTTTTAAACCGAATTAGTTGACGGTAAAGTAGAATAATTGGTTTTCACAAAATGGTTTTAGGTTCCCGATAATAGATTAAGAAGGGAACTAAAATTGTAATGGTATTGGGTTAGATTAATATATATACATACTTTCTCAATTCTTCTATACAAATATACACACTTCTTAAACATTTCTGCGAACCGACTTGAAATTCCAAAAAATTGAAAGAAACCTTCTGTGAAATCTTAAAACAGTAGAATAATCACCCTCTTGTTACAAAAAACGAATTCCAGTAACATCTTCATCATCACTCTGTTCCTGTAAGTATTTGATGTTTATAATTGTATTTTGATGAAATTAGCAAATTCTCGAATTGATATGAATTTTAAGCTTAAAAGATGTTATATGATGTTATTTGATGCATATAAGTTGTTAGAAAGCTTATTTGAATGATAGGAAGTCAAATTCATGAGTTTTGAAAGAATTCAGTTCGAATTTCTGGGTTCGGCAGCGAACTTCGCAGCTTGAAGATGAACTCAGTTAGCAGAACTTGATTGTGAAGTAGTTTCCACTCTTTATGTAATTAACACTGTTAGTTAAGAATTGTAAGTAGTTTTCACTGTTTATGTAAAATATTGTTAGTTAAGAATTGTAAGTAGTTTCCACTGTTTATGTAATTAACACTGTTAGTTAAGAATTGTAAGTAGTTTCCACTGTTTATGTAATCAACACTGTTAGTTAAGAATTGCAAGTAGTTTCCACTGTTTATGTAATTAACACTGTTAGTTAAGAATTGTAAGTAGTTTCCACTGTTTATGTAATTAACACTGTTAGTTGAATTTATACTTAGACTTTCATAAATGAAGCAGTTACCACTGTTGGAAGTTAGTTTCCACTGAATGTTCAAATGTGGTAGTTAATACTGTTTATGACTTTGTGATAAGAATGAGTCTGTTATGGAAGTTATCTAACTCATTATTTGTTGTATTCTCAGATCAGCAGAAGACTAAGTGATATTAGACTTCTGAGTTGTGGGACTGAGACCAACAGGTGAGTGGATCTGGAACTCACATGTTTGATTCAGTTGTAACGATTTGATTGCAACAAGTAAACGTAGATATAATTGATAGACTATTTAGTCTGATATGTTGATATGCTGATTATGAATCTACGTGCAATGTGGCATCTGGGCATTGATTGCTAGTAAAGAGGTCAACAGATTGTTGGACTTGATGATTTATAAGATTACAGATATGGGGTGTCGTACATATTTTGTACTAAACCCATATTGTGTAGTGGTAATATCCAGTTATCGGTATATTCTGTAGTGGCCACTACAGATTGTGATAAGCGTTTCTTGAGGGCCACCGCGACAGTAGGGTTCCTCAAAAACCACCGATCCTCTTTGATATTGATGATATGTGTTTACGGTTATTTGATGTAAACCAATGGTTAAGCTCAGTTGAACTGTTAGTTTCATATTCATTCACTTAGCTTCGTGCTAATTCCCCATCTTAATCCCTGCAGGTCATGTTTGAATGGGCGGGTAGGCAGGATTTTGTTCACGGAATGTTTGACCGGCTGGCAACTCTGATATATTTTGATAAATATTAAAAATTGAATTTGTAATCCCTGTTTCAGTACAATGTTTTAAACATTATATGTATGTACTTTTGTAAATATTGTTAATATTATATATTTTGACCTACGCTTCCGAATAAAAGAGTATTTTATAATATAGTAAGAGAGGGGCGTTACAAAGTTGCAAGACATGTGAGGGAAACTTTATTAAGTAAAGTAGTATCCTTAATTGATGGTGAATAAAGAGAACTTTTCTACAATAGCATGGAAATGTGGGGGTGTCTTGCATTTTGATATTAAGTGCACAATTCATGATAATATGAGTTTTTGAAAGGCTAAAGTTTAGAATTTAGTTTATGCTAGAATTCTATTTCATTATAGCCAATGTTGATCAAGTATGGTACCATGTGAAAGTGTTCTTATACTTGACATTATAGAGTCATGAATAAGAATTAGTAAGAAGTTATCATAAGTGTACTACTATCTATATGATACACTTGAGAGACAAATCTTAATGTAGTATAAGTATACTCATAAGTTATCTTGATATTTAATATACAAGATATCGAAAGTTAAAGTGGAGATATGTTGAGATAACAACTTTTGTTAAAGTTGGATTTATTAGATTTTACAATCAAATGAGAATTGTAATGACTAATTGATCGATATTAACATAATCACCGTAATACCACTAGAACAACTTATCTCTTTGTAGGTTATCTTTGATGACTTATTAAAGTATAAAGATAACATTTCGGATCCGACAACCTTAGGTTGAGAAGAGATCAAGTTGTGGAATGAGACTAAAGCCCTTTAAACGATTGTTTATACGAAGGAAACCTAACCTAGTTGACTGGAGATCCCAAGATCTAGGTTCAATAGGACAACCTAATTGTATAAACTAAGGGAGGTCACTGTAGGGGAGTTCGTAAACCTCCAAACAACCATTTGAGGGAGTTATTTAACTTCCTAGTCCATTCCAATAAATAACAGTGACAATGATATGAGGCTAAGCTTTTGACTTTTAATGATTTTTGTATAACTACAAGGGTTTAAGTTATAAAGAATCACCTACGTGAGAGAGAAGTGGGGTCGCTTTGAATGGAATTGTGGGAGGCGCAATTCAGTTATAAAGAATCATGTGTGAAAATGTATTTTCGTCTACACAAATGGCAGATCAGTTCAAAGACATCACCGTCTACTGACAGCTAGGAGACTAAGTGCATTTCACAAGGGAAGGTTCAAAGGGTAACACCTACCTATCCTATGCAAGGTTCAATTCGTTGGTAATTTAGTGTGTTTCGATCGATATTCATTCATGTGGGGGATTGTTGGAAAATTTAGTGAAAACATGTGGATTTTCACTAACTTCCGACACATAATCTTATATGTATATGTAGTACATATTTATATTAGTTTATGTATTTGCGTACTCCAAGATGAGAGCTTCACAACGATATTAAATATGTCCAAATCGGAGTTGATGTGAATGAGATACCGATTCTTAAAGTAAGGTGTTTGATGTATAATTTGGTGGATCTTTGAGTTTTGTCCCACATCGGCTGGTGGACAAAACCTAGATGGATCAAACAAGTTATAAATAGACTTGCCTAGGCTCCACACAAAAACGCAACCTTTTCATTAAAGGAGATACAAGTATTCTCCGATGAAATCTCGGGCAGTGTTAGTCAAGTCCGGCAGTACAAGCTGCTTCGGCCGTTGTACCGTGGAAAACAGACGGCGAATCTGTTTTAAGGGAACCGTGTCAAACACGGGCCTCGGTCTTCTTCAAATAAGTTTGTCGGATCTCGGTCTTCTTCATAAGATAAGTTTGCTTACATATCTTTCGTATTTATATGTTTTATTGTTAAATGTTTCTTATTCGTTTTCTATAATTGTTGATATAATTTTATTCATACTTATTTATATGTTTAGTTGTAGTAATTCATTGTATTACTACACATGTAATTCTATTAAATTACCTCTAGTAAACAAAATATAATCATAGATTATATTTGAGTATGATATATTTCACCTACAGTATGTAGTGTTTAGGTATTTGTAGAAGTGAGAGGATTTGAAGCTTTTAGATGTAGTGTTTGAATTTTTGAATGTAGTGTTTGGTATTTTGGATGGCATTTAGATAGACTGAAATTGTTGTATCTGTAATGTTATTTCAATGAATGAAATTTGCTTCAATTATCACTTTCAATTATATTGTACTAGCAGTATTAAACTAACTTTGTGTCCTAACATCACACAATTATACAACTTTAACTTTACGTGACAAAACACAAACAAATCTCTGATCCACTGGAAGGAACGATTCAAACTTTAGGATTTGAGATTTTGTGAGAAAGTGGTTTTGATTTTGGGTTAGGGGAGATGAAAACTGGTTACAGAGAATGCAATGTTTGGTGTGTGTGTGAAATTAAAATGGGTGCTAAAAAGGAATAGACAATTTTACCCCTGCATGTGTAAACACTTGACGGAGAAAATAAATAGGTATTGTACCAAGGGACTAGCGTCGTGCATTTTGTAATCGTTCAGATATGATCGCTGTAATTTACGAGAGACAAGGACGATCGGTGTAATTCCTTGTAAACTACAGGGACGATCGGTGTAATTTACTCAAAAACTAATGAAAAATCATGTGAAAATGTTTTTTTGCGATTTAACAAAACATATATACTAGCTAATAATAATGGAACAAGTTGTGGTAAACAAAACACTTGCTAAATTATATGAATGAATGAAAATTACATATGACATTAATTAGTTTTAAGAATGTAAAAATACATTAATAAACACATCATGTAAACTTGATGTTTAATTTTGTTTGATGATATTTTATTCTATCATTACGTAAACTTTTTCTAGATTGATTGTTTACATTTCTCTAATATATTATGCTTTAAATTTTACTTTTAATATTAAAATATAAGCGATTAATATTAATATATATCTATTACATCAACTTCTATATAAGTTACAATATATTTTTTTTGTTTTACTTTTTAATTTAAGGTACGCTTTTCTTTAATCTTATCAAATAAAAAACAATCGACTTGTTGAGCGAGTAGCCGGTCATCAACCAAGTATTTTTTTTTATGAATTATTATAAACAACGTTATTTATCGATCATCATTACTCAAAATATTTAGTGAGAAAAGGGGATATAGAATTGAAAATAGTAGTGTGATTTTTGCCAAACTATCAAATAGAAATAACATATAGATTGTCGAGCTATCTACGTATACTTTTGTTTTTGGTAACAATATCAATCAATCTGGAGTTGTTTTATAAATCATAAAGGTAAATTTTTTATGCTTATCTTTTGGTGACTTGATTAAATTGGTCAAAAAGTCCCTCTTATAACAAACTAAACGTTGACCACCTTGAATAGAGACCAATTAAAATTTTGAGTAGATTGAATCGGAAAAATAGCACCTTAATTATAAGTTGGTGTAAAGTGTTAGGAATCCATAAGCCCAAACAACGCACACTTAAGCATACATACACACCACAAACATAAGCGAATCAAACAAAGCAAAACAAAGCAACGATAACGAGAAATAAACGAATATGAATAATCAACATGCTTATATCAATTTACTCGATTGGTTTAATCCATTAGTAGAGAAATCTTATTAAATTCGCAGGTTATGACTTACATATGATAGGCGTTTTGTTTATATTGAATGCAAAATAAGAAAACCAGTCAAAATGCAATAGGCCTAGCCGACTTACTATTGCAACGCGACGAGATGTCATCGTCATGCGATGATCTGTCTGACCTAAGTTCATTGCAAAATCTTCTAGTGTACTGTGCGATGAGATTTCGTCGTTATCCAATCTCTGATCCTTTAGCAAACTTCGATTTTTGTTGTTTAAGTCTTCACACAGTATATAACGAATAAATCCTCGAGTTATTTGTATATAGTTTTGTTTTTAGTATCACTATCGGTCTACATTAGTTTTATAAACCATAAATCCCAAGTGTATGCTTGCTTTTTATGACCTAATTAAAAGGTTGTGTCTTTTTTATAATGAACTAGATGTTGAGCACCTTGAATAGAGACCAATTATATTTTAAATACGCTAAACCAGAAAATAATACCAAGTTGGTGTAAGTGTAAAGTTGACTAATATTGATTGTAATTTGCTCATGAATACGTTGTAAATTAATTAAAATTCACGTACCATATGTATTTGCAAAGAGTGATGATAAATTCACTATAATTATATGTTACTAGCTTGTATAGTACAAACTTTGAATGCACATTACGATTAATTTATCAAAATTCTTGATTACAAGTATTATCAATGATCATTATTCATTTATGACCTAATTTTTACATAATATATTCATTACAAGTTGCAAGGTTATATGGTTCAAATATATTCGGTCCATTTTCTTTCTCTGGAAAAGTCCAAGTTAGATTAAAAATTTGACATTTTTAATACATTTAATTTACCTTTGATGTTTGGTAGTAAACTTACTTATGTTTCATTAATAGAGCCGTCACTGAGATTTTAGAGGTCTTTTGCATGTTATCATAAATATGACCTAAAATATAAAAATCAGACCCGGAGCTTGAATTTTGATGGCTCGTAAAAAAAGAGACCCTCTTAAAAATATTTTTTCAATATATGTTACATAAAAAATGTTCATCACTAATATAAAATTGTTATAAACATGAAAATCATCAAAAGATGTTAAATAAAATTTCTTTTTTATCTTTAGTTCACATACAATTTAATTATGTATTATTCCGTACGACATTACATTGTTAATAAACAGAAACAAAATTTCGTATAGACGATGACATTACTGGGCCTTTTTTCTCAAAGTCTCACTAATGAAATAGTCCTAGTTAATAGTTATTGGCTTAAAATATCATACTTAAAATGGGCTTATAATTGAAACCTATTTATATAAACTGTATATAAAAAGTTGGAGGCCTAGTCCAAATGGGGGCCTTATGCAGCTGCCCATTGGACACTCCCTCATCTCAGGGCTAGATAAAAACCTAAAGCTAGTGAAAACTATATGTCGTCGCTATGCATCGGAAGCTTAATAGCAGGCATGAACAAAAACCAGGTTGGCCCCAACGCGACCCGACCCGACCCGGAAACCCAAACCGGGTTTTAGTCAGCAAGAGAACCGGGTTTTGACCAAACCCGACCCGACCCGACCCGATTTTAAACCTAAAAAACCTACAAGATCCAAACCGGTTGGAACCGGTTCGGGTTGAAAACCCGGTTCCAACCCGGTTTTTTTATAAAAATGTATATTTTATCGATCGTTGAGCGTTTTAGGGAAAAACAATGTATTTTTCGATTTTTTTTCATTGAATTCATAAAACATTAGTAATGGAAACATAATTGATCAATAACTTAACCAAAATGCTTCTAAATCTTCTTAAAAATATTAATGAATCCAAAAAGTCTACATAATTCAATTTTTTTCGAGCGTTAAGCGTTTTAGGGAAAAACAACGCTTGGGCCAAATTTTTTTCATTGAATTCATAAAACATAAGTAATGGAAACATAATTGATCAATAACTTAACCAAAAGTCTTCTAAATCTTCTTAAAAATATTATTGAATCCAAAAACTCTATATAATTCAATTTTTTTCGAGCGTTAAACGTTTTAGTGAAAAACAACGTTTGGGCCAATTTTTTTCATTGAATTCATAAAACATTAGTAATGGAAACATAATTGAACAATAACTTAAACAAAGGTCTTCTAAGTCTTCTTAAAAATATTATTGAATCCAAAAACTCTTCATAATTCTTCATATTCTTCATATATTCATAAGTCTTCATAATCTTCAATTCTTCAAAAGTCGAAATCTTCTTCGGAGGTAGCCTCGCGCGAAGCTTGATCGAGAGCAATTTCTTCGTCGGAAAGTGATATTACCATACCCTCTTCCACCTCGACATTATGTATATCTCTTTCGTATTCCAGTTCACCTTCAAGACTTGAAACATTTTGTATTCGTTCAGCAGCGTCTAAATGATCCTTCAAGCAAATACACATCTCTAAGGAGGCCGGTGTGAGTCTTGTTCTTCGTATAGACAATACCCTGCCACTAAGAGAAAATGCGGATTCCGAAGCTACCATAGAAGCTTGGACGGTTAGTAAATCTCGGGCCATGATGGTTAGAACGGGAAATTGAGATTCCCTCTCTTTCCACCAAGCCAAAATATCAAATTGTTCGAACTCATTAGGTAGAATAGTGGACAAAAAATCCGTTGAGGTATATCTCCCATATTCGCTAGTCGTTTGGTTACCTTCACCCCTTGCCCGTTTATGATTTTCTTGTCTTAAACTATTATATAAGTTAAGCATTGCATTGTTGGAAGAAGATGAACTAAACGTTGTGGAAATCGAACTAACCGGCGCATTTATTGTTGAACTATATTTTTGAAAATATACTCCAAATAAATCTTCTAAAGAACTCTTAAAAAACGTTTTTGTATTATCGGAAAACATTGGGTTCTCTTCATTCAAATCCAAATTGTGACAAATATTATTGATAAGCATTTCCACCCCGGTGGTGTTCAAACACGGGTTCATTGCGGCGGAACAAGTAATTACCGGTGGCATTTCTCGAAAATATTTTTTTAGTTTTTCTTTTATGGGAGCCACCATCTTTTCAAATAAAGCACATTCATATTCGTATTCGTTTAATTTTGAAGTCAACAACCAAATTTGATTAAGTACCAAATGACTAGTGGGATAATAAACACCCGATAATAAAGTAGTCGCGGTTTTGAAAACTTTAAGCAATTCGGTTAACATTTTAATAACCTCCCAAAATTCTATGGGAAATGGTGTTGCAAGACCTTTTTGAACAAGGTTATCATGAAAAACTTGTAATGTATCACATTGGCGTAAACCACATACAAACATATGGTAGGTCGAATTCCATCTAACTGGCATGTCCCAATTAGGGGTTAAAAAATGGAATCCGTTTCCTTACACAATCTCATATAAGCTTTGTATCTAATTTTACCCTTTTGAAATATGTCTTGTAACATAGTTTTATACGCCAATTTTACGGCGTCAATTTCTTCAACCACTAGTCCCGTTTGCACAATCAAGTTAATGATGTGTGCAACACATCGACTATGATAAAAGATGCCCTTCAAAGGTGGTCCGTATTTTAGTATTAATTTTGAAACAGGAAGTGTATTATTACTCGCGTTAAACGATATTGAAAAAACCTTTTCTTGTAATTTAAACATTTTAATTACATATCGTAACATGTAAAATAAGTTTTGACCCGTGTGAGGATACTCAAAGTCTTTAAAAGCAATGGTACGTTTCATCATTTGCCAAGTTACGAGATCAACCCAATGTGCGGTAACACAAAGGTACGAACCGAGCAAACCATGAGGAGCCGACCAAACGTCGGTTGTTAATGATACACTTGTATTTAAGTTTTTAAAACCGATTATTAGTTGTTTTTTAGCTTCTTTCCACAATTTAAGGGCATCACGTTTAAGAGTAATACGACTTACATGATTATATCGCGGTTGAAGAGTATTTTGAATCACCCTAGTAAGTCGAGGGTTGTCGAAGTGGTTGAACGGCAAAGCTTCTTGAATCACAAAATCCGCAAAAGCTTCTCGACACCGTTCTGCTTCGTATGCAAATATAGCTCCATCTCGTGACATAGAAGCTTGACCACTTGCTTCCGGATTAGTTTTGAGTCCCACACAATACTTTTCTTTATGATGTTTCAACGTTGTGTTGGAGTCGACTTTTAAGAATTTCCCACATCGTTTACAATGTGTCTTAGTCGTTTCATCCGACAACAACACTTTGTCGTATAAATCCCACACCTCCGGATTTCTTTTGTTAACCAATTTTCGAACAATCGTTGGTGAACTTGAAGAACCAACACCGAAGGAAGAGGAAGAAGATTGATTTGCCATTTGAGAAATGAGAATTTTGTATGCGTTTTAAGAGCGTTTTGAGTTTGTATGAGTGTTTGAATGTTGTGATTGAACCTAAACTCAAGGTTTGTATATATAGTAAACTTGGGATGGCAAAATGGTAAAAAAAAGTGAAAAAAACGGTCAAATGTACAAAAAAACGGCTAAAAAAAACTGGGTTAGAAACCGGGTTGGAAAAAACCGGTTTGTAACGGCTAACCCAGGAACCGGTTCCTACCTGCCGGGTTCCAGAACACCCGAACCGGGTTGGGTAAAAACCCGAGTTTAACCGGGTCGGTTTTTCGGGTTTTTTTCAGGTTGGGTTTTGAAGCCGGTTTTTTTTACTACCTCTACTCTACTTAATAGTGAAAGGAAAATTAAAATGAAAGTAGTTTCTTTCTTTGTTTTTTTTATCAAGAAGGTTGTGTAATTTATCCGGATTGCATATTTTTATAAGAAAGTAATTTAAGTTGAGATCGAAGTATTTTTACTTAGTGTAAATCACTATCTTCAAAAAGTTTACTTAATGATAAAAATGGTTAACATTATAATTGATTAAAAGCCCAAAATTAAAATTTCACCCCTTTATTTTAAGTTCAATGTTTTATAATGAGTGGTTATATAACGTATCGTTTATGAATATTTGCGATTTAATCTCTAAATAGAAGTTGAGGCAGCACGGAGCTTGAACAATTATTTTGGAGAGGCCAAAATCATTCATATGTATAATATGGTACTACATGTATTTAAAAAAGACATTTGTTGAATTATGCTACTAAATTATACAACTAACAGTAATTAACTATCTATTGATATAAGATCCAAGTGTCATAACCAATAATGGTAGACAATTAATTAAAAGATTATAAATAATTAAACATAAATAAAGATTTACAAATTACAATAAACATATATGAGCGAAAGTAGACGTTCAATCATTTAGAGATTATTCTTACACTTCGCAAATTTAAAAAAACGGAGTTTTTTTTTATTAACAAACATCTTGATATGAATTTAACTATAGGTAAATAAAGTTAGTTATAAAAAAGTATGAATATATTATGATTATCATATTCTGATACTAAAAAATAAGAAAAGCCAATATTAATATAAATTTGAGCCCTCGCCTGTTTCTGGTCATAGAATGTTAACAACAATTCCTTCTACCAACTCAACCATCTCAATTTTTGATTGATTAATTCTAAACAAATTATTAATACTAGCTCAAATTTTTGGGAGGCCATATTTAAATATAATAAAATTGGCATTCCAATAAAACAAATGAAAAAATGTATATAATGCTAATATCAAAATTTGCAGTGACATTTACCGCTTAAACGCTCGTAACAAAACAAATTTAATATTCAAGAGAGTCAAACATGATTACTATAAACCCCTACAAGCAAATTATCTTTGTTTTGCTAGAAACTGATCACCATTAGTTGAAACTTAAATGAGATCAGGAATCACTAATAATACTTATTATATAATGGTAACTTGTTTTTTTTACTTAATTTTGAGGCCTCTAATATTGGTAAGTTCTACACGACCGCACCACTTGTATACATTAAAATAAACTAAAAAATTTCTTCGAGTACAATAATTAATAGTAGGCAGAAAAAGAAAATGATATAAAGCCAAAAACACGACATCTTCCACGAAGGCCTCGTTTTTGTTTTTGTATCCATCTCAAAATAATGAAGTACTTTTTTACGTACGTGGACATACGTTATTCCTATATATTGAGTCAATAATACAATCATGCATGATTCATGAATGGTAGAAATTAAATATTGTAAAAAACTACTCACAAATAGGCAATCAACAACAAGAGAGACGTGTCAACTTATTTATATAAAAAAATAATAATAATAATCTTCTGTTAAATATAAATCAAAATTATTTAGGTTTACTAAAGTGTTTAATATTTATTTAGAGGTGAAAGTTGAAGCCTATGTATAAGTGTTTAACAAGCTAGTTACAGATTTACAGTTTGAAAGTGTAAAATGTTATAGAAAAAGACAAAAGTGAAACTCAAAATATAAAAGAATTATATTTAAATAAACGTGAGCATTATTTTTCAAGTATCTTAGTTTAATTTTTTTCCAATAAATTTTCACGTTCTTTGTGTATCAAATAGGAGTTCTAGTTTGCTTTTAAAAAACATAAGTTCAAACTCTTAGGGCGCGTTTAGTTAAGGAAAACTCATTCATTTTTTTTGAAAAATTTTCTAAGAAAACTGAAAAATTAGAAAACACGTTCAAGTTGGAGTTTTCTGAAAGAGTTTTCTAAGAAAATAAAATATATGATTTAAGGTTTTCAAGCTTTCCTAATTAGAAAAATGAAAACTCCATCCCTTACATTTGAACGCGTGCTCTAAACCCCTTATGATTTTCAAGGGACAAAAAACTCTATAAAAATAGAAAAGAAAAAATAAAAATATTTTTTCATAACTAAACGCGCCCTTAGTATACATTTTTATAAACTAGTTTTCAAGCATGCCCAAAATACAATTAATTAATCGAATAATGATATTGAGAAATTATGTAAAAAAGACATACCTAACCTAACTACTCTAGTCACGCGCGGCTTTGGTTGTTACATGAATTTATTCTGTATTGTGTGGACAACGTGGAGATAGGAACCACGTGATTGTCGTTTAATGTAACATGAAACTCGGCATGATTCTCATAAATATCCGAACTCCAATAAGTAATTCGAATCCGAATTCGAATAACTTAAATTCAAACTTTATTCAACCACTCGAATTTGAATAACCCGAGTTTTATTTGAATTGAATAATGGATAAATATTTTAGAATTTTAGTAACTAGAATAATCAAAAATGTTATTTAATATACAAATATAACCATCAAATTATATTTTAGAATTTAACATTCATATGTGATTATATTTACAATCAAATTATACGATTTAAATCACTAACTATAATCACATGTGAATAATCAAATTTACAAATGATAAGTTTAAAATCACATAATAATAATTTATTTGATAATTTAAAAAACCTACGAAAAAAAATTAGTTGTAATCACATGTAATTAATGTGTAAATAAATACGGATTTCAATATATATTTCTATAATTATACATGTAAATAAATATAACGGTGAAATCACATGTGAATTATCAGTTATTATCACATACTTCATTTATAAAATAAATGTTATTAAACCTTAAATCAATAATCACATGTGATTTTGACCGTAAACGAATGCAATTTTTAAAATCTTATTTATATTTGTTTATGTGAATGAATAATAAGTTGTATTCATGTGTGAGTTAACATCCACCATTGATGAATAATTGTGTACCAATGTTATATTTACTCAAAAATCACATGTGATTATATAAGTCACATTTTCTACGACCCAACAAAAATGAAAAAAAATTTTGTCGAAAATATAACTTGTTGAATCTCTAATCGAAGAGAAAAAGACGTTGATTTCGAATATATAATTTTTATAATTTTTAGTCATGGCGTTTGTAAGATATTTGATTTTAAATATACGAATGAAAATTAAGTTTGTAAAATATTTGATCATATTGGTTCTCTCATTCTTCATATTTTTAGCATTCTTTATTGAACTCACCCCTAATATCTTATTGACTTTCAAGTTGAGAAATTTGTTAGTAACTAGATTATAAAGGAATATATATTTCTAACGAAGATATATGAACCTATTATCAATACTGAGCATTTTTAGTTACGATTATTTTAGTACGGAGTATTTTGTTGTTTATCTTTAATTAATTAATAGTGATTTCGAACTAAATTTTAAAACGAAATCTCAACCACCTTACTCTAATATTAAATTAAATCAATTAATTAATTAAATTAAATATTAACGAAAGCAAATAAAAAAACCAATAGATATTTAGTTTGTTGTAGAACCGTGAAAGCAGTCTGTTTGTTGTTGTTCTTGTTGCTAGATAGAGATATATTTCTATATAACTAATTGAGGATAATATATTTTCTATGTGAAAGCTCTATCTATTTGACAAATAAGTAAAACTTCTACTTGTCATTACCATATCTTCCCAAAAATCCTACGTGTCACTAAAATTAAATTAAAAGTTCTATTCTATATAACTAATTGATTATAATATCTTTCTTAAGTGGAAGCTCTATCTATTTGACAAATAAGCAAACTTAATATGCGTCATTAACATATCTTCCCAAAAAATCCTACGTGTTACTAGAATTAAAAGTTGAAACCATCGCGATTCTACCATTTTTTTCTATAAATCCTCACGATTGATTCCTAAAAGTATTTGTTGAACATGAGATAGAATTTATGTTTATAAATAAATAAATATGGCTTAAGTGTACAAAAATGTAACTATTTATAGTATGACATTCATAGTGTGTATCAAACTATTCGGACTTTTATTGTATGTAATAAACTTATTATTATTGCTATTGTATGTAAGTTTTAGTACATTTACTTACGTGTCAGTTATATGTGGTGACACGTGTCGTCATTACAAGTTGACAAGTCATCAAAATACATACAATAACAATAAATTGAAAGTTTATTACACACAGTGTAACTCCGAATACTTTATTACATACTATGAATGTCATACTATAAATAGTTACATTTCCTTATACTTAACCCTAAATAAATATATATAACAAGCGTATGTGTTCACCTGTACAATTGAATCGAGTTATGGATCAAAATCGCACAATTAATTTGGTCCACCACCTTCTCTATTCTCACCATAATCGATTAAAAATCGAACTCTATATTAATTAAAGAGCAATGTTTGTGTGCTTAATTTGTAAGTCTGGACATTTCTAATTCATGACACATATTTTACTTTGCTTGCCTAATTAGCATATATATGTACTTTTAAGAAGTAGTTATTATATTAATATTATTTGATCTTAAGTATTTTTATATGTACGTATATATATTTGTTTATTAGTTTATATTTGTATTACATTGGTGTGTTGTGAAGTGTTGTTACGATACATATAGACTAAAGTTAAACGTTGATAATAACTTTGCAAACTAAATAAGATTGTTAATATATTTTAAATAGTTATTAAGGATATTGTTTGACCTTAAAAGATGCTTATGTGTTAACGATGTTGTTGTTATTTTAAGCAGGGAAAAATCATTTCCCCCCTTTTTAGACGTAATAAAACTTTTATGTTTAGAAGTGATCTCAATCAAACACTTAATGTCTCGATCTATACTATACTCATAACTCATAGGGATAGCTGCTCATCGAATGATCAATTCTCCATTGAGAGCGTTAAGCCCAAAAGGACGAATATAGTGGGTGTTCTAACAACGCTTATTATATCGATATAGGAAAAAATGAATAATATTTACACTCATTTTTCATATCAGTAAACATCATGCATTGAATTTCATTGAATTTTTATTTTTCATAACTTATATTTTCGTAAAAATGTTATCTTTTACGTTTGTTGCTTTTCTATATATTTCGATTATTATTATTTTTGCTAGCATCGCACGGGCATAAAAACTAGTAAATATATAAATAAAAATAATTATATAATAATAGGAATACGACATGTATGTGATATGTAATAAAATTAATAATTAATAATGACATGATGAAGGTGGATGGATAATGAAACTACAACATATAGCATTCAGTCATTATTATTATGCAAAGCATAGTACAAGTGTATGTCGTCAAACGGTTTCACTTCAATCATCAACAACAATAGTAGTAATATGAATTTAAATACAATAAATGGATTATCACCGGCGCCGGATGAAGAATCACTTACGGCGCCGCTTCTTCACCTCCGGCGATCAACCTCCAACACCACTTCTCAAATTGCCATCGTTGGATCCAATCCTTGCCCTATTGAAAGTCTCGATTATGAGTAACCACACACTCTCTTTACTCTACTCTACTCAATTTATTTATATTATTTGTTTCATTTGTTGTATGACAGTAATAATAATTATTTACTAATTAAGTTAAGTAATAATGCTAGGAATGTTTTTGTGACATTAATGATCTGGACTAAAACGGGTCCCATTAGTTCTTCACTAATAAGTCCAACTTCTGACTGTCAGTTTGTATCTCATATACAATCAAATTCAAAGTGGAATTTGAAAAAAAATAAAAATAAAAGTTTACAACTACAGGTATAAACTGTTTGCTGACAAAGGAACTACCTTTTCTTGATAACAAACTTTAAGGGGTGTTTGCGATTGCTAATTTAAGTGTGTGTTGGCTCATTGCTAACTTTTAAAGCGATTAGCAAATCGAAACACCCTTTTGAAGACTGCTTAACTACTTATATTAGGTGGAATAAACACTAAAGTAATAACTAGCATGCTGGCACTAATTATTTTTTTAACAGTTAAGCGCTGTGAAATAAGCAATCCCGAGCACCCCTCAATTTGTTACTATTGTATGTATCTAACCTTTTACTACTTCTAACCCGGCCGTCTTGATGATGTGGCACGTTATATGGCTGCACGTCATCAGTAAAACTTAAAATGATTGAAAATTTTCTGTTTACCTGATGAAGGGGTCATAGACTCATAGGCTACTTAGAATAGTAGCTAGTGGAGATTTTGTTACATTGAAAGTTCAGTACATACAATAGTAATAAAACAATTCTTTCGTCTATAAGAATTTAAACAAAGTTTGTTAGAATAGGATAAAGTTGGAAACTTTAGAATATGAATCTTCATTAATGCTAACTTGTATGGATACCTTTGTGTGTGTGTATGTTTATGTGTGGTGGGGCCAAAAACCTACAACCATGTATGTGGCAAGTGACCTGTCATTTTTATGTGTCCCATTTGGGTTATCAAAAGATGTCTCTGTGTGCCGTTTGGTCATTCGTTTAGCGTCAAGTCAGAAATTTATCAGGTCATCAGGTTTCCGAATGACCCAAAGGAGGACACAAATCCATCTTTTAGTGACCCGATTGGACAGAGATTTGTACAATGACTAAAAGGGTCAAATGTAGAAGTACGCTGTTATATCAGGGGAAAAAAACCGTTTCTGTTAACAATTGTTGGCAAGTAATGGATGACATTGGTGTGCATTTCCTTGAAATTTTGAAAGCTTTCCGGCAAATTATCATGGGTAGGTGTATTGTGCCATGGTGAAGACAATTATTAGGGCCATAACATCTTTTTCACAAATAAAAACCAACCAACCAACCACCTAGAGTGGGAGGATATAGTTCATCTTGTAGCATGGTACATCATGACAGAACAACTCTTCAAACTCCAATGTCACGACATTTATGTCAACCAAATGAATCAATACAAGCAGATGCACTCATCGACTAGTAATTCTACTAATTTTTTTTTGTTTTTTCTTTCTTTTTTAAGGATCATTGAGAATGATGTCTTCAAGCATGATTGGCGCAGCAGAAGTAAGAACCAGATATTCCAGTACACATCTTTGAAATGGATTCTTTGTTTTCTTATTGGTATTGTTGTCAGTCTCATTGGCTTCTTCAATAACCTAGCTATTGAAAATATTGCTGGTGTCAAGTTTGTGATCACCTCCAACATGATGCTGGCAAACAGGTTAGAGTTGTTCTCATTATTTTATTATTATATTTTGATTCCACTTCTATTAGTTTCAAGAACTGTTAACTTTATACATGTAAACAACTACTCAGTTCATAATTGGTAGAAAGTGACTTTTTTCTTGATTCAACTGTGAATCCTTTGTCGCAGGTACTGGGCAGCATTTCTCATATTTGCAGCAGCGAATTTAGGCCTTACCTTGTTTGCTTGTTTGATAACGACTTTAATAGCACCAGAGACTGCTGGATCAGGCATACCTGAAGTGAAGGCTTATTTAAATGGTGTTGATGCTCCTGCCATCTTTTCATTTAGAACCTTGCTAATTAAGGTGATTTCAGTAGTTTATACTCGAATTTTTCTTCTTCCCGTTTTCTTGTTTATAACTTGATGCATGTGCTCCAAATTATGTAGAATATGAATTGTTGATTTATTTGTTTAGTTTGAATTTTTATCCTTATATTGTAGTCTATCAAGATATCATGAAATGCATTATAAATGCAATAATTTTCTTGTAATCGTGTTATTAGAATATTACTTGAAATCTTGAATTGTCACATTGTGTGTATTTCTCCTGTTTTTACCATTTTTATATCAAATTATATTATATATGTGATGTGATGTGGACTTGTTGACAGATTGTTGGCAGCATTGCTGCGGTATCATCATCTCTGAATGTTGGCAAGGCGGGGCCCATGGTGCATACTGGTGCATGCATTGCAGCTCTAACAGCTCAGGGTGGATCAAAGAAATACGGGTTGACATGGAGATGGTTCAGATTTTTCAATAATGATAGAGACCGACGTGATCTTGTAACTTGTGGATCAGCCGCTGGAATTGCTGCTGCTTTTCGTGCCCCTGTTGGTGGTGTACTTTTTGCTCTTGAAGAAATGGCATCTTGGTAATCTTCATGCATGTATACATGGACCCAACTTACGTTCAAACTTACCAAAATCATAGTAAATATAAAAAACAAAAATGACTTACATTTTGTGTTATTCTTTAGGTGGAGAAGTGCCCTTTTGTGGAGAGCTTTCTTTTCAACTGCCGTTGTTGCAATATTGCTTCGGGGTTTGACTGATATGTGCTTGAGTGGAAAATGTGGACTGTTTGGCACTGGTGGTTTGATAATGTTTGATGTTACGTCAGAAGATATAACTTATCATCTAACGGATGTACCTCCGGTTCTTCTTCTTGGAGTCATTGGAGGCATTGCAGGGGGTTTGTACAATTTTTTACTGGGCAAAGTACTCCGACTTTACAATTTAATCAACGAGTAAGCTCCCTCTTTGGCTTCATGTCATCTGCTTTCCTATTTTTCTATTTAGGTATATCAAGAGTATGATACTATCTTTTAATGAAAATGTAATTCTTTGTAACGAGAGTATGACACTATATGTAGTCAACTATACCTCCTCTATTCCGATTCAACACTTACTATTTGTGAAGGATAGCAAATTAAAAGATAGAGTTTTCCCTGCTAACGAGTAACGTCCTAATAAGTTGACCAGACACGTTTGGGACTACAAAATTCCTTTATTTGTCTTTGTTAAAGGTACTACAGAGATGGCAAGATACGCAGGCTGGGCTGGAACTTCTTTGGGTCGAATGGTATGATCAGGCTGTGTTGACCCAAAACACTGGACATTTTTCAAATACGTAGTGTGTCAAATATGATTACAAAAATTTTATTATTTCAATCATAATATAATTTTTAATTAAAATTATTTTGGAGGTTTTGTGCATTAGAAACACTCTTTGGGCTCATTTTTGTTTATTCTACCTGTCAGAGATCAGCCTTAACCCAAATTGACCCATTAGAAGTAAGTGGGTCAAATTTTCCAGTTTTTGTTTTTGATACATGTAATGGATAATCAAACAATTTACTTAAACTATGTTCCAAAATGTTGAATTTGTTATGGAACTGTTGTTATGTGTAGCTTGCGATCATTTTTATTGAAGTATCGGTTATTTTTCATTTCTGACTTCTTTTACTCCAGGAAAGGCACTGTTTATAAAATACTTCTGGCTTGCACCGTTTCCATCGTCACTTCCTGTCTCTTATTTGGGCTGCCGTGGTTCGCATCTTGCCGACCTTGTCCAGCTGGCGCATCAGAACCCTGTCCCACAATCGGCCGCTCTGGCAACTACAAGAAGTTCCAATGTCAGCCCGATCAATACAATGAACTAGCAAGTCTTTTCTTCAACACAAACGATGATGCAATAAAAAATCTATTTAGCAAAGACACAGACACCGAGTTTCACCCTTCATCGGTACTAATATTCTTCATAACATGCTTTTTCCTCAGCATCTTCAGTTATGGGATCGTGGCTCCAGTGGGTCTGTTCATTCCCGTAATTGTGACAGGTGCTTCTTACGGACGCCTTGTTGGCCTGTTAATTGGTTCAAGTTCGAATCTTAACCACGGGCTATTTGCTGTTTTGGGGGCTGCTTCACTTCTTGGTGGATCAATGAGAATGACAGTTTCATTATGTGTTATTCTTCTAGAACTTACCAATAACTTGCTGTTGCTACCACTGATAATGCTGGTTCTTCTTGTTTCCAAAACCGTGGCTGATGCATTTAACGCGAATATTTACGACCAGATAATGAAATTGAAAGGTTTTCCTTATTTAGAAACGCACGCTGAACCATACATGAGGCAGCTAACTGTTAGCGACGTTGTTTCGGGCCCACTTCGTGTATTCAACGGGATTGAACTCGTTGCTAATATAGTACACGTTCTTAGAACGGCAGGGCACAACGGGTTTCCCGTAGTTGACGAGCCTCCGCATTCTGAAGCTCCAGTTTTGTACGGTTTGATTCTTCGGAACCATCTTATCACGTTACTAAAGAAGAAAGCTTTCTTGCTTACTCCAACTCCAAGTAATGTGGATATTGCAGAGCAATTTACAGCAAGTGATTTTGCAAAACAGGGTCTTAGTGAAGCAGAAAAGATTGAAGATATTGAACTGACGGAAGAAGAAATGGAGATGTATATTGACTTGCATCCTTTCACAAATGCTTCACCTTATACTGTTGTTGAGACCATGTCACTGGCTAAGGCTCTTACACTTTTCAGGGGTGTCGGTTTAAGACACTTGTTGGTGGTGCCCAAGACTTCTGGGGTAAACATAATGCTTTAGTTACATGTTCAGGTCTTAAGTTCATACCAAAGGTGACAAAATGGACGGGTTGGGTAATAGTTCCAAATTAGTTGGTCAAGATGGGTATTTTCATGTATGGGTATATTTTATAAATTAAGACTTTTTAAATATGATCAAAATATATAGTGTATGCATTGTGAAATACACTTAGGTGGCGTTTGACCTGCTTTTACTTGACCCAACTTTTTGAGGTTTACTCATTTGACCCGTTAGCGGCAGTGTATAACCCAAATATCCTCTAGATTTTTCCTTTCTGTCGGTGCAACTTCGTTTGGTTATAGAATCTTTCATTGTCACACATATATTAAAATATTAAAGTGTGTGTGTGTGTGATGATTTTACATTTCACATGAGCACTTGTTAAAAGGTACTTAGATTTTAGTGAGTATACATTTGGTCTTAGAGTGAAAATCATTCGTAGAAAAATTGTTAAGCAATATCATTTTATCGGTAATGCATACCATTACAACTTATTTGTGCTAGCTTGAATATGAGTTGACATTTGTGGTGGCAAAATGGGTTGCGTAACAGGTTATAGCTATTTTAGTTGTTTATTTTTTCTGTTTGGCCCGTTATCGATAAAATACAACATGAATTTCCCTTCTTCCTATACTCGAGTTGAAATTTCAACATTTAGTTCACATATAAAGTTCCACTTCATTTGAATTTCCATTCTATGGATCCCACGGAAGAGACCTGCAAAATAAAGATGAGAAATGGAAGAACTAAGGATAAGAAGCAAATCTTTTTCCTGCATATAGTAGTTATATATCTAGAAACGCTAAATGTGTCTTCTAAAGTCTGTTTATTTTCTCTTGCAGAGACTGCCTGTCGTTGGTATATTGACAAGACATGATTTCATGCCAGAACATATACTTGGTTTGCATCCAATGTTAGCAAGAAGCAAATGGAAAAGATTAAGATTCAAGTTCCCTCTTTGGAACAAACTCTTCTAGTCAAACTCATCAAACTGAAATTGCAACATCTATTATTAGCCCGTCAAACAACAGATGGGCAGTGAAGATGATATCGGTATCGAGCCTTGTTGCAGTTTATCCTACCCGGCTACATCAGGTAAGTCCATATTTTGTTAAATTAAATCTTTGTATATAGAACTTGTTTTGCCCATTGAGAGTACTCTTTCTTATATTGTACGTTAATATTATTATTTGAATAAACGGAAATAGCGTATCAGCTCATTTTAGCTCTGACAGTCATATCAGCTGGATTTTGGTGCTTATTCTTTCGCTTTCGTGTTTGTACATTGTTCCCGGTAACAAATTAGTCAGCTTGTTAACTGGCTAGCACATTAAAACATGTTGGCCTCATTTATATATGTCTCACTTCTATTTGTGGGTCGTGTTTAATACAAATGAGTCTCCTAAAATTTCATGAGAAAGTCAAGGGCGGGACAATTACATATCTCCCCTTCTAAACCCCTAAATACCGTATAACCTAAAACATGTTTTAAAATCATTGTATACAACTATACGGAGTATTATGCTTTGAAGATGCATGATATAAGAGGGAAGCACCTGTTTTTATTCGCTATGCCACAAGGCCATAAACATGGATATACCAACTTGTTCAACTAGGTTAACTCTTAATCTACCTCGTGATATATCTTTAACTAATTATTATTTAAAAGTCGGTCTCTTTTCGTATGCAATTAAGTAAAATTAGAATAAATAATAAAATAGTATACACTTGTTAATACTTAGAATACAAGTTTAATATGACATTGTTTACCAGAAAATTAGGTCAACTTCCTAAACCAAATAATGGTCAACCAACAATTTAGGCATACAAGTAACCATAAATTTTCAAACCATAGAAAATGAAAGGAAAGGATGACTTTTGACATCTTATTTACTACTTGAGTCCTTTAAAATGGTAGTATAAAACAACATGGGCTAAAAATGAATGACAAATTGATGGTCATTTAAAACTGATTTGTTGGGATATTATTGGAACCGGCTTAAAGTGATCTTTAATTGTATACCCAAATTCTCTCACACACATGCGATTAGGCCTGAATTTAGTTACAAGTAATGACGTCTGCAGATTGAATCTCAAAATTTACATGTAAATAATGTAAGATGTCACTTATGTATAAAATATATGTGCACTCATCGGCACAAGAGTCGAGTCCGTTGACCAATCACAAATAACTTTCTTATAGATACATATTCAGTTTCTCTTTTAAACCTAGCAACATCTAAATTAGGTGCTGTTAATTGCACGAATCATTTACCGTAAAAACAATAATCATTTACTATAAAAACAACTTTCCTTTTTGGAAAAGTAAAGACACATACGTTTAACTACATCAGATATATATTATTTACACATTTCTTTCAATAAGATTTGAATCAACAACATTATAATCTAGGTACTTAGATTACCTAAATATCTACTTGGCATAAGCGCTTTGGTGTTAAACAACTTTTTTTACAATTCATTTTCGCATTAACAAATTAAGTCGAGCTATCCTCTTAATCTTGCTTTCTTTTGGTATATTCCAATGGAATTTTAGGATCATGTTTTGAAGGTCTGATTTATGTGGCCCCATCAGAGATGACAACAATACACATGTAAATTGGTCCGGTCGATTTCATTTTTGTCCGTTAGATAGTATAATAATCTATTTTATTTTATTATGTGTATTCAAGTGAATATTTTTATATATAAGTTACAAGGTAAGGTGGAAGATTAGAGGTCCTCTGCATTTTGAAAGGAAAGAGTGACGTGCGATCTCAGTCGTTGATTTCAGTGATCAACATCAACATCCTCAATTCGTAACACTGCGTCTTATGTTCACACTGTATCTTACATAAAATGCAGTGTTGTTAACCTGCAATAAATATGAGCCGTTAATCATAAAAATTAATGACTACGATCATCTGGCATTCCTTCCCCCCAAAATACAGCAGCTTCTCGTAACTTTACCCCCAAAGTAAAAACAATACATTTATCATCTAGCCTTCAAATTTTACGTACTTATTATATATTCAGTACACATGTATAAGTGAGCTAGAATTAAAGAATTCATTAAATGAATTTATTAAACTTGAACATGTAATAAGTTTATTATCATTGTACGAAACTTGTATAATTGAAAAGACATTAGAAGTATACGTATTTGATAGGTATATGTAACTGAAACGATATAACAAAGGAATTGCAACTGCAATTGCTTGGCGTACATACAAAAGACAAAACACATGGTTTCTGAAGACACATTTAAACCAACACTTGTTTCGCCAACCTTTATTTGTTGTCTAATTTCTGTCTGTAAATCCGATAGGTGGCCATTTTTGGAATTAAGATGCTATGTACGTGACTTATAAGTCTTGTAGCTAGTAGCACTTAATATGCTATTTATGTGACACTTGACCGTTTTCTGTGACCGACATTTTAAATGTGCTATTAATACATTGGGCGTAGACTATGATCGTGTCACTTCTAGATTCATATATCATATTAAAGTTAGTGATTTTGGTTTATTTGAACCAATTTAAAGAAAAAGGGCTAAAATACTTCATCAGATCATGTTGATTTTGATTAGTTTTCAATAACAACATAAATACGCAATCATATATGCGTTATTACTAGTTATTATGTATTTGAAAGAACATGAATTATTAATTTATCATGTTCCTTAAAAAACTTCGAAGCAAAGGGTGTGGCCCAAAAAGTCCGGAACTCGTTATGATCATAAAGAAAATTGGAAAAAGAATGGCATGGTGCATACCATACTGGCTGGACCAAAACTAAACCACACCATGACATTGGCGTGGCGGAAAGATTACAGTGGCCAGCTCACTTCATTCCCTTTGCTCTAAGCGTTTTACATGTATTATTGCATGATTATACTCATAGTAAGACTGCAATCTATCTCTGCTATAGTTTCTTACACAATTCCGTTATATTTCAAGTTGCAAATGTGCTTGTCCCATTATTCATTAGCTGCTCATTAAGTTATCAGTAACCATCTTAATAAATTTTGACAAGTTTTATCGGATTGAGTTTAGATGTCATGTCAAAAGACTTATTTGTTTCATTAATCATAAGAAATGGACGATTTATATTGAATTGAACAACTTTCTTCAATCTGTATCATTTAAAATGACCTGTTTTGTTAATCTAGTTAATAAAATTTTTTTGTTATTATTTTTCATAAGTTATTTTCATCTTTTACATGCAAGTATATCATATGATCAATATTTTCCTTAAGAAATTGATCATGATTTCTGATATACTAAGTTGACCATATATGAATCAAATTAAGACCATGATGAACCCAAATTACATGTGAAGCATAATGAACCCAAACCATAATAAGGTGTAGACAATTCAATACCTTTTTCAATTATTACTTTATTTTTTGTAAAGTGACAAGTCATTCTCTTTGTCGCCAATATTCTAGTGGACCTTGAGACCAAGTAGCACCATAAAAGAGTAAAATATTCATGGTAAATAACTAAATATGTCTACAAACATAATGTTTAGACTTATACCGAATTTCTAACTCTATATACGAGCGGATTAATGTTATCTAGTCACACTCACTGGATATAATATTGAATCACTATTTACAATTAAAATGCTAAAAACTCTGCATAATACGGGTATTATGCTAGTTACATTTTATTTATCATTTAGTCCGGTTATAAAAGCAAAGGGAATAGAATATCTTAAACGGATCTCCAAACAAGTCTTTTAATCAAAAATAGAGCAAAGTGGGTGGCTTTAATGTATAAGTTGTAGGTAGTAGTTGCTGCAATAGCCTTAACTGCCTTCAAATCAAATCTCTTTTATTTCTCTCTCTCCCACCATTTTACCCATTCATACATGATACCATTTTCATTCCCATAAATACATCATACATGTGGGTGGGTCTTTGATTCAATTCATTCATTCATTGATTCCCATCTCCATTATTATTACATAAACACATTAATGTTATTGAATCTGATCACATTTTACAATACACACACACTTTTGTGTTTTGTGTTGTGGGTGTCACAGATTCAAATTATATAAAAAAGTATGAACTCAAATGATGGGTCTTCTGTTTGGAAGAGAAGAAGATCTAGAGAAATCTTGAATGATGATGAAAAATCAAATCTTTTTAATAAAAACAAAAATAAAAACAAATATAAGAGCAAGAACAAGAAGAAGATTGTGGATCACAAGACTCAAAAAGACTACCCTTTATTGAGATATGAAGAATTACCAGAATACATGAAGGATAATGAGTTTATTTTGAATTATTACAGAGCTGATTGGCCTTTGAAACAAGCCTTTTTTAGTCTTTTTCATTGGCACAATGAAACCCTAAATGTATGGACGTAAGTATAATCTCTCTCCCTCTCTATTTTGTAAAAATTTCAAATTTTGTTTGGGTATTCATGATTTTTCCATAAAGTTTGATGATGGGTATGTTACCATTTTCATCTTTTTGGGGGAAAGTTTGACAATTTGGAATTATTCAATGAATTTGAATAATTTTGAAAATGTTTCTATGTTAAAAAAAAAAATACAGTATTTATGAAGTTACTTGACTCCCACTAAATGGGAGCTTTTACAACTGTTGATATTTGGTTATATGCTATTGCTTTCATTTCTGTTTCAATTTTTGTTAGGGTGAGTTTGATGAGTCATATAGGTTCAATGTATATGTACAGTGTTGTACAATGTGCCTAAATACTTGTATCTTCCTTTTGGTATTTACTATGATCACTAGACCAAGTTTCATTTTGGGGGTTTCTTTATTCCTATTTAAGTTGGAGCTTGAATTTGCTGCTAATGTTCTATGGGTACCCAATTGATTTCATGTTTGTCTAGTACCATTAGGAAATGATTTATTTTGAAATTTCTCTATAAATTATTGACATGTGGAAAACTCAATAAGCTAATTTTTAACGGCCTATGAGGTATAAGCTTAAGGTTATGGCTGATTTTAGCCCATAAGCTGAGTTGATAAGCTTGCAGGTAATTAAAAATGAGCTTATTGACTTTCCAAATTTCAGCAACTCCATAAGCTATAGAAATAAGTGTACCAAACACCCCTGAACTTGTACCATGTACATAAGGACTTGTGCGTGGTTCATGACTTTTACAAATTTTTCACAGTTTGAAGTTGTGTTTGTGCTTGCCTTTTAAAGTGATTATGTGTTTTGGATAAGCTACCTTCAAACTGAACCGATGATTTCACTCTCAGATGATCAATTTGATCCAAACACTTAAAACGGATTATTTGTCATTTGAAAATGCAATAATAAAGATATCCTTTTTGCAAAAGCAATCCAAAAGACCCCTGCATAGCATTTGATATGAGTTGTATTTAGTGTACCTTTCTTGTGTGAGATGTTGATACTTCAAAGCTAATGAAATGCTATGTGACAAGTCCTGTACCATATGCAATAATACTTGTAATTCTTGTCTTTTTTGCACACACAATCATCAAAAGGGTCAGGACTTAAAGTTATGGAAAAACTATATGCAATCCTTTAATGGAATTGATATGATACACCATATTCATTTTCTTAAATTGCTGTTTTTAACCAAAACTTGTGTTCTGTTATGGAGTAGTATTATAGTTACTGACATTTTTTTGGCTGTATGCTTGTTTTTCATGTGTAGGCATCTAATTGGATTTGTTGTATTCTTGGGATTGACCGTTACAAACTTGATGCATGTGCCTCAAGTTTCAGATTTCCTCAATTTATTAACTTGGTATGCACAGATTCCTTTTCTCCTTCTACATTTTATAAAGCATGATTCAAGGCACTTGTTTTAATCTCTTGTTAACTAGACTTAAAATATTTGTTGCTCTTATTCTTCTTCTATACAACTAGACTTAAATGTTGTGAACCCAACTCAGTGATAGGCCATATGTAGTACTCTATTACATATCCTTTGTGTTCTTGATTTTGTTAGTTGGTTATGTATCTTATATCCTTCAATGTTCACAAAATAATAAAATATTGTGACACATAACTGGCTGTCAAGAACTGGAAATAAATTATTAAATATCTAAAAGAAGAATCTTATAAACAGGTTGTAAAACATGTTAAGCAAGGTTTTGTCTTTGATTGATATTGAAAATGATTTTCTTCAAGTTTTCTAATATAATAGCTTATATAAGTAGTTTTCTAATTTTATTTTTATATAATTTTCAGGTCTTTCCCATTAAGCCCCGGTGGAAATGCCTCACATAATGCGATGATGGTACGTTGATGCTTAGTCCTTTCACTCCATTTCATATTTCACATACATTTTGACTTTTTAATCAAACAATTCTTGCCGAGGATAAAAAATGATGTTAATTTATCCAACCTTAACATCAGAATATACAAATGAAACTAACAATGACATCTGAAATGAAATTTGTTATGCCAGTTTTCTGAATTAGAAGATAAATGCATTTGACTGTAAAAGTCAAACCTTTTCTTACTAAATTTCCCTTGTGTTCTATTACAGGATACACCAAAGCTCATTGACTTAAAACACGAATCACCTCTTGATATGGATATTGGATCACCGCTAATGGTAGCTACACGGTGGCCGTTCTTTGTGTTCTTAGGCGGCTCAATGTTCTGCCTCTTATCCAGCAGCACGTGCCATCTCTTCGGCTGCCACTCACACCACCTTAACCTATTGCTACTCCAAATGGATTATGTTGGTATCACCATCATGATCATCACCTCATTCTTCCCACCAATCTACTACATTTTCCAATGTGAACCCATGTGGCAATTCGTATATCTTGGTGGAATCACAACCATGGGTGTTTTTACCGTAGTAACCTTATTAGCACCGGCTCTTTCAAGTGGAAAGTTTCGTTCTTTTCGTGCTTTTCTTTTCATGGGAATGGGTCTTTTTGGGATTGTACCTGCTATTCATGCTGTCACAGTAAACTGGCACGAACCTCAAAGGAATGGGATTTTAGCTTATGAAACAACAATGGCGGTTTCATATTTGACTGGTACAATGTTTTATATAACAAGAATCCCAGAAAGATGGAAGCCTGGTTGGTTTGATTTGGCTGGTCATAGCCACCAAATCTTTCATTGTTTTGTGATCATGGGTGCATTGGCTCATTATGGTGCTGCACTTGTGTTTCTTGAGTTTCGAGGTCAAGTTGGTTGCTAGTGATGTGAAGTTGGTTAGGACCTATTCGTTTTGATCGGTTAATATGTTCGATTTCTGGGTCCATTTATACGAACTTGTAGAATGCATATGTGATTGTGAGTTCTGTTTGTTGTGAAAGTGGGTTCAAATTATTTAATTATTTTTTACACAAATTTGTTGTTGATTTTTAACTGTCGAATTGTTGTATCCTGAGAAGTATAAAACTCAAAGCTGTAGCTACATGTATGGATAGATTGTTATACAAGTGTTGATTAATTATTGATTTGATTTACATCTTGTTTTAGGAGCAAATACAAACCATTTCCAATGCACTCCTATAGTCCTATTACAACATGTAACAAAATACTCTCTCTCTCTCTCTCTCTCTCTCTCTCTCTCTCTCTCTCTCTCTCTCTATCTCGAATCACACAAACCCTCTTATGACCATCGAAATATTTATATCTGATGAAAAAATCTCGCCGAGGACAACACACCCATTAAAACTTTGATCGAAACTTTTATAGCTGATGGCTCCACGTTTGCTGGTATGGCGTAAAAGAATTGGATGGGAGTCCGCTACATCACCAGCGAATGAGGAGTTCAGCTACAAAACTTTCTATGACAGCTTTATTTGTGTGTTTTCATTGGCTCCTTTTTAAATTTAGATAGATAAAGTTGAGACTGCTAGATTTTTGCACCCGCTACAAATATTTCGATGGTCAAGGAATGTTTGTGTACTTCCAGAAAGAAAGAGAAACCGATTCGTTAAATGTTGAGTCACGACTAGGATTTTCTCAAACTAAATCTATATAAATCTATATAAATAAAACAAGCTCAATAATTTGATTAATTCGTGTATACAAGTAAAATTATTTAGCAATATCAGTTGTTGTATATATTAGTGCATTGTTAGTTGTTAGTTGTTGTATATATTAGTGCATTGTTAGATTGTGATTTGGAGTGCATAAACCGTTAGGAATTTAGGACCCAAATAAGAACGTACAATCACAAGATTATACCTCACAACAATAAACGAAATCAAACACAAGCAATACGTAACTAAGATTTCGAAAAAAGTAAATGAACATACAAATATAACGTGGTTATATCCAATCAACTTGATTGGTAGGTTAGGGTTTACACGAAATAGAGGTTACATTATATAAGGTATGAAAACTTGCAAAACAAGAAAACACAGGCCGCCATGAGATCCTGTCGGGATCCCATATCATAACGTCGGGATGAGAAAAATTCGCGACAAGAGTAATAAAGCCGTGCCAGCATTCAGAACGCGTGATCCATTTCCAACTTAATTATCCCGCCAGGATCGTCACCTGAATTCCGTTTTCGTTTTCTTTCGTTTAATCTTCATACCCAATAATTTCTCACTTTAAGATTCAACGAAACCTAAACTCCCAACCCTACATCGCTCCTTCAATAGCACCCATTCTAACTTATCCATATCGTCGAAAAACCCATCCGGGACACACCGCTCGACCTCGTAGGATTGGAAGGATTTTGATGTTAAGTTAACTGAACCCCGCTACTAAATTGGGATCAAGACCTCTCTCTAATTTGACACCCTTTCATTAGTTCAAGAGAAGACCGGTTGAAACCCGATCCGACTCCAACACCCTCGTTGCACGAGCAACCCATCCATACAGAATTTCGTCTACACTATCTACCTTTCCAGCAAAGAAAAGACCACACGGTAGAACAACCACGAGAATGACACCATCAAGGTAGCCGTATGAAAATGCCATCACATCCTTGATCATCCACTTAACCACTCTCGCTTTCACCGTTGATCACTGACCACAAACATGCGCATGAGTTTCAACAAACACATCTTTCCTCAAGTCCCAACGAACCAACTCCCATTATACGGAATCATTATCTAACATGGCTCTTGAAAAAGAATCTCGCTCACCACCCTCGGTTAGTCACAACCTAACTGCCATTGGAGATGATCTAACCCAAGACTTGAAAATGCTAGCACCGAGATGACAAACCGAATTGATAGAAACCCCAAGGCTCCCACTAGTTTCAACTCTTCCCGAATTCCCACTAGTTCCAGATCTCTCAACAATTCCGTGAAGCTCATGTCGACTAGGACTACCCGAACCTACATCACCGCCAAGTCATTCCTCATCTGGAATCTCAACCATATACAAGGTTCTCTGTTTATAACTGCGAGCAATTACCATAATACCATTGATAACCTTTCACTGTTGGTCGCCAAATCTAACTTGGTTGATCATCCAACTGCCCAATCGAAATCAACCTCTTCTTGAGCTTGGGAATGAACCTCACATTATTGAGGACCCAATCCGTACCTAGGTGAGTTTTGAGAACAACATCCCCAATACTTAGCTTCAAGTTTCTTTTCATTCGCAACCCTACCAAAATGATACCTAAAATTCATCATTTCTTTCATGCACGAGATCACATGAAAAAATGCACCATAATTCAATACCTAGGACTCCACAAGATTCTCCTCGCAACATATTAACGCATCTTCAGTCGTATCAATCGTCATGTTCACACTCGATTTACCATTCGGACATTGATATCTAAAGTGACTCGGTTTCTTACAGTTCCAACGTGTGACGTTCCTATTCTCCGATGGCTCTCTCCAAGATTTAAATTTACTAATACTACGCCCCATGTCCGTCGCACTCAATTCCGAACCCCGATACCCACTAGAATCCTTCCTCCTACTTACTTTACAGAGTATCAAATTACGGATCCTCTCAAACGTTAGCTTTGCAACAGTAACCGTGCGGGACCAACTCTCGAGCAACGAAGATAACAAGAACAATGCCTCCAACTTATCTTCAAACTTAACCCCTACAGATCTCAACCTAGTCAATATCGAGTTAAACTCGTTCACATGATTCGTTGGCGATGCACCTTCAATCATCTTCACGTTACCAACTGTCGAATTAAGAAAACCTTATTCATAGGAGAGAGTTTCTCGTACATGTTAGACAACTCTGCTATTAAACCCCTAGTAGTGGTTTCTCCGACAATGTTGTAGGCGACATTCTTGGCCAGAAAAAGTCGAACCACCCCAAGTGCTAGATGATCTAACAAAACCCAATCCTCCTGCTTCATACCTTTAGGTTTAGTACGTAATTTTTACTCATACAAAACATCCTCGAATTGCATCTTCCAGAAACCGAAATCGCCACCATCAAATTTACTAATCTTTACCTCGCTTTTATCCGCCATTGTTCCCAAACACTCGAAACATGAGCTCTAATACCACTTGTTAGGAATTTAGGATCCAAACAAGAACGTACAATCACAAGATTATACCCATCAGCAATAAACGGAATCAAACACAAGCAATACGCAATTAAGATTACGAGAAAAGTAAACGAACACACAAATATAATGTGGGTATATACATTCAACTTGATTGGTTTAATTCACGACCAACTAGAGAGGAAATTTTATTAATTTCGTAAGTTAGAGTTTACAAGAAGTATGAGCTATGGTCTATAAAGTATGCAAACCTGCAAAACAAGAAAACACCAACCGCCATGAGATCCCGCCGAGGTGAGCAAAATCGCGCCAGCCTTTCGAACGCGAAAACTCTGATCCGTTTCCAACTTAATTATCCCACCAGGATCACCTTGATCCCTCCGAGATATTCACCTGAATTCCGCTTTTCGTTTTCTTTTATTTTATCTTCACACCCAACATACACGACTAAATTAATATATTTTGGTCCAACTAAACTTGCAGGTTCAAGACGTGCATGACGTTTGTATAAGACATAAATGAACACAAATGTTTAAGACATGCAGCTAAAACTGAATTTATTACAAAAACATTTCAACTATAATATTTTTTTTAAATGGCAAAGCTTATCATTCGAACAAATAAAAACTTACATATATGGTTATATGCTCAAGAGAGAGCCGACACATCAAAAAGAACTGAAGAAAACTTAGACCCAAATATTGGATGATGTGTCGTGTTGATCTTTTACTTCTTTATCTATTCTAGCATGTTACTTGTATGGTTGTATCATATAAAACATAAAATGTTGTAGATTTCCTTCCTTTGTTATTTTGAAATCAAATCCATAACTTGATCAACACTTCAACTATCTATAAAACAACAAATTTGTGATAAAAATATAACTTTTTATGGGGCCTAATTCACACCAAACAATATTCAATTCATGTTCCCTTTCTACAAAATCAGATGTCAAAATATTTACCAATTCAAATGAAAAGAACCTAATCAATATCACATCACACGAAACCAACATGAGCTTGAAACTCAATTGACACAAATGTAACATCATTACGAGCCAACGCACGCATGATCTATCACAAAACAATGACACGAGTGCATCACCATTTTATAAAGGATGATCATTCTTTTTTTTCGTACACTATCAATTGTATTTTATAAAGTCGTATCGTACAATAATATAAAACATAATCAGTGATGGCAAATCTATGCTCAACTTAGGTGGGCCTAATATAAAACATAATCAGTGATGGCAAATCTATGCTCAACTTAAGTGGGCCTAGTGACCACCCTTGTAAATAGGGGTGAACAAAATCCTGGTTGGCCCCGACTCGAAAACCCGAACCGGGTTTTAGTCAACGAATCCAAACCGGTTTTTGACCCAACCCGACCCGACCCCGACCCGATTTTAGGGGAAAAAACCCAACCCAATACAAACCGGTTCGGGTTGAAAACCCGGTTTCAACCCGGTTTTTTTTTATAAAATTGTATTTTTTCGAGCCTTGAGCGTTTTAGGGAAAAAAACAACGTATTTTTCGATTTTTTTCAATAGAATGGTAGTACATTAGTAATGGAAACATAATTGATCAACAACTTAACCAAAAGGCTTCTCAATCTTCTTAAAAATATTATTGAATCCAAAAAGTCTATATAATTCAAAGTGGTTCGAGCGTTAAGCGTTTTAGGGAAAAACAACGTTTTGGCCAAAAAATTTTCATTGAATTCATAAAACATAAGTAATGGAAACATAATTGATCAATAACTTAACCAAAAGGCTTCTAAATCTTCTTAAAAATATTATTGAATCCAAAAAGTCTATATAATTCAAAGTGGTTCGAGCGTTAAGCGTTTTAGGGAAAAAAACAACGTTTGGGCCAAAAAAATTTCATTGAATTCATAAAACATTAGTAATGGAAACATAATTGAACAATAACTTAAACAAAGGTCTTCTAAGTCTTCTTAAAAATATTATTGAATCAAAAAAGTCTTCATAATTCTTCATAATCTTCATAATCTTCATAATCTTCTTGAATATAAGTCTTTATAATCTTCATAAGTCTTCATAATCTTCAACTTATATTAATCTTCAATTCTTCAAAAGTCGAAATCTTCTTCGTAGGTAGCCTCGCGCGAAGCTTGATTGAGAGCAATTTCTTCGTCGGAAAGTGATATTACCATACCCTCTTCCACCTCGACATTATGTATATCTCCTTCGTATTCCAGTTCACCTTCAAGACTTGAAACATTTTGTATTCGTTCAGCGGCGTCTAAGTGATCCTTCAAGCAAATACACATCTCTAAGGAGGCCGGTGTGAGTCTTGTTCTTCGTATAGACAATACCCTGCCACTAAGAGAAAATGCGGATTCCAAAGCTACCATAGAAGCTTGGACGGTTAGTAAATCTCGGGCCATGATGGTTAGAACGGGAAATTGAGATTCCCTCTCTTTCCACCAAGCCAAAATATCAAATTGTTCGAACTCATTAGGTAGAATAGTGGACAAAAAATCCGTTGAGGTATATCTCCCATATTCGCTAGTCGTTTGGTTACCTTCACCCCTTGCCCGTTTATGATTTTCTTGTCTTAAAATATTATATAAGTTAAGCATACTTTTGTTTTTGGTAACAATATCAATCAATCTGGAGTTGTTTTATAAATCATAAAGGTAAATTTTTTATGCTTATCTTTTGGTGACTTGATTAAATTGGTCAAAAAGTCCCTCTTATAACAAACTAAACGTTGACCACCTTGAATAGAGACCAATTAAAATTTTGAGTAGATTGAATCGGAAAAATAGCACCTTAATTATAAGTTGGTGTAAAGTGTTAGGAATCCATAAGCCCAAACAACGCACACTTAAGCATACATACACACCACAAACATAAGCGAATCAAACAAAGCAAAACAAAGCAACGATAACGAGAAATAAACGAATATGAATAATCAACATGCTTATATCAATTTACTCGATTGGTTTAATCCATTAGTAGAGAAATCTTATTAAATTCGCAGGTTATGACTTACATATGATAGGCGTTTTGTTTATATTGAATGCAAAATAAGAAAACCAGTCAAAATGCAATAGGCCTAGCCGACTTACTATTTCAACGCGACGAGATGTCATCGTCATGCGATGATCTGTCTGACCTAAGTTCATTGCAAAATCTTCTAGTGTACTGTGCGATGAGATTTCGTCGTTATCGAATCTCTGATCCTTTAGCAAACTTCGATTTTTGTTGTTTAAGTCTTCACACAGTATATAACGAATAAATCCTCGAGTTATTTGTATATAGTTTTGTTTTTAGTATCACTATCGGTCTACATTAGTTTTATAAACCATAAATCCCAAGTGTATGCTTGCTTTTTATGACCTAATTAAAAGGTTGTGTCTTTTTTATAATGAACTAGATGTTGAGCACCTTGAATAGAGACCAATTATATTTTAAATACGCTAAACCAGAAAATAATACCAAGTTGGTGTAAGTGTAAAGTTGACTAATATTGATTGTAATTTGCTCATGAATACGTTGTAAATTAATTAAAATTCACGTACCATATGTATTTGCAAAGAGTGATGATAAATTCACTATAATTATATGTTACTAGCTTGTATAGTACAAACTTTGAATGCACATTACGATTAATTTATCAAAATTCTTGATTACAAGTATTATCAATGATCATTATTCATTTATGACCTAATTTTTACATAATATATTCATTACAAGTTGCAAGGTTATATGGTTCAAATATATTCGGTCCATTTTCTTTCTCTGGAAAAGTCCAAGTTAGATTAAAAATTTGACATTTTTAATACATTTAATTTACCTTTGATGTTTGGTAGTAAACTTACTTATGTTTCATTAATAGAGCCGTCACTGAGATTTTAGAGGTCTTTTGCATGTTATCATAAATATGACCTAAAATATAAAAATCAGACCCGGAGCTTGAATTTTGATGGCTCGTAAAAAAAGAGACCCTCTTAAAAATATTTTTTCAATATATGTTACATAAAAAATGTTCATCACTAATATAAAATTGTTATAAACATGAAAATCATCAAAAGATGTTAAATAAAATTTCTTTTTTATCTTTAGTTCACATACAATTTAATTATGTATTATTCCGTACGACATTACATTGTTAATAAACAGAAACAAAATTTCGTATAGACGATGACATTACTGGGCCTTTTTTCTCAAAGTCTCACTAATGAAATAGTCCTAGTTAATAGTTATTGGCTTAAAATATCATACTTAAAATGGGCTTATAATTGAAACCTATTTATATAAACTGTATATAAAAAGTTGGAGGCCTAGTCCAAATGGGGGCCTTATGCAGCTGCCCATTGGACACTCCCTCATCTCAGGGCTAGATAAAAACCTAAAGCTAGTGAAAACTATATGTCGTCGCTATGCATCGGAAGCTTAATAGCAGGCATGAACAAAAACCAGGTTGGCCCCAACGCGACCCGACCCGACCCGGAAACCCAAACCGGGTTTTAGTCAGCAAGAGAACCGGGTTTTGACCAAACCCGACCCGACCCGACCCGATTTTAAACCTAAAAAACCTACAAGATCCAAACCGGTTGGAACCGGTTCGGGTTGAAAACCCGGTTCCAACCCGGTTTTTTTATAAAAATGTATATTTTATCGATCGTTGAGCGTTTTAGGGAAAAACAATGTATTTTTCGATTTTTTTTCATTGAATTCATAAAACATTAGTAATGGAAACATAATTGATCAATAACTTAACCAAAATGCTTCTAAATCTTCTTAAAAATATTAATGAATCCAAAAAGTCTACATAATTCAATTTTTTTCGAGCGTTAAGCGTTTTAGGGAAAAACAACGCTTGGGCCAAATTTTTTTCATTGAATTCATAAAACATAAGTAATGGAAACATAATTGATCAATAACTTAACCAAAAGTCTTCTAAATCTTCTTAAAAATATTATTGAATCCAAAAACTCTATATAATTCAATTTTTTTCGAGCGTTAAACGTTTTAGTGAAAAACAACGTTTGGGCCAATTTTTTTCATTGAATTCATAAAACATTAGTAATGGAAACATAATTGAACAATAACTTAAACAAAGGTCTTCTAAGTCTTCTTAAAAATATTATTGAATCCAAAAACTCTTCATAATTCTTCATATTCTTCATATATTCATAAGTCTTCATAATCTTCAATTCTTCAAAAGTCGAAATCTTCTTCGGAGGTAGCCTCGCGCGAAGCTTGATCGAGAGCAATTTCTTCGTCGGAAAGTGATATTACCATACCCTCTTCCACCTCGACATTATGTATATCTCTTTCGTATTCCAGTTCACCTTCAAGACTTGAAACATTTTGTATTCGTTCAGCAGCGTCTAAATGATCCTTCAAGCAAATACACATCTCTAAGGAGGCCGGTGTGAGTCTTGTTCTTCGTATAGACAATACCCTGCCACTAAGAGAAAATGCGGATTCCGAAGCTACCATAGAAGCTTGGACGGTTAGTAAATCTCGGGCCATGATGGTTAGAACGGGAAATTGAGATTCCCTCTCTTTCCACCAAGCCAAAATATCAAATTGTTCGAACTCATTAGGTAGAATAGTGGACAAAAAATCCGTTGAGGTATATCTCCCATATTCGCTAGTCGTTTGGTTACCTTCACCCCTTGCCCGTTTATGATTTTCTTGTCTTAAACTATTATATAAGTTAAACATTGCATTGTTGGAAGAAGATGAACTAAACGTTGTGGAAATCGAACTAACCGGCGCATTTATTGTTGAACTATATTTTTGAAAATATACTCCAAATAAATCTTCTAAAGAACTCTTAAAAAACGTTTTTGTATTATCGGAAAACATTGGGTTCTCTTCATTCAAATCCAAATTGTGACAAATATTATTGATAAGCATTTCCACCCCGGTGGTGTTCAAACACGGGTTCATTGCGGCGGAACAAGTAATTACCGGTGGCATTTCTCGAAAATATTTTTTTAGTTTTTCTTTTATGGGAGCCACCATCTTTTCAAATAAAGTACATTCATATTCGTATTCGTTTAATTTTGAAGTCAACAACCAAATTTGATTAAGTACCAAATGACTAGTGGGATAATAAACACCCGATAATAAAGTAGTCGCGGTTTTGAAAACTTTAAGCAATTCGGTTAACATTTTAATAACCTCCCAAAATTCTATGGGAAATGGTGTTGCAAGACCTTTTTGAACAAGGTTATCATGAAAAACTTGTAATGTATCACATTGGCGTAAACCACATACAAACATATGGTAGGTCGAATTCCATCTAACTGGCATGTCCCAATTAGGGGTTAAAAAATGGAATCCGTTTCCTTACACAATCTCATATAAGCTTTGTATCTAATTTTACCCTTTTGAAATATGTCTTGTAACATAGTTTTATACGCCAATTTTACGGCGTCAATTTCTTCAACCACTAGTCCCGTTTGCACAATCAAGTTAATGATGTGTGCAACACATCGACTATGATAAAAGATGTCCTTCAAAGGTGGTCCGTATTTTAGTATTAATTTTGAAACGGGGAGTATATTATTACTCGCGTTATCAAACGATATTGAAAAAACCTTTTCTTGTAATTTAAACGTTTTAATTACATATCGTAACATGTAAAATAAGTTTTGACCCGTGTGAGGATACTCAAAGTCTTCAAAAGCAATGGTACGTTTCATCATTTGCCAAGTTACGGGATCAACCCAATGTGCGGTAACACAAAGGTACGAACCGGGCAAACCATGAGGAGCCGACCAAACGTCGGTTGTTAATGATACATTTGTATTTAAGTTTTTAAAACCGATTATTAGTTGTTTTTAGCTTCTTTCCACAATTTAAGGGCATCATGTTTAAGAGTAATACGACTTACATGATTATATCGCGGTTGAAGAGTATTTTGAATCACCTTAGTAAGTCGAGGGTTGTCGAAGTGGTTGAACGGCAAAGCTTCTTGAATCACAAAACCAACAAAAGCTTCTCGACACCGTTCCGCTTCGTATGCAAATATAGCTCCATCTCGTGACATAGAAGCTTGACCACTTGCTTCCGGATTAGTTTTGAGTCCCACACAATACTTTTCTTTATGATGTTTCAATGTTGTGTTGGAGTCGGCTTTTAAAATTTCCCACATCGTTTATAATGTGTCTTAGTCGTACCATTCGATAACAACACTTTGTCGTATAAATCCCACACCTCCGGATTTCTTTTGTTAACCAATTTTTGAACAATCGTTGGTGAACTTGAAGAACCAACACCGAAGGAAGAGGAAGAAGATTGATTTGCCATTTGAGAAATGAGAATTTTGTATGCGTTTTGAGAGCGTTTTGAGTTTGTATGAGTGTTTGAATGTTGTGAATGAACCTAAACTCAAGGTTTGTATATATAGTAAACTTGGGATGGCAAAATGGTAAAAAAAAAGTGAAAAAAACGGTCAAATGTACAAAAAAAACGGCTATTTAACGTTCAAAAAAAAATTGGGTTTTAACCGATTTTTAAACCGGTTTTTGAAACCGGGTTCAAAAAAACCGGGTTGGTCCCGGGTTGTAACAGTCACAAGGGGAACCGGGTTGTATCCGCCGGGTATTAGAAAACCCAAACCGGGTTGGGTCAAACCCGGGTTTGATCGGGTCGGTTTTTCGAGTTTTTTTCTGGTTGTGTTTTGAACCCGATTTTTTTGTGCATCTCTACTTGTAAATAACCTTTTACCACAAAGCCCATATAAATTTTAATTGGACCCTCCTTATAATTAAATTTGGACTTTCTTAACTTTAAACTTATCAGTAAATTTGGACCCTCCTTTTAATTGTATAAACTTGTTATGTGTTTATAGAATCACTTATTTAATATATATCTGTTGTAATTTTCTTGGATTGATTCTTGTGAATTTTGGTAATACATATTGTTTATGTTTAATTATTATGCTATCTTAGTTTTGCAATTTGATTTGGTTTATGCTAATGTAGTTTCTTTAATTGAAAAAATTTAAGTTGTTAATTGTGACAACATGCAACTTTTTTTATTCTTTCGGTTGCAATGTTAAACTTCTTAACAAAGAACGGAGAAAAGCCATGAAACCTCGTCGAGAAGATTTGCATTAAATTTAACTTTTTAAAAATACAGTTATATTATGTTTTATATGTTATGCATAATGATCCGACCTAAACCGCATGTGTAACCACTTATTTTGTCGTTTTAGTAAAATCAAGTTATTTGGTTTCAACAACCGTATACGGCCAATTTTCTCTTTTCTCTCTCTACATTACCTTATCCTCTTCTTCAAACCCTAGATCTAAAATCACCACTACCGCCTTCGGCCGCTGGCTCTATACCGAAGGTCTGGAGGGCTCCCACAGCCCTATCTACTATCAAAGGCTTTTGTTGTCTTACCTCAAAAATCTACCCTCGTTTTCCTTCAAATCAGTCGACGTTTCGCGGCCGTCTTCTCCAATCGTAGGTGCCTTATTCTCAAAACTACTCCACATCTCACAGATTCACCACCCTATTTGGTTTGCATCGTCGTCACCGGTTCTCCCTTACTTCGGCATTCGACCCCGGTTTCCGTGCTTGATCTAGTTAGTGTCCTATTTTAATTCGATTTCGTTGCTCCTCCCCGCCAACTCCATAACTCCGGTAACCTTTTTGTCCTAGAGGTATTGTTGACCGCTAGAAGTTTTCCGGCGACTCTGGTTTGGCTGCATCAGGTTACACATTTTGACCATGAGAGGTTTGGGTTCCTTATTATGGTTGTTTCCATATTTTCCGTTGGATATTCACCCATATTTTATGGTTAAGTGTTTGGTGAGTTTTTGTGCAGTGTTCGTGAGTTTCGGTGCATAGGGTTCTTGACGGTATTCATTAATTGTATCAATTTGTGCTGTCAATTGCATGCCCGGCAACACAAGTGTCGCACCCCCAAATTACGATGCAGCGGAAGTCGGGTCGGGGCGCGACTAATCATGGATCATTACACAAAGCTATGGCAAACGACCCTATATGAGACGTTTTGAAAATAATACAAAAGTGATTACATTAGTAATTCAATTGTTTACATCAAGTTCTGAGCTCGCGAACAGTTCAAGAGATTCTAATACATAACTAATGTTACAAAATAGTAATGCAAGAAAAATCTCCGATATTTGTAAAGCATGCGACTCGAACTATCGTGTCCTGAGGTAGTCCTACTCCTGTTGTGAACCTGAGAATACATACTAAAACGGTCAACGTAATGTTGGTGAGTTCATAGGTTTGAAACAGTTATCAAAAGTTGGTAATAATCACAAGATTTCATCAGCGTTGCACGAATGCAAAAATAAAAGTATACTTTTGCCATGAGTCTCACAGTTCGACGCTTAACCTAGTTTTTGCCTCGGGCAGACGTGTAATCCAATACACCTGTAACAGTCAAATATTAATGCGTCCGTAGGTCGGCTAGAGCGACTAGCCCGGACGGGGATGTCAATCCCCGATAGATCTATCCAATAATACTCGCGCTCATACGATTAACGAACTATGATAAAGTGAGGACTTTTAGTGGATTAAAGGTCTCATGCAATCCGTATAAGAGTTGTTTCAGTTACTTGTGATTAAATAAACAGTGTATGTAATCTCACCCCATAGTATAAAACAGTAAAAGTGGGGCTATGAGACTCACCTGAGTCTTGTAAGCGTGCGTTTAAGTTAATAAACGTTTGTCCAAAGTGTAACCTTCTGGTGCCCTAAACGCACAAGGTTATGTGTGAGTGAATGTCTCAAAAGATCATTCATGCTAGTTGTCCACTCAACTAGTTATGTCCAAGTGTTTGTTCATTGTTTGCGTTTAGAAAATATGTATGACCCGTTGGTGATGTTTTGTAATAATAATTCTCGAAGACATTATTATTATGTTTGTTTCATTTTATACTTAATAGAGTATATGGGTTTCATATACGTAATAAGTTATATGTGAACGTTCGTTATTACGCGTGTACGGTACTTTGTGAAAACATATTTAGAATAAGTCTGTGTTATGCGACACAATGGTTGTGTCGCTATATGTTGTTGCGACATGAGGGTAGTGTCGCTGATGGTGAATTTAAGAAAATTTTTGGCGACATAAGTATTAGTGTCGCAGGTCATGATTTTTCGTGAGTACGCGACACAAGTCATTGTGTCGCTAGTTTCAGCGACATCGAAATTAGTTGGCGACACAAGGCATATTGCGACATTAGTACTGTTTGAAATTTAGCGACACAAGCGTTAATACTGTTGATTGAATTTATTGCGACACTAACTTAGTGTCGCGAGTTAGTACTGCTTTATGATTTAGCGACACAAGCTTTGTGTCGCTGATTAGTACTGCTGTCATTATGATTTAGCGACACAAGCCTTGTGTCGCAATAACTCTGGGCCTTCTGCGACACAGACGGGCTGTGATGTTTTTGATTTTTCGGGAACTTGCTCAAATGTGCTCGGTTTGACCCGAAACTTTTAGGGAAGTCTTAAATATGTCATTAGAGCTTAGAAAAGTCATCGTTACGTTCCGTGGTTGACCCGAAAGTGTCGTTTCATATTTATTGCAAAATCAGTCCATGAGTTTGTTTTCTTAGTTTTTGGGTTGTTTTCGGGGTTCGTTTTGACTAACCAAAGTTTCAAAGTGAGCTCCAAGAAAAATCATAGTTGTTCCTACATATCTTAGCTACTTCCAGTAAAAATTTCATAACTTTTGGTCAAGTATAGCTCACGAAATCGTCCAAGGATTAGACAAAGGTCCAGCAGGTCGACTTTTGGACCTTTGCTCAGTGTTTGGTTCATATCTCACGATTTACAAAGCTTCAGAAAAAGTGCGAGTACAATTTTGAAAGGTAACAGAAAAAGCAAACTTTTCCAAGTGGTTTCAGTCGTTTTGGAGTTGTAGATCTCGAGATATGCTTTCCCAAAGTTGGTCGATTTTTCTGTTCAAAATGGCAGTCCAGACACATTTTCTTGTAAAATCGTTTTCGTATATCAAATGACCTCAGAAAATCGTCAAACCTCTTGGGTTCGAAAGTAGACTTCTTGAACTTGATTTTAGACTCAAGAATCGTTCGATTTGGTTAAGAAATGAGTTAGATATCATGTGTCAAAGTCGGGTTAAGTTTTTGTCCGAAGGTTAATAGCTTTACCCGAAAGTTTTTAGCATTATCTTTTGGTTTTCGGTTTAGATCTTGGACATAATTAGCATAAACGAACTTCTAACATGTATATTAACATCATCCAAGGAAAATGAACAAGGTTTGAAGAGATTCTTACAAGAAAAAGTTGATCCAAAGTCGAAATGAAGAAGAAGAGGGCTGCTGTGATTGTTTCTCGTTCCTTGGTCCGATCTTCTTCTTCGTGGTGTTGTAGATGATGGTGGTGCTGTCCAGGGACCTTGGAAGGGGTTGTGGGATGTGGGGGTGGTGAGTGGTGGCTGTGATTTGGAGGGAGGTAGAGAGAAAACAAGTAGCAAAAGTTTAAAAGTGTATTTAGAAATGAAAGATTGGAGAGGTGTATAAATGTTCTCAAGGAAAGAGATGGGCCAAATGGGTGGGCTGGCTTTACTGGGCTGGGCTGGCCGGAATGGGCCTGACCCGTTGTGGTCTCGGGCTCGTGACTCGTTTCCTCGATTTCGTGTTACGTTACTCGTTCGGTTACGTTAATCGCGTGTGTTATAATTAAATCGTTAACATTTAGTTTTCGTGTTTATATTTGAATACGAAATTGTTATTTTTAAGTGGCAAAATGTTCTTTAATACTTTTATTGAATCTTTATAACATACTTGACGGGTTTCGTTCGGTGTCGGGTTCGATTCGCGCGTTTTCGTCGCGTACGATACGTTTTGTAGGAAACGTGAAACGTTTTAGATATTATCGCAATAATATAAGTTAAATAACAATTATCTATCATAATTAGGTTATTTAATAAATTGTTTTTCACCAACGTCCATATTTATTGTGTCGGATTCCATCCGATCGAATTTGCGTAATTTACAGTTAATTACGTACGTGCGTATAATACACTATACAAAGTGCTATAGTAATTAGTCCTATTTCACACTAATTACATGTAATAATGATCTATGATTAATCACTAATGACGGCCTAATTTGTCGGGTGTCACAACAAGCGATATAGTTTGTCTTGTTTTGTTGTGGACGAGGGTGTATTATACTTAGTTCAAGTTTTAAGTGTGTTAGTTTATTTTGTCAAGGTTGGGGTTATTATTCATGCAATATTGTAGTCAATTAATATGTAACTCAATTGGATATTTATATCGTATGAAATTTAATTCTAATGTTGTTCGGAAAAAAAAAGAGTAACATACGAATTACTCTTCCCTTAAAAACTTCTATAAATGACCGTCGATGCCGAATTAAATAACATGCCCATAGATGACACGTTGATGCATAATAAATAGAAATACAAGTTTAGAGACAAAAAGAAAATTATGAATACTCGATGCTATTTAATGAATTTATTAGATATTTAGGATGGTTCGGTTCAGATTGATAATTAAAACTACTAATTGAACATTTGAACCAGACCATACCATTTAAAACTTTTGTAAATTAAGACCTAATGACAATACAAGTTGATTTGGGTCGATCATGGCGATTTATGGGTTCCTTCCTCGTATATACACACGGCCCGATGGATTTGTATCTATTTTTTTTTTCATAAAAATTAATAGAATCATTGTATGATATGTGATAAATTAGAACACTTTTAGTTATATAAGTTTTCAAAAATTAAATTTTATAGTTGTAGTTTAATTTATTTAATGTTATTTTCTTTCGTTTAAATCTTATTGTGATTGTATTCGAATTGTAAGTAACAAGTGACGTTTTTGAAATTATATGGAAAAGTAATAGTTAAATATTATTATTTAGTAACTAAAAGAAGAAATAAAATAATTCAAAACGTTAATTTAGTACGATTGTTGAATTTCTATCGATCACCTTTTGTTATATATAAAATAAAATAGAATTGAGGGTGTAATTGACTAATCGAAAATTCTTAATTGATAACAACATCAACAAGTTTCCTATATATAATGTATTAAGGTTTGTCAACGCTTAATGCAAACTGAAGACTCAAATGTCAAAATTAGTTGGCCAAGCAAAAACATTATATATATATATTCACCAGCAAAAAGTTTTTGACGTTTATTACTTATATATTCATTTTTGTTTCTTATAATTATTATTATAATTTTAATTTAAATTTCAATAAAAATAAAATTGATATTATTTTACAGGTTGTTCAATAATGTTCACTGTTTTTATGACCAATCAAAAGCTATACGAGATCCGAAACATGATCAAGTGTAACTTGTTTAGTTATAGTTTCCTGTAATCGATTACCACAATAAAAAAATTACACAACTTTATATAAACTAATAATTAAATGCACAACTTTATATAAACTAATAATTAAATGCACAAAACAGAAGAAAGTAAACATACACAATTTTTGCACTGAAACCCTTAAGAAACAGTAAAAGTCACGGGACATATATGTCGCATAACATCCACTATATGAAAAATATTGCTCCATCCGTCTCAAATTGAATGTCCACATTACTATTTATATCTGTCCCAAAATAAATGCCCCCTTGCAAAAAATAACTATTAAAAATCATTAAATTCCCCATATTACCCTCATTTATTGCTCTAAATAATTTATTTTTTAAATAAATCCAGTCAAATTTGTATTAATTATAAGAACAAAACTGACATTTACCCAACCTAGCTTAATCCCAACAAAAAATGTCGAGGGACATTTTTTGTGAGACGGAGGGAGTACAAATTTGAGACGCTCAACTTTTGACACTCTTGAATATCTCCACACCACTCTCAATGGTAGATTACAATGACGGAGCCGTCCTCAACGTTATTGAATTACTGGTGACTCGACAAAAGGGACGGACGGAAACTCAAAACGCGATTATCATACGCTCTATTCTCTCAACCTCCTCACACAAACGCTACAAATAACTCATATTTAAATAGGCAAACACCAAGTTGTCTATCAAGTTATTTATTACCTAAAATAACTTGATTTCTAAATTTTCACTAATTTAGGAATCAAATCATATCACAAAATAGTTAAGAATTTGTTTAGTCCGAACACGGACATATCTAGAAAATTTGAATGTAGGTTCAAGATTTATTTTTTTCTGCAGTTTTGAGGGGACAAATTTTAAAATGTTATTGATATCCTATTTGATTTAGGGGTCAGCTTTGCCCATGCTAGTCTTCTTTTTAGAAAGACAACATATATTAAAATTAAAACTAGTAAGATGCTAGGAGTTACAACACTTACAACGACACAATAATTTAAATCAAAATGGTCTAAATAAACTACGACCTTTAGACTTCAATTCATCCAAAATGACCCAAATAAATGACCCTTACCCTTCGCTTCATCCAAAACGACCATAAGTTTCAAACTACAATAACCCTAAAGGCTACACCAACCCTAAGGCAAATTCAACAGTCGAGTGAATAAACCCCATCATCCATACTCAACACAACACAAAACCACCGAGGGCAATAAATGATTGAGTAACCAAATCAATTCGTAAGTGAAGTCGATGGCGAACAACAAATTAAATCGAAACTCGAGTTTAATTCTTTTTAAGTAAAAGTTGATTTTTTTAAACATCTACAACGAAGGTGTTCAAGTTCAAAAATATCTTGATTTAGGTTTTAGGGTTCGAAATATAACAATCTAAGTTTTAAAAAATTACAACAATATTAGTTGTAATCCAATTTTAACAATAGTTATTTGTGCAACACAAAAAGTGATTTGTACAGTACAGATGCATTATATTAATATTAATATTAATATTAATACACATATAATAATGGTACAATACTTGACACTTTTTATGTATATTTTCAGTGTGCATATCAGTTTTTATAGTTACAGTGTAGAAACTACAAACCACTACGGGATCACTTTTTATCCAACTAAATTTATTTTTATGTACACTGTAAAAATAAAATAAAAATGATTGAGTAACCAAACAAGTAAATCGACATAAAATTAGTCCCACTTGAACAAGTTTTAATTTTACGCCAAAATAATAACTAAATTTAAAATAATTAAAAATTAAATAAATAAAACTATATAATAAGACAGAGAAATAGAAGCGTTACAAAATATCTCTGTTTAAATTCCCCAATTTTGGAGCTCTTACCTATCACGACACAATATATACATGAAGTGATGAATGGTGAGACTGTACAAATGGATGATGAAACACAAACACAATTTCTGGATTCGAACACCAAAATGAAGAACAACAAGTTTCGATTGTTGAAATTTGAAGAATTACCAGAATACATGAAGGATAATGAATATATACTGAATTACTACAGAGCTGATTGGTCTCTCAAACATGCTTTCATCTCTTTGTTTCTCTGCCACAATGAAACTCTTAATGTCTGGACGTAAGTTTACTCGTTCATTTTTAATTCCTAATTCACTGTTTATTCATTTTCACATCGTAATTTTGTTGAAATTTTATAAATTTGAGGGGGAATTAGTTATTTTGTGTATAAGATGGTTGGTTTTTTTAGCTTATAAGTCTGGATCTTTAATGATTTGCTTTGATTTTGATGTTATGTGGATAGCATAACTGGATCAAGGTAATTTCTCTTGCAATAAAATAAATATTATTTTATTAATATTTTATGAACTTGAGAAGAAGAAAAGGAAAACATTAAAGTTTGAGGTTAGGGTTGTTGCAACACCCATCTACACCTGTCAATTTTTTTGATTTGAAAATCTTAGATTTGATATAGTTAAAATTATATTTGATGTAAATATTTTTTTAATTTATATTTTTTGTTTCTTAATATACCTTGGTTTTTTAGTTATAATAAATGTTAATTAAGTTTTTACTTATCAATAAAAGTTTTTATTTTTGAAGTTTGGAATCTCAAAACACCCTTTAAAGCAGTCTTTAAGTGTGGTTTTTATGTTTACATGGTGGTATGCTCAGAACATTGTGTTTCACATATTGTCCTTGAGGCGGGGCACGTTGACTAGGCAACGTTCCAGATTATCAACGTTTTTACGGGATAAGAAAACCTTTAGTTCATTTAAGATTCACTTTTTCTTCTATTCTTAATATTGAACTGTTTATATATAGTGTTTTGACACATCTGATATTTTTTTCTCCAATCATGGATTAAAAACAAAGATGAAATATGTATACCAAGTTTGCTAAGATATATAAGTATATATGTTGTTAATCTTTCAAGTAACAAATCTGTATTTTAATTGTGCAGTCACTTGATCGGATTTGTTGCATTCTTGGTGCTGACAATTGCAAACTTGACACAATTGTATGAAGTAGCTGACTTCCTTCATATTTCCAAATGGTATGCATCACTATGAACCCTTAATCCTTCTTTGATCATATGGACAAAAGACCAGTTATTTTGTATTCTGTTAACTTCAGTTATACTTTTACAGGGTCTTCCCATCTGATCATTCTTCGAACGTATCTCATCAACTGATTTCATCATACATGGAAACGACACCACCAGTAACAGACGTAACACGTTGGCCATTATTCGTCTATTTGGCTGGTGCAATGTTTTGTTTCGTTGCAAGTAGCCTATGCCACCTCTTTTCATGCCATTCACATCACCTAAATTGTCTACTAAGCCAACTAGACTACGTCGGAATCACAGTTATGATCATCACCTCATTCTTCCCACCAATCTATTACCTCTTCCAATGTAACCCCGTATGGCAATACGTCTACCTTGGTATAATCACCATTCTCGGCATCTTTGCAGTCATTGTACTAATGTCTCCAACACGAATGAGAGGTAAATTTCGTTTCATTCGTACTTTGATTTTTGTGACAATGGGACTATTTGGTGTAATCCCTGCAATCCATGCTACAATTGTGAACTGGAATGTGCCTCAAAGGAATACAGCTTTAGGATTTGAATCTGCTATGGGGTTTTCGTACTTGATTGGAGCTATGTTCTATGTTAGTCGAGTGCCCGAGAAATGGAAACCGGGTTGGTTTGATTTAGTCGGGCATAGTCACCAAATATTTCACGTATTTGTGGTGATTGGTGCATTGGCGCATTATGTTTCTGTACTTATACTCTATGAGTGCCGTCGTAGACTGAGCTGCGACTGATTTATAATCATTCATACACCTTGTTTACTACTTTGTTATCTTATATGAAAAAAGTGGCTTATGTTCACGTGTCGAAAATACATCTAATTATAATGCCTTTTGGCATTGCTAACCATGTAATGTAAAAATGGTCTGATTCATGTAATATATTAAACTTGCAAAAACGTTGACAATATATGCAAATGTGATTGTGGAGTAATAATGAAGATATTTGAAAATTGAAATTATGTTATAACTATAGTAGGGTACAGGGTATATGAGGCTGTAACAACATTCATTACAAGGCTACACACTAGTTCTCTAGCCCAGAGAAACTCATAACTACTAGTCTACAACCAAATGAAATGAATTACCTCACATATGGATCATTAAATCCCACAAATCAATGTGCATATATTGGTTGCGATATAGTATACGTTTATTATTATTATTAGGGTGATGATATTTTCATCATCATTTTTGATATTTTAATAGATACATCAAAATATGCATTACAAGATTGTATCATAAATAAATATATATAGTTTGAATGTATTTATAAAAAAATGACGGTGAAGTTATCATTAGTAGATGAATTAATATATCAAAATCTACTTTTCAAAGTCTACATTTGTTATTTTGTAACATTCGATGATACACGATTTCCCTTTATGACATTTTATTGTTTATGATTCTATAGTTTCATTTATCATATCAGCATCATGTTAACAACTGAAATACATTTAGCGATAAATAACTATTCGTGTGTGAAACCCTGATATGTTGATTTTAGAAATACGTTAATAAAGTATGTACAACCTTCATATACCACGATTTAAGCTCCAAACACCTTTCAATCATATACGTGTAACAAATTGTACCAAAATATGTCTAATTTAGGTTCTACAATGATATTGAAAGATTTTTGATAATTTATCTATATTTAACAAAAAAATAAAAAAAGAAAAAAGAAAAGAAAAGAAAATCATATAGGCAACTTTTTCGAAGTTAAATATGGTGGCCCAAAAAAGAGAGAAACTGAGAAAGAAATGAATGCATTATGGCCCATATACAGAAACCCAAACTTTGGGGGTGAATTTTGTCATCTCATTTTTCTCCAACATGACTTGAATCCAAGATCCGACCCGACCCAAATTGAAATGCCCTACCCGAGCCGATCGCAAACATCCTCGTTTGAAAACACAAATTTTTACAACTACTTTTCTCTCTCACTCGGAACAACACACAGAAGCATTTCCATACACACACAGATTTGTTATATCTGTGTTTCCTAATTATTATAATTATAATGAACGATAATATAATTAACGGTGTTAAAGGACCAGATTCCGTTAACGAAGAAGAATCAACGTATCCATCTATTCCGTCCGGTGACCAAACTGCCTGGACCGACGTTTCCTCACTTCTCGATTCAGCTTGTAATGGTAATTATATTCGTAACCCCTAATTTTTTTATATTTTATTAATTGATTCGTAAAACTGCTGAAAAATATAGGATATGATACTATGATAGTCACTGATGATGATTGATTGATTTGATGTATTTGCAAATAAATTATAGTATCTATAATCCAACGTGTAGCTACTTTTAGCTTAGGAAGTGTATATATGAATTATATCTAATTGTGTCAGGTGTGCATATGATTAATTTGCTTTTGAAACTATGGACAGTGTAATGATGATTAATATACTTGACAACTAAAGTTTTAAAATTTATGCCATATGTGCTTGAATAAGAACTCGGCATTTTGAGTTTCGTCACTATCGTATGGAAATCTTTTTTGTTTATCAGTCGAAAGCTGCTTCTTATGTTTGTCTAGTGACAAGTGGAACGTTTCCTTGTTTATTCGTTATTTGAATCAATGATTTGAAAGTCTTATAAAGGTAGTGTGAATGCTCTCGAAATTAGTGTAACTGCTCTTCTATACTAAACAAATAATATATACTTAAAAGCCTCATTGTCGAACCGTCCCTGTAGAAGTGTATGACGTAATCGATTACGCAGGGGCGGTACTAGAATTTTTTTATAACGGGGGCGAATTTTGGGATTGCCGCATCATGTTTTTGGTTTCAAATTGAGATTTTTTTTCTTCAAGTAATATGATAAGCTAAACCAACTCAAACTTATTTTAGCATGAATTCAACCGAACCGAAAAAAAAGTCAGTTAAATTAGATTCTCAACACGAAAACCATACCGAAGGTTCATAAATTTAGCAATCCGATCAAACCTTGTGGATACTTGTGTTTTTTTCGCAAGTTTGTCTCTTTCGGAATTTTAAACTTTTCTACTTATAGAGACTTCAATAATTTTCTTGTAATGGTATCACTTTTTTTTAAACTAGTTAAAAAATTGGGAAGAAAAATAATGAATGGAAAGAAAGGTGAAAAAAGATAAGAAAAAGGAATTGTTCTTATAATGGTACCATATGTTTTATAATTAATAAAAGAATTGGGAAGAAAAATAATGAATGGGAAGAAGGTGAAATAAGATAAGACAAAGGGAAAACATGAGGAAAGAAGATGGCGCCTAGACTCAAACTAGCGACCGACTGTTTAAAGGATAACGAGCATACCGTTGAGCTGAGTGGGTAAACACTAATATATTTTGACTTATTAAATATATAACCCTAGTTACCAAAATCTTTGTGTGGGCAGGAGCCCACACCTTGGTACCACCACTGCGATTACGTATCAGTAAACACTTTCTTTAGAAAAAATGTCCCTGGAAAGGGGTGAGTATTACACTATTACATGTATCATCACAATTACCAAGTAGAATCAATCTTTGCGATTTTCATGTGTAAGGGGGAGTATACATATATCATTACATTTTTGTTAAAACTAAGGTCATTTTGAGTGAAGACGGCTCATACACAGCATGTTTGACACTTGGGATTTTAGTTTTTTGGGCTAATTGTAACGATTTGACATAACTAATCAAGGCCTGTCGGTGCATCTGCAGATCTTCGAGATGGGGAACTCATTCATGGAGAGAATTTTAATCTTTTTGCAGCCATGTCTGCTTTGGAGGTAATGAACTAAGATTATTTGACTGACTTAGTAAATAAGAAAATTAAAATTTCTCCTTTACTTTTATGGCCAAGTTTGTCGACATGTTGTTGTTTTTTGTTTATTTATTTTTTTATTTTTATTTTTTATGGTTGATCTAATAAATTTATATATGTTTTTATTAACTTCTATTAGATAATGGACCCAAAGATGGATTCAGGCATTGTTTGTAGATATTATTCAGTTGATGAAGCGATTGAGGATGGTGCTGCACCAATCCCCTTGAGTCTGAATAAAACTGCAGATATTCATTGTATAATCGATGTAATGGATCATCTACTTTCGTGTGAGGTACTTTCCGTATTCATTTTTTCCTTAGTGATGCTTATATCATGTGATGTATAGCTAAATTATATTATAATTGAATTCTCCAACTAATTTATTTGACCCAGATTTTTAACTAACGTGTCATTTATGGCAGGCAACTTGGCACAAGGGTCACTCACTGGCCCAAACTATTTTTTCTAGCATCTATCTTTTGAGACCTGATAGAACATCATCACATGCATTGCTGAATTCTTACTGCACAGTAATACGTTCAACATGCAGTGCAGTTATTTCAGTTGTTTCTGACACACGCACACACGAGGTGAAGTATTTTAGTGAGTCATGGCCTTTCAATTATTGCATATATATATGATTTCTGTATGAAATGGTTTAGACTTTAGAGGACCTTAGTTCAGGCTTAATATGTATATCGATTGTAGAACCCTCTTATTTATACAAGCATTTTATTACATGTCATTCAGGAAGAAGATCTGTTTACTATTACATCTGGTCTCCCATTGAAAAAGGATGGTGATGAGAAGTGCTTATCCATGCTAAATGTTATAGAAGAGACAGTTTCTCGGCAGTTACATGCTTGCAAATCTCTATCACATAAGAAGAGAGCAATAGAAGGTGGGTTTATTCATTGCGATGTGTACGATTTCTGTGACTCGTTTGTAATTGAAGAAGTTACGTTTTGTATTGCAGATATCGATCCGTTACAAACAAATCTTGATTTGGAAGAGGGATATTGCAGAGCTATGTTATGTCGTTTGCGCTTTCGTAAGGTCTTACCCTGTGTTCTATTTTCTACTTATATCTGGGTTATGTGGGTTCCGGTTTTTACCGACTGTTGTGTTTAAGTAACACATTAGAACATAGAAGTATGTTGTTAATCGAATCTGCTGTCTCTAGTAACATGAACTTGGTGTCTTTCGATTTCAGCATTTTTACCATGTTTTGGTATGTATGAGACGAGCTCAAGGCAGAGGGTTGGATTTAGCAAGAAAACATATAGCTTCTTGCTTGATGGAGCTCCATTGCATTCTTAAAACGGAAGATTTTCTCAGGTCCAACAACAGATATGGGATGTGTAAAGATGAAAATGAAGATAGTACGACTGCTTCTGGTTGTCAACCAATCGGGTTTGATTCCACTTTAAACAGTAGATTATCTGCTCCAACACCTCCCCGTGCAATCAAACTTCTTTCCTGGAAGAAGGTATGCAATCTAGGAAAGAGCTGTTTATGTTGCTTCTTCTACCATCATAACTAGTTGGTTAAATATTTTTCAGGCTGCTGAGTATTTCGAAAAGCTGCTTCATGATCTAGATGTCATCTGTGCACATCCAGTAGGTTCATCGTTTGAAGGTGCTCTGCAGTTCGTTGTAGAGTTTCAGAAATTGCAACCTGATTTGGTTGCTAGATCCCATTTACAGGTAGGTTTAACATTCTTCTCATTTTGGCTGCACCGTTTGTTTTCAATCTATGAATGCATTTTTTTCTTGTAAGTACATTGATGCTGACCACAAATGCGTATTCACACCCCTATTATACTGTGTCTATTTTGTC